>CM033112.1:14050038-14603673 GCA_019321725.1 Paulownia fortunei | reverse complement strand
AAGTAATCGCCAAAGATATTATGTGGGATTGATTCAATCATGTCCACACTATCCTGGCTCTTTGCCCGTGCAAAAAAAGATGTGGAATTGATTCAATGTCATTACAACAAAGATATTGAGATGCTAGTGCAAAGCCTCGTCGTTGCAAAAGAACATCAATTGGGATCCAATTGTGAAATAATCGCCAAAGAAAAATGAATATTGTAGTGCACCAAATTGAGTAGATGCACCCCAAATGATGATCCGTTGTCCTCCACCGATCAGAGAACCTGCAAAACAGATGCTGGGTTGGCCTGAAGTAAGATCTCCGATGCTCAAAGCAGGGGTAGAAGGGAGATTTTAGGCTTTAATTTGTTATAACTACCTCTTGTACATATAATCATCTCCCTTGATTTACCCCAAATAAGATTCCCTATCACTTTCTCATAGTAACTATTTCATTCTCTCTTTCCACGTGACCTGGCCCGACCTGAAGGTCGTGAGTCCCTCCTTGAGGTATGACCTGCCCTGACAAAATAGTAGGTCATATAATATATAAGTCGTGCACCACACATGTAGTAGGTCATACAATACATAGGTCATGCAATACATTAGTAGGCCATGCAATATACAGCTCATGCACCATAAGCTAACAGGTCATGTAATATACAACTCATGCACACACGTTAACAAGCCATGTGATACACAACTCATTCAACATAGAACAGGTCGCAGCACATTCTCGACTTATATGTCGAGTAAGTTACTGGTAAACTGCCTGAGCTTTATTCAAGGCAAGACGTCACTACTTCCTCTTGGTCATTAATTCGAGCCATATAGGTCAGTCCTGACTTACTCCACATCATCTAGTCTTCCCTACTCTTCTCGACCTGAAGTCCTAAAGGTTAGGTAGAGTTACCAAATTTCCTTGACTTTGGAGGTTAGGGCTGAGTATGTTCCATTTATTTCAAATTCTGGACTCTTGGGATTTCATGCCCATAATTGCTCAAATTAAATATCTTGTCCTTTCAACTGACTTCCTTTATTCGTCCATACACGTGTTCTTACCCTAGCATCTACGACTAGAATTCTATCTCTTGGCTTACCTTCTTCTCCCTATAAAAGGGGTCCAACCTCTTCACCATCCCACTTTTTCTTTCTTCGTACCTTATCCTTTTATCCGACGAGCATCTTATTTCTCTGGTGCTCTTTTCCCCTCTTTTCTTAAGTAGATCAAGTAAGTACACTTATCCTTGATGTTTCTTTCATCTTTTGTTTTTTTCCTTTAAATTTTCTTTTTCAGGATAAATTTGTTTTCCGATGTCCACTTCTTCTGAATCCCTAGAACCTCTTTCATTCATTCTTCCTTACCTTTCCTCTGGTATTTCTGCCGCCAAGCTAGCACGTGAGTTATCCAGTCACCATCCTGTTAATATCAAGATGGCTAATCCAAACAATCACCCTGCCTATATGACCCATGCTTCTATCCTTTTTGAAACTAATTTAGCCAATCTTAGGGAGAACATGGGAATTCCTAAGGAATTTAATATAGTTCTCCTAGGTCCAAGTGACGAACCTCAAAACCCTCTTCCTAGCTATGTTATTTTTTTCATAGATCAGTTAGAAGGGGGCTTAGGTTTTCCGTGCCTGACCTATTCTACCATATTTCCAAGAGCTTTGGCATCCCTCTGATGCAGCTCGATCCTAACTCTTACCGACTCATGGTCGGCTTTTGGAAGAAAATCAACCATTTTGGTTACGAACCCAATCATAAATTATGGTAAGCTTTCTTCCATACTAAGACCTCTAGCCCAAGCCTTTATATTTTACCTCTCGTGGCTTGGCCAAATTTTTGGAGGGGATTCAAAGTTCTCACCGCGGTTGGAAAAAAAATATTTTTTTATTTCTTCAGTTGACCCTTGGAACTTCCCCACCACTTGGATTACTGATCTACTTCATCAAGGTCGCGCCATAGCTCTACTCTGGCATAAAATCCCTAGCCCGTTGATTAAACCACAACCCTTACCATGTAGGTTTACTAGCTGATTCTTGGCCTCTCCTCTACCATTTTCAGCTAAGTCCCAAAGTTGTTCCGCTTTCTCAACTTATAGGTACTAATTTTCTTGGATAGATCTTATATTTTAGCACCTAATAAACATGTTAACTATATTTTTCTATTTCAGATTAGCTAATGGAGTTCCACATGCTCGCTACTTATCATGCCCGAAAAGCTGTTGGTAGGCCCAGCCACCCTATTGGACAGGCGCAAGTTCCTTTGACCAGCACTCCCCCAACTCATCATTCTTCTACTACAGCCCGATCCCTGACAACAGCTTCTCAACCTCCACCGTTTAACTAATCTCCTTCCTAGCCTGTTGCACCTACCAGCTCACACAGCCGAGGGAAACGCCCAACACTAGCTGGGGGTGGTAGATCTTCTTCAGCTTAATGCCCTTGTCTAAATGCCCTTGCCTCCCTATATGCCACTTTTTTTACCAGCAGCTCGGTGCTAGAGACCAGGGATGGAAACCTCTATGCTGAGTGGTTCTAAGAGGTGCCCAATTCTGTAGACCAGCGCCTTCTGGGGTCTATGGATTATGATGCCCGTATGGGTTACTTGGCAGGATATACTTTAAAGGTGATGCGTATTACCTTAATCTTGTCTTTAACAAATAAAGCAATTCTGACTTTAACATTTTTTTCTCACGTTGTTTTGTATTTGAGCTCTCTAATAGCTGATCTGTGGTTTGGATTGCCTAGCTCAGCGAAAGAAAAGCTTAGACAAGAGAACAAGGACTTACATCAATGGTTGCAATGTGCTCAAGCTCGCATGGGCAAACTACAGGCTGATCTTGAGATTGCCAAAGGTGTGCATGCCTCCCAAGAGGAGAAAGTAGTTGAGGTGGAGAGACATAGGAACAAAATGGAGAAACAAATGCTGAAAGCTATCAAGGAGGCCTCCATCTTTCGTGGTGAAGGTCATGTCGCAGGCCTCTTTGTAGGTTGTGCCAAATGGGCTTAGGAGAAGAAATGATTTTTATAGTCTCCCGACTTCATGGATCACCTCACTTGAGAGGCTCTAGAATACCTGATTAACAACTTCACTCATTGCCTGAATCAAGTCAAAGAACTAGGCTATACTGGCCCAGAACTGAACTTGGACCATACTGTTGAACAAGTTCCCCCTCTTCCTAGGAGATCAGCCCTGACTACAGACGCCACAGGTCCTTTCGCCATCCAAGTTGAGACTATCCCAGAGGGCATTATTCCTGAGCCTACCTTTTCTCAACCTATGGATGACCCAGTTCTTCTAGATCCTTAAGTTTAGCTGGTCATCAATGTCGAAGATGACAACTCTAGTGGGGAAATAGGAGACCCTAAAAATGAGGGAACAATAATTGAGCCTTTAAACATTTGTGATTATGGTATAGAATAGCCTGTATCAACTGTGTGTGTGTGTGTATATATATATATCTTCAAACTTTTCAAGTGTTTTCATGCTCTTGCTTTTGTCACATCTTAATCAACAACCAAGCTAAATTTTAATCAACTACTTCACAGCTAGACCTCTACTCCGGGAGAATTAGGCCACTCAAAAAATGTTCCTATCACAGCTGTCATGATCACTTAAATTTAGCATGATCACTTAAAATATAGCTCTTGTGGCAGCTCTTGCCCCCCTAAAATCAAAACGCATTCCCTTCGAAAGAGATTTTGATTTTATTTTTAAAAAGGAATATTGTATTGCAAATGAGTCGTGCATGACCTAGCATATTTCAAACATTCATACTTATGATCTTTAATGGGTGCACCAATCTGCATTCGTCGCTTAGTATAACCTCATATCATTGATATTTCATAGGACTCAAGATCGAGCTCTGTTACTCTGAAGAATTTGCAAAAGTAATTTCCTTTTTCCCCCAGGAGGTCGGTCTCTATGAACCCTCCAAGGGCCTAAGGAAACCAATCTCAGCTGGCTTACCTTAGGATTTTTTGCATTATTCCTAGGAGGTCGGTCTCTAAAACCCTCCAAATGACCTAAGAAAATCAAGCTCAGTTGGCTCACCTTAGGATTTTCTACATCATTTTCTTAGGAGATCGATCTTTGTGATCTCTCTAAGAGACCTAAGAAAACCGAGCTTAGCTGGCTTACCTTAGGATTTTTTGCATTATTCCCCTAGTAGGTCAGTCTCTACGACCCCTCCAAGGGACCTAAGAAAACAGCTCAGCTGGCTTACCTTAGGATTTTTTGCATCATTCCCATAGGAGGTCGGTCTTTGCGATCCCTCCAATGGACCTAAGAAAACTAAGCTCAACTGTCTTACCTTAGGATTTTTGTTGAATTATTACCCCAAGGAGGTCAGTCTCTGCGAATCCTCGAAGGAACCTAAGGTGGTCCAGCTCAACTGGCCTTGCATTAGAAATTTTCTCTTTCTGTTTTTAGATAATGGTTTAAGATAATTCATTTTATTTCATTTACAAGCTCATATTCTACATCATTATTTGACATTTTGAACTTAAACCTTACTGCAAATTCCAACTCTTCTCCTTTGGGGCTAGTCAATACAATGTCTGCGCCAGAACCAGATAGGGTAGCTGAGCCATCCACATATAATAACCATGTTTTATGGCTCTCGTCACTTTGTACCATTTCTTGCAAAAAATATGCCAAAGCTTGAGCTTTTATAGCCACCCTGGGTTGATATTGTATACCGTACTCACCCATCTCTGTTGCCTACTTTACTATCCGACCTAATGCCTTGGGTTTGCTCATTATCTATTGTAATGGTAGTTTAGTTCAAACTATTATCTTATGCGATATGAAGTATGGCCTGAGTCATCTTACTATTGTTATAAGTGCTACCCTTGCTTTCTCTATTTCTGAATATTTATTATCAGCTCATCTCAACAATTTACTTATATAATATATAAGTTTTTTTGGCTTCCCTCTTCTCCTAGCAGGATCGAGCTAATAGCTAGCTCGCCCATGGATAGATAAACATACAATGTTTCACCTTGTAGGGGCTTGGTAAGCAAAGGTAGCTCTGCCAGAAAGGTTTTCAACTCATCAAATGCTTTTTGGAATTCCATAGTCCATTCAAACTTGTCAGCACATTAAATAAAAGTAGGCTCCTCTCTGCCGACTTAAAGATAAAGTGACTTAGGGCTGCTATCCTACCTGTAAGCTACTGGAATTTGTTAATGTTGTTTGGATGAACCATATTCTGCATTGCTTTTATTTTTTTGGGTTTATTTATATACCTCTTTCTGTGACCATATAAACTAAGAATTTTCTTGATTTGACCCCAAATGAGCATTTAGAATGGTTCAATTTCATATCGTACCTTCTAAATACGACAAAGGCCTCTGTCAGATCTACCATATGGCCTCCAACCCTTTTTCTCTTCACTAGCATATTATCCACATACACTTCTATTTTCTACCTGAGCAGACCTCGAAATATCCGATCTACTAGCCTTTGGTACATAGTTCCTACATTTTTTAATTCAAAAGATATAACCACATAACAATAAGTGTCTGTGGAAGTGATAAATCTTACTTTCTTCTAGTCCTCTGGTGCCATCATGATCTAGTGATATCCTTGTGATGCATCCATCATGCTTAGGACCTCACATCATGAAGTGGAATCAACTAGTTGATCTATTCGAGGTAAAGGGTAATGATCCTTATGACAAGCTTTATTTAAATCTCAAAAGTCAATGAACAACCTCCATTTTCCTTCAATTTTTGGTACCAAGACTAAATTTGATAGCCATTTAGGGAATTAAATTTCCTTTATATGACCAGCCTCCAGTAAATTTTCCACCTATTTCTAGATAATCTTATTTTTTTGTGAATAAAATGTCTCATATTTTGTTTTACTGGTTTACAGGCTGGATCAAAGTTGAGGTGATGCACTACTACCTCAATAATAATCCCTCTCGAATCATGTGCGGACCAAGCAAAAAGGTCCATATTATCTCTTAAGAACTAAGCTATCTCGTTTGCCAACTTAGGACTGAGTTGTGTGCCCATCCTGGTGGTTTTTGCTAGGTATCCAGGGATAAGTTCTATGTTAACTTGCTCCTCATTTGGTTGAACATGCATTTGTTCTACGAATAGTCCTCCAGCCTCATCCCTTTTCAAAATCTTTAGCAAGTGTTCTTCCTCTGGCTTCTTTTTTCTTTTAGCTTTCTTTTGTTCAGCCTTTCTGACGGCCTCCACATAGCATTTCTTAGCTAAATATTAATTTTCTTCGATCTTTACTACCCCTTCATCCATTGGGAATTTCAATTTCATGTGTAAAATAGATAATATAGCTTAGAATGTATTAAGAGAAGGCCTGTGTAGAATAATATTATAGGCTAAAAAATAATCTATAACCAAGAACTTGATCATTCCGATCTTACGACCCTAAGGATATAGGTAAATAACTTGCCCCACATGGTCAACCACTCATTCTCCAAAGCCAAGCAAAGCTGTCTCTACAGGTTGCATTTTCATGTCCAAATTCATCTTTTTATATGCCTCATATAATAGAACATCAACATAACTTTCTGTATCTATCATTACCCTAGCTATATCAAAATTAGCGACAATTGCAATGATAACTAGAGCGTCATTATGAGGTGCTTGGAGGCCTCTTGCATCTTGGGGCCTGAACTGAATTGTAGAGCCATTATTAATCTTATTGACCTCTCCCGTTGCATTCCTGGGGATAGGTCGAGCATACACTTTCCTAGCTCAATTAGAATCTCCATCTGTGGGGCCACATACTATCATTTGTATCAGCCCCCTTAGAGGAAGAGGGGGTTTTACCCTAGTGTCGCTCCCACCCTTCTTTCTTCGATATCTTTTTATATCTATGTAGGTCGTGCAGTCTTTCACTTAGCCAATTCTTTCTTCTCTTCTTCCCTAACCCAATCATCTAGCCATCATTTCCTCATCATTCTTTCTATTGCATCTCTTAGCTAACAACAATCTTCTATAGAATGTCCATATTTATTATGGAATGCACATAAAAGATTGGACTTAGTTTTTATCGGGGTTGATGAGTAATTGCTAGGCCATCTCAATCCTTTGTGCTTTACGCGATTGCCATTAAGATTTATGCCCTAGGTTCCCCTGACATAGTTATGACAAATCCAGATCGTTCATCAGGCCTTGGTTTTTTAACAAATCCCTCTACTTCTTTGCCTGGTTCCCTCATATCTTTCTTTTTATCTCCAGTCTTCTCTTTCTACATCATTTGGGCTTCCTCTATGTTGATGTACTTCTCAGCCTAAGCTAGTGGGTCATCAAAACTCTTGGCTAACTTCTTAGCCAATGACCTGAAGAATTCTCTATCTTGTAAGATCTACACTAGCGCATTAGAAAGCACCTACTGAGTAGCTGAAGGTACCTCCAAAGAAACTGATGTAAATCTTTTTATATAATTTTGTGGCAACTCGTTGTCCTTTTGCTTCATGCTAAACAAATTCAGAGATGTCTTTTGATGTTTTCTAGAACTTGTAAATTAATGCAAGAAGGAAAAACTGAATCCTTCAAAGGAATGGTGTTCTCATAGTAACTGTTTACCCTAGACACGTCATCATCTCCCTTGATTTACCCTAAATAAGATTCCTTATCATTTTCTTATAGTAACTGTTTCATTCTCTCTTTCTACATGACCTAGCCCGACCATATGTAGTAGCTCATACAATATGTAGGTCATACAATATACAACTCATGCACCACAAGCTAATAATAGGTCATGCAATATATAACTCATGCATCGAAAGCTAATAGGTCATGCAATATACAGCTCATGCACACACATTAACAAGTCATGCGATACACAGCTCATGCAACACAAAATAGGTCACGCTCATATTCTCGGCTTATATGCCAAGTAAGTGACTGGCAAACTGCTTGTGCTTTATTCAAGGCAAGATGTTACTACTTCCTCTTGGTCATTGATTCAAGCAATATAGGTCAGTCCTGACTTACTCTATATCAGATATAGTTGGAGTAAAAATATTATTCTAAATGTATCGATAAACCTTAAATATTGGATTCTTTTAGCGAATTTCGTGCCAAACTGATTTTAAAGAGACTAAGCCACTCAAGGATAATTTCTACATCAAATATATCAAACGAAACCTGGTAGATAGAATTAGCCACAAAAAATGAAAAAATCATCTCCAACTTTTCTTTGTTTTGTACACAATCTCCTGCAATCATACCCTAAATTCCAGTCATGAACACAAGGGCATCTTTGTAATTAAAGCACAAGGATTATGAGAAACATAATTTCCTTTTAAGAGAAATGCATATAATATCGTTTTCCGTCCTTTGGTTAGAAAATTAAGTAGACATTATTTCAGACCAAAAACCAAGTGAGATGTTTTGTTTAGTTTATTTGATCAAATCCGATTAATCCTATAACAAAAGTAAGTTTACTCGTCTTAAAGTTGAAAATAAGAAGTCCATGTTATAAGAAAAATATATTAATCTCATCTTATACTTAATTTGAGTCTTGCTAAATTCAATTCCGAATATAAACAACTTTAAACGTGTAACATCATCTAGTTTTACAATTGCAACTATTCCAATTTGATGCCCCATGAAAAGGTCCTATATATTGAAGTTATTGGGTTGAGCTACTAATGACTGTAGGGTAGAGTGATGCACTTGATCGTGGGTGGGATGCGGCTCAATAGGTAATTTTTTAAAATACATCACATTATTTTTTTAATTAAATATCTAAATGTATTTTTATTTTTTATATATTTCCAACATCACTATAAAAAATATTTTTTAATTTTTTTAAATATAAAAAATAATACCAAAGAAAGCATAAATCATGCTTGTGTGTTGTCGATTTTTGAATTTTAGTATTAAAGACAACAAGAATTGAAAAAATAAATAAAAACATTGTGAGATAATTAGGCTATAATGTTAAATGGCATCCATGTCCGCTTACTTCTTTGTTGTTACACCAAAACCCCCACTTCTTAAACCTCTTTCATAAACCATTTAAACCCTCTTAATTCCATTATTTGACTCCTCTCATATCCTAGATTCTTCCCCAACCCACAAAATTTTGGTGAGGAAAAACGTCCACTTTCGTAGTTAAAGCTTGCAGTAGCAATATTGTTGATGTGACTATGATATCAACAACTAGGCCCAACGATAGTGTCGAGAGCGATAAATTATTATCCGACGTGCGAAAGCGAGTGATGGACACCATTGATTCCAGTGGGAGGGAAGTCACTATTGGTCACACGATGAGCAAGAAGAAGAAGAAGAAGAAAATAAATTACAAAACACAAAATAAAACCTAAAATGATAGGTACTCTTTTCACAGTTGATTAGACAAGTAACTGCAAGGCCCTTGGCAGAGTGGATGAATTAAAGGTTTTGTTGGGTAATTGTCAAAAGTTAAAAAAATAGCAAAGAAACGTTTTCTCATAGAATCTGCTGGTGTTCTCCAAGAACACCACTGCCAAATACATTTTTGTACTCGAAAGAAAAAAACAAAACTCAGAGTTTAAAACCAAACATAGCGTAATATTATTTGTTAAGTTTAGAATGTGTACAAAAAAATAGAATATTTTTTAATTATTTCCTATGTATACTATATAAATATAATAGGAGTTCTTACTAACAAAGTACTTTAGTCGCTGGAATTTTGTCATTTAGAATTTGCATGTACATAATCTAAAAGTTATTATTTTTTCTTCACTATTTTGGAAGATTGGACCATTGATTGTATTTTAGCTTCTTCTAAGAAATAAGCCAGGAGACTCCTCATGATTTTAGTTTGTTCAATGATTGATAAATACCATTTTTCATATGATTGATTGGCAAAAGATATATCCAATTAGTATAAGTAAAATAATTGCAAAAAATTATAGTTTTATGTATGTACTAGGTCTGGTTATTTGCTTTACTTAAGCCATTAGTTTTCTGCATTTTTGAAATTATCTACTTTTTTAAATTTTAAATAATTACTTTTCAAATGTGATTTATCAATGTTTCAAGTTGTTACAGTAATGTTGTTTTTACTTTGTAATATTATAGGAAAAAAAGACATTATTGTATGAATATTTATGGTATAACCACTCATAAATGTATAAACTTGCATTTAAAAACAATTGGATCATATGCATGTCAATAAATTCAATATAAAGAAAAACTTACAACTATTAGTGTGAGCTCATGCCGTCATGTAGAGCAAATAGCTATCTTATATTCTGCTAAGACCACAACTATTTCCTCGATTTCCCTTTCAACTCCTTAAAAGACCTATGCAACAATTTTAGCTCTAAATGTGTTGTTGTTGATCCATCAACATTCAATAAAGAAATAATACTATCTCTGCCCAATAAATTATGTTTGAATAAATGTTAAGTTTTAAATGATAATTAAAAAAAAATAAATTTTATGGTATGAAATCTTTACTTTTAGTGATACTGTAATTTTGAAAAATAATTATCATTTAAAAATTAAATATTATTTATGAACGCTAGAAAAAATAAATTAAATAAAGAGCATTCAATTGTTGATGTTAATCTCACAATGTTTTTCTGGAATATATATTATCTTCATAATAAACTATATAAACTTTATCAAATTTCAACCACAAAAAATTGTAAAAGTTTAAGTCTTCAATTGATTTGAAACTAAGTATAATTAACACCAAATGTTGTGCACTCTTACATGATAAAGAACTAATATTCTGTGAGTACGAAAGTACAAATTCTCAAATTAAAACATAGTTGTCGTCTTCATAAAGTTGTGTAAAATAGTATATCAAAGAAATTAGAATTCTACTTATATAGATGGCAAAGAAAGGAGTTTTGGTAATATCTTGTTTGTGTTAACTAAATACATATCCACAAATTCTACTAGAATAATATGCTATATTCCCTCTTAACTCAAATAATTATTTTTTCAAAAACTAACATGTTGGAACTAAACATAAAAAATATATTTATAAACTTTACGTTCAAAAACTGAATCACCCAACTGAATCATCTTATTAAATCATTCGAAGAGCTAAATACTAAAGTGGAAGCGTGCCTAAATTTATAGTGATAAGAGTGAAGGGGTAAACATCTTCTACAGTCAAATTACCTTAAGTATTGTTATAAATAATAAATAAAAAAATAAAAATATAGAGCGGACCGAGATGATTATGAAAAAATAATTTTTAATTATCAAAGTATAATAATACATCAGAATAAGTGTAAAAAAACCCAAATCAAGCAAGGGTCCATCTCCATATATCCTCCAAGAGAAATCAAACAAATCCATCTCCATAGTTAATTCTTGAAAAAATTGTATTTTTCTTTATGTATGTTGACCCCATTCACTTTTAATCCTTTATGTAGTATCAGTGATAAATTGTTCTATATGTTTCAACTTTTGGCACATTATATCCTTTTATACCAAAGTTGAATTTTTTTTTAAACTGCTTTAGCAAATACAGGGATAAGACATTATTACCCTCACTCTTTAGGCATGCAACTACTCTTAAGGATTGAGTTTAACTACACGACAAATGCCCAAATCTAATTGAAATATAAATTAAAGCAGTTGTTTGTATTAGCATTCCATTTAGGGTTGTATAACATCAGTAACAACTCGCTAAACAAAGTAATATACACTTTACAAAAATATTTGAATAGAATTATGCAATTCAGAAACTGATTGGAGTAGTATATGTGCATTGCTCTCTCATTTTGGAAAATAGCCAATGATTCCTCTCTTCTCCCACAATTACTTGATAATAAGGTAAGTTCACTTGGTACCATAACAAGAGGATACCATTAGGGCTTATAATTCGGTTAACCGACTGAATCGAACCAAAATCAAAATTTCAGTTTCCACCGAAATTGAACCAAAATTTTCAGTTCGATTTTTTATTTTTGATTTTTTAAATTTTGATTTTCGGTTCGATTTTGGTTTTTAGTTTTTCATAACCAGAACCAAAATGAAAACTGAATTACTATTTTTATTTATTTAAATATATATTTTTTATATTTTATTTTTATACTATTTTTATGTTAAAAATTATATGTTTGTACTCGTTATTTATTTTTTTACTATTTTTTTTGTTTTCTCATCCAAACTATAAACAATAAATAAAAAATACATTCCTAATTCTATTATTTAATGTTTATCTATTTTTTAAATTTTTTATAAAAATTCGATTAACCGAAAATCAAATCGAAAAATAAAAAAAAAATCGATTATAATTGAACCGAACTAATTAATTCAGTTCGATTTTTAGTTTATCAAAATTTCGATTTGGTTCAATATATACATGTACATAGTAGAAACACTATAAAGTTTTAGTTACATCATAAGTAACAAGTTAATATTCTCAATTTTTTATGATAAGTGAATACCTATTATGACAGTGATAAGGATGTCAAAGTTCTTATAAGTATTTGTAACAGTTAGCATATTTGTTCGTAGACTTTCTTTGGCTTGACTCTTTGACTGTATCCTGTATTGATTACAGGATATGTTAGATTCAAATTTGTCAATCAGTTAGTCGAAATCTGAATTTATGCAAGGCAAAATAATTTTTTTCATTCTTTAAGTTGGCTAACTCAGACTTTTGGTCATCTTTATTTTAAAAAATTATTTTGTGTTTTTTAAATGAAAAAATTCAGACATTTAGAATATCAACCATCTACTGTAGGTAAACATAATTGGTTGTCTTGACTTGGCATTCAATTTGAAAAAAAAAATTGGAGGAAAAATTGCCTAGTGGCAACTTAAGTGGAACTTGGGAAGGAAAGAAAAAAGGCTAACTTTGCATTTAGGGAATATGTGGCACATTCAAGTGTTTAAATATTTTTCTCCTCCAATTTTTATTTTCTCTTTTTATAATTTACTTTTTTTCTCTTTTATTTATTCTTCTTCTTCTTCTTCTTTTCTTCTGTCTCCACCTACTTCCACCCATTACCTACCCACCCACCCATCGCCGCCCCTAACCATCATCGTCGGCTCCTTCTCCTTCTACATTCTTCATTCTTATTCCTTTTCCTTTCTTTTTTCAACCAACTACCTACCCACCAACTCCCACCCGCCTACCTGTGACCGCCACCTTATTCTTCTTCTTCTTCCATCCACCATCTATCAACCTGCCGCCGCCGCCTGTGACCACCGCTCCACCCCACCCCACTGTGCACATATATATAGAGATGTATATATATAATAAATATAGAAATATAAATATTTAAAAATGAAAAAAAAAACAAAAGAAAAGTTGAAGAAAAAGAAATAGAAGAAAAAACTTTTCTAAATATTCTAAATTTGAGAAAAAACTATTTAAATTAAGATATTGTGTTACTATAGAATTAAATAGTTTTGTTTTTTTAAAGTTGAATTTTAATTATTTTGTTATTTTTAAATATTATTTTTTTAACTTATACTAACTTATTTAAATTTATTATAAGTAATTTAAAATATTAAATTTACAATAGTTTTCTTGCCAATTAATAATAATCTACAAATACTATCTGAACTATTTTTCTATATTGTTTAATTAGATTTTGAATTTAGATATAGTTAATATTTTAATTACTTTTTTTATTTGTTTCTAGTTTGAATTTAATTAATAATTTCTAGTCTTCAAATATTAAAATTTGTTAACATTTAAAAATTTATTGGGTTTTTGTTATAAGTATAGATCTATATCTTTATGCAATGATTGTCAAATATATTTATATTTTAATTATATTGACTTTTTTTTTTAAATTTTACCAACAAAATAAGTATAAATCCATTTAGCCCAAAATGTAAAGTTGGCTTTGTTTTTTTCTTTTTTCTCCTCCAAACTTGTTCGCCTAGCGGCCAACTTAACAATTTCTTCTCCAAAATTATTTTTTCCTGAAATTGAATGTCAAGTCAGCACAACTGGCCATTTTTACTTACAGTAGGCAGTGGATATCATAAATGTCTGAATTTTTTCCATTTAAAGAACAAAATTTAATTTTTTGAAATGAAGAGGATCAGAAGTCTTAGTTGATCAATTTAAAGTTATGAAAAAAAAAAAATTGCCTTTTATTCAAGGTAACTAGAAATCATTTGAAACTGAAAAGGGTGTGTCATACATGTAATCTCAAATTCTCAACACAAAATAGACACAACAAAAATATATTGACAAAAAATCTAGGATAACATTTTTTTCAATTTAGGTATAAATGAATACACTAAAGAAACATATTCGTTCCTCGACTACTACCACCTTATTTCAACGCTTCATGTATCAAAGGTCCCTTTCGCCTATCTCATCCCTTTACTTCTTCTACTTCCATAGGACACTTGTCTTCATTATACTACTAGTAAGTTTTGTGTCGTCATATTTGTGTTGGATGGAATTAGACCTATTTTTGTAATAAGGGATAACATATCTGTAAATAAATTGTAGATCTCCTAAATTAAGTGTCTCACAATATTTATGTATGTTACACTCTAAGAGTGTATCTAGCATTCATCGTGGCTTGTAAGCTAGCTTTGATCCACATATTAACTCGTCATCTTTGGTTTCAATAGGTAATATAAATTCACTTTTTTTCTGTCCTCAAAAGTTTCTAACAACTACAAACAAAGATTAGTAAAAGTCATACTTCCAAGCACATGTCGGATATTCATATCGAAGAAAAAACAACTTTCATTTATTAGAAAGAATACAATAGTCAATCAAAAAAATGATACAGTCCATACTAATCGAAATGATCATAAGAAGAAGATAGTCTTTTACTTTCCATGGATTAATGATGCATTGGAGAAGTAAAAAAAAGTAAACTAAAGTAAGGTCGATCTCCATCCTTCAAGGGAAAATCAAGCAAAGATCCATTCCATCAGTTGAATCTCGTCCATGGGCCACACTGGTTTGCTGCGGCATCAAGCATCCATCAACTGGCATAGAAGAGTGTTGTAGTGGAGCCACGCCCAAATCTTCTAAACTCAAACTAGGGCTAGAAATGAAATCTGCTAAATCTTCCAAACTCAAACTAGGGCTAGAAATGAAATTTGCTAACATCCAGTCTATGCTGTTATCATCAATAGAAACACCAGAGCTGGATTATGAATGAGCCAACACAAGTATGGATTTCACTTCCGGTTCAGTCGAGCTTCTTGCCTGCTTCTTGTAACATGCATCTTCTTGGATTTGTTCCACGTCTGCCGCTGATCTTTTCTTTCCCAATTCATTTTCATGCAAAAACTGTTTCTCCCCGCAAGAAATAGAATATCCTCGGTCTGAAAGTCGTGGAATAGGTTGTTGCCCATATTTCTCCTTGGATGATCTTGTGATCCTACAAATCATCACATAGTCCTTGTATTTCAGCTCACATTTCAAAGAAATACCGGCAAGAGAATACTCGTGCATAATCCAGTGATCCCCTTGCCTTGTGTTATCACCAGATCCTTTCTTGTCCTTTAAAGTTAACATTTTCATAAAGCCGATTAATTGTCCCGACTCATTACATATGTCTCTTGCACCAGTTTGGCCTTCCCATGTACCACAGCCAGCCGTTCTTGCAATCCGAGTCTTCCCATTAATCTTTGACAACCTTGTAAAAACATAGATTACTCTCTTTACGTGCTTCAATTCCTTTTCCTCTCGACTCACTGAAGCATGCCAATTAGATTCATCAACGTCGCTCAAAACGTCCCATGGATCTGCATTTTCACCATAAAGATCCTTTCCAGGATCTGATTCCAGGGCAGTGGCAACCCCATCGCTTTTCTCAAGAGGTGGGATGTGATTAATTCTCCGTCAGTGGGTAAAAAGTAATAGCCAGGAGGGATCATCATTGTCTCACTTATCTTTGCCAAGTTTTCTCTCTCTCTCTCTCTCTCTCTCTCTCTCTCTCTCTCTCTCTCTCTCTCTCTCTCTCTCTCTCTCTCTCTCTCTCTACTCTCTTCTCTGATTCTGAGAGCTTCTTTGGTTGTAAAAATAATTCTGAAAAGCATAGGGTCCTCTGTTCTGTGATTCTTAGAATTTAAAGCATCTTATAATTCAAGAAACGATAGTCCCCACGCGGCATTTTCCGAGTTTCCCGACATGAATAGAGTTCTTGCAATGTGTAACTCTTCTTTCTAGCTTATGTGCTTCTTCGTTCTTTTATGAAAATATCCAAACCAGGGGTTTTAAGGTATAGATATAGAGGCTAATTCAAGAAACTAATAAGTTTCCCGGCATGGATAGAGTCCTGCAATGTTTACTTACCAAAAAATTAGAGTCTCCTCGTGAACGAAGCAGTTGCTCTTGGTTCCGATTAACTTAGTTTAATCTGCCACATTATCCGATTTTCTTAATCGAATATTTATTTCTTAGATAGGCAGATTGTTATATTGCAATGTTGTTTCCTTCCCGCGACTAGCTAAGCTTGTAGAGATCCTCCCCTGTTCATTTTTCTTTTTTAACCTTTTTATTAGTTTTTTAAGCTTAATAACAGTAATTATCTTTTACAAAATTAATTCTTAGCTAATTAATAGAAAAAGTAACCTAAAAATAGTTGAATATTATCAACACTACCAATGGAAAATCCTCATCAATAAGATAATGAGACTTGAATTTGAATAATCACATTTAACCTATTTAGTTAAATACATGATGAAAAATATTTATCAGGTAATACATATGAGTATATTATGAATTCTTGTTAAAAGTTAAGATAAAAAAATTAACTCAAAACTATTAAAGCAAATGGTGTATAGATTTATAGACATACGTATAAAATATGAATATAAAAGAATTGTTTAGAAATAAAAATATGAATTATTTTGATATTATTTTTATACCTAGAACTATTTTATATGTAGCACAATATTATCTAATTATAACGCAGAGCTAATGATCTAAAATTAATGATTGAAATTTTATAAATTAATATTTAATTAATACTTATAAATAATATGGTTTAATATAATTTTTAATTTTAAATAAATATTATAGATATTTGTTGAAATAAAATACTATTCATTATGCATAATATAAATATCTCTAATATGTGTACTAAATATTTACTTCAAAAATACTAAGATCTTGTTTGGTATTGTTTTTTCTGTTCTTGACAAATGTGTTCTCTGATAATGAAAATAATAAGTAAATATATGTTTGGTTTGTTTTGGGAGCGGTTTTGATATTTAAAATGGACGAAAGTAGTGTTTGATTTTATTTTTATTTTATTGTAGATGTATTTCAGTTCAGTTTTTATCTGGTTAATGTGTTAAATCATAATTTTTACTATTTTATGAATATTTTATAAAATCTAAAAGAAATATGATATATATTTATATGGACTGTAATGATTGGATAATTTTTGAAATGTGGTCGATGTAATGATTGTCAGATAAAGAGTTATAATTTATGTAATTATTGGATTATGTATATGTGCTATTTAAAAGACATGGCTATATGTACTTATCTATTTTGTTTGATTTGATTAAGCATTTTATATTTATATTTTTATATAATTAACCATAAAGCAAATATTAAATTTGAATGTATATATAATAATATATCATACATGGATGTGTATGTACACTATATCTACACAAAGCAGTTTTTTGTATGTGTAAGTTTTTAATATATAAATAGTGCATAGAGAAAAAGAAATATTGGTGTCAATATTCAGATAAGTTTTCTAATACAATTTTGTATTGTATTTTAAATTTAATGAAAAAAGTTAACGGATAAAAAGAAGGTATCAATTAATTTTACATATGGTAACAATCAAAGTTGTATTGGAGGACGTAATATTGTTGTAAAAAATCATATTGGCTCTACTATGTAAAATGAGGTTCAATTTCTACTTACTGATATCAAATAATAATTAATGTTCGACTACAACTTTTGTCTATACAAATACCTTTAACCAATATATAAATTGTAAATAGGTAGGAATATAGGAGGGTAAAAATGTGAATTCCAACAAAATGTCATCCTCCCACTTTGCAATCAACAATTAGTTTTCCATTTCAGAAAAGTTGGCGTCTTTCTGACCAAAAAAAATAATGTTCAATTTCGAGCACCTATAGTGATATTTACACATATGTCTGAGCAATTTTTGTAAAATCAATGTCTAAAAAATATCTATCGCTCGTGGCTGAGCATATGCTCTTGTTCTTAATGACAGCAGTGAACTGGTTATGAAATATGAGTATTTTAATTAGTTAATCGCTCGTTCATATTTAGAAATTTTTATGATTCGAAAACTTTTGGCAAAATTGGGGCAGGGGATGTTGAGGTTTTCTATCTACTTTAACTGTAATAATGGTGACCAAGAGGAAAAAGGTGAGTAAAATCCCTTGCACTCATGCCGCCACAATCACAGAAGAAACGAGCCATGTGTTTATGTTTATGTTGCAAGGAAAGCTATGTTCATCGCTGCCTCGGTGATTCAATTTGTGTTTTTCTAACATATGTAGTAGTTATCAAGTATTTGTCTTGATTTGGTCTATTCTCATTCGCAACGCACCAAAATTCTCTCTCCAAACCCATATGCCATGTAGAAAATCTCGTATTGTTCCATTTAATTACCAACAATTGAAGAATTATGAAGTATGACTATGAAGTTATACTTAATTTAGTAAATTGTAATTTTTCTTGAAATAAGATTTTAGTAAACTCAATTTTCAGTACGAATCCTCAATTTCAAATGATATTATTTTATATACTTGACGTGTACTCGTGACATTGAAATTGAAAATAGATCATTTAAATTAAACAGTCTGACTTGCTTAATTTTGGTCTAAACAATCTTACTACAACTAAGTCATAGCTATTTTACGAGATTAGTGGATTAATTAATTTCAAAATATTAAATTCTATAGTCATTGTTGTTTAAATCTTGTAATACCAATAAGGTTTTCTAAATAATAATGTTTAACCCCTAAAAATCTATAATTAATAAAAAAAATTGTGATTGAATGCTACTTATATGTGTTTAATATCTTCATCTATAATTGATGTAATTGACTTTTTTTTTAAATCACAGTAATTTACTTAAATTTAATGCAAATAAAATAAAAACTAATTAATATTACAAGCAACCATCGCATAGGCTAATTAATCAACAACGACTTAAATATGAACTGAAGTAAGAGATAAATTGCTAAACACAATCCTTTATTTCATAGAAAAAAATGACTTTAAAAAAAACTCAATGTGTCAAAGAGAGTTCGAAAGACTCTAACTAATCAAAGAAATAAATTCAGCCAAAGTTTAACTTTATATAACATAGTTGTGTAAGTAAATCTTTAGCCAAGTTAAAATATTTTTGTTATGTTACAATGTTCAAATATTTTAACTTTTTTTTTTTCAAAAAACAAAAAACTCCATTAAAGAAACTTTGGTTCGATTGGTTCTATTTTTCGGAAACATTTTCCTATTTCTAGAATTAAAAACATGATTGGGGTTAAGATTTTGAGGAATAACTTCTTTATTCCCAGAATATTTATCAATTATTATTTTAATTAAATAATTATATATTCTATTATATATCTACTAGTTAAAACAAACAACATCTATAGTTAAAAATGTTTTTCAAAATACATCAAATTATTTTTCTCAATTAAATATCTAAACACATTTTTATTCTCATATATTTCCAATACCACTACCCAAAATATATTTTTTATTTTTTCTAAATACCAAAATAACACCAAAGAAAGCGTAAATCATGCCTATGCACTGTCAATTTTTGAATTTTAACTTTTAAGGATTCTCTATATTATTAAAGACAACAAGAAATGAAAAAAAAAACATTGTGAGATAATTAGGCTATAATGTTAGATGGCATCTATGTCTGTTTACTTCTTTGTTGTTAAACCAAAGCCCCCACTTCTCAAGCCTCACTCGTAAACCATTTAAACCCTTTTAATTCCACTATTTTACTCTTCTTCCATCCCAGATTCTTTCCCAACCCACAAAATTTCAGTGCGGAAAAACGTCCGCTTTCGTAGTTAAAGCTTGCAGTATCAATAGCAGTAGTAGTACTATTGACATGACTACGATGTCAACAATTAGGCCGACGATAGTGTCAAGAGCAATAAATTATCATTCGACGTGAGAAAGCGAGCGATGGACACCATTGATTCCAGTGGGAGGAGAGTCGCCGTTGCTGACACGATGAGCAAGAAGAAGAAGAAAACGAATTATAAAATACACAAAATAAAACCTAAAATGATAGTTATTCTTTCTCACAGTTGATTAGACAAGTAGCTGCGAAACCCTTTGTTGAGTGGATGAATTAATGATTTTGTTGGGTAATTGTTATAAGTTAAAAAAAATAGTAAAGAAAGGCTTTCTCAGAGAATCTGTTGGTGTTCTCCAAGAACACTACTGCCAAATACATTTTTATACTCGAAAGAAAAAAAAATCAAGAGAGTTTAAAATCAAACATAACTTAATATTATTCGTTAAGTTTTGAATGTACCCAAAAAATTAGAATATTTTTTAATTATTTCCTATGTATACTATATAAATACAATACGAATTTTTACGAACAAAGTACTTTAGTCGTTGGAATTTTGTCATTTAGAATTTACATGTACGTAATCTAAAAGTTATTATTTATTATTTTAATATTTTGGAAGATTGGACCATTCGTTGTATTTTAGCTTCTTTTAAGAAATAAGCTAGGAGACAACTCATGATTTTAGTTTGTTTAATGATTGATAAATTCTATTTTTCATATAATTGATTGGCAAAAGACATATCCAATTAGTATAAGTAAAATAATTACAAAACATTCAATTAGTTTTAGGTATGTACTAGGTCTGGTTATTTACTTTACTTAAGCCATTAGTTTTCTGCATTTTTGAAATTATCTACTTTTCTAAATTTTAAATAATTACTTTTCAAATGTGATTTATCAATGTTTCATTGTTATTACACTGCTGCAGTTTTTACTTTGTAACATGACAGGAAAAAAGACATTATTGCATGAATGTCTATGGTATAACCTCTAACAAATATATAAACTTGCATTTAAAAACAATTAGATCATGTGCATGTCATTAAATTCAATATAGAGAAAAACTTGCTACTATTTGTATGAGCCATGCCATAATGTAAAGCAAATAGCTATCTTATATTCTACTAAAACCACAACTATTTCCTCTGTTTCCATTGCAACTCCCTAAGAGACTTATGCCAGTAATTTTATCTCTAAATGTGTTGTTGATCCATCAACATACAATAAAGAAATAATACTCTCTCCACCTAATAAATTATGTTTCAATTAGTGTGAAGTTTTATATGATAATTAAAAAAAATTGAAATTTTATGGTATGAAATCTTTACCTTTAGAGTTACTGTAATTTTGGAAAATAATTGTCATTTAAAAATTAAATATTATTCGTGAACACCAGAAAAAATAAATAAAATAAAGAGCATTCAATTGTTGATAGAAAAGGTATTAATAAAGCTCATTACATTTTTTTAGAATACATATTATCTTCATAATAAACTGTATAAACTTATCAAATTTCAACCACAAAAAATTGTAAAAGTTTGAGTCTTCAATTGATTTGAAACTCAGTACAATAAGCCCCAGATATTGTGTACTGTTATATAATAAAGAACTAATATTCTATGAGTATGAAAGTACAAATTCTCAAATTAAAATATAGTTGTTATCTTCATAAGGTTGTGTAAAATAACAGTCAAAGAAATTAGAATTCAACATATATATATGGCAAAGAAATGAGTTTTGGTAATATCTTTGTGTTAACTAAATACATATCCACAAATTCTATCCGTCTTAGCTCAAATAATTATTTTACAAAAACTACATATTGGAACTAAACATAAAAAATATATTTACAAATTTTACGGTAAAAAATTGAATCACCTAACTGAATCATCTTATTAAATCATTCGAGGAGTTGAATACTAAATTGGAAACGTGCCTAAATCCATAGTGATGTGAGCAAAGGGGCTATCGTCTTCTACAATCAAATCACCTTAAGTATTGTAATAATAATAAATGAAAAAACAACAATATAGACTGGATCGAGATGATTACAATTAAATAATTTTTAATTGTCAGAGTATAATAATACATCAGAATAAGTGTAAAAACCCAAATCAAGCAAGGGTCCATCTCCATATATCCTCCAAGCAAAATCAAGCAAATCCATCTCCATAGTTATTTCTTGAAAATTTTGTATGTTTCATTCTATATGTTGACCCCATTTCACTTTTAATCCTTTAAGTAGTTTCAGTGATAAATTGCCCTATATATATAGGGCACATTATATAGGGCCAATATATCCCTATATATTGCCCTATATCCCAATATATAGGGCACATTATAAATTGCCCTATATATCATTTTATCCTAAAGCTGAAAACTTTTTCACACTGCTTTAGCAAAATGCAAGGATAAGGCATTATTACCGCTACTCTTTAGACATCTAACTACTCTTAAGGATTGAGTTTAACTACACAACAAATGCCCAAATCTAATTGAAATATAAATTAAAGCATCTATTTGTATTGACATTCCATTTATGGTTGTATAACATAAGTAACAACTCGCTAAACAAAGTAATATGCACTTCACAAAAAATGTTAGAATAGAATTATGCAATTCAGAAATTGATTAGAATAGAATATGGCTTCCACTCTTGAATAGAACCAGAACAATAAGAAGTATGAGTAGACTTTGATAGTTAATAGCAAAACAATTAGAATGTACATTGCTCTCTCATTGCGGACAATAGCTAATGATTCCTCCCTTCTCCCCCAATTAATTGATAATAAGGTAAGTTCACTTGGTGCCATAACAAGGGATACTATTAAGGTGCTTAATCGGTTGAACCAAAATCAAAATTTCTATTTGCACCGAAATCAACCAAAATTTTTGATTCGATTTTAGAGTCAATTTTGATTTTTGGTTTTTGTTAACCGAACCAAAACCAAAAATTGAATTACTATTTTTATATATTTCAATATATAACTTTTATATTTAATTTTTATACTATTTTTTATGTGTACTTGTTATTTCTTTTTATACTATATTTTATGTTTTTTTCTCATCCAAACTATAAACAATAAATAAAAAAATATATTCCTAATTCTAGTATTTAATTTTTATCTATTTTTGTAAATTTTTTTATAAAAAATTGATTAAACAAAAATCGAATCGAAAATAAAATAAAAATCGGTTATGACCAAACCAAACTATTTAATTCGATTTAATTTTTGGTTTACCGAAATTTCACTTCGGTTTGGTTTGGTTCAACCAAATGAGCACCCCTTGAATTGGGTAAATATATGTATATAGTAGAAACACTGTAAAGTTTTTGTTACATCATAAGTAACAAGTGAATATTCTCAATTTGTTTTGATAAGTGAATACCTATTATGATAGTGATAAGGATGTTAGAGTTCTTAAAAGTATTTCTCACAGCTAGCATACGTTTCTTTTGCTTAGCCTTTATTGGTTACATGATATATTAGATTCAAATGTGTCAATCAGTCAGGTCAGAATTTGAATTTATGCAAGGCAGAGTAATTTTTTTCGTTCTTTAAGTTTGCTAACTCAGACTTTTGGACATCTTTATTTTTAAAAATTGATTTTGTCCTTTAAATAGAAAAATTTAGACATTTTGAACATTCACTGTCTACTGCAGGTAAAAATAATTGGTTGCGCTGACTTGGCATTCAATTTGGAAAAAATTAATTTTGGAGAAAAAATCGCCTAGTGGCAGCTTACGTGGAACTTGGGAGGGAAAGAAAAAAGGCCAACTTGACATTTAGGGCAATATGTGGCACATTCAAGTGTTTAAATTTTTTTGTCCTCCAATTCTTATTTTCCTTTTTTATAATTTACTTTTTTCTCATTTATTATATTATCTTCTTCTTCTTCTTCTTCTTCTTCTTCTTCTTTCTTCCCCACTTCCACCTACTACTAACCACCCACCCATCGCAATCCCTAACCATCATCGTGGGTGCCTTTTCCTTCTCTTTCTTCTTTCTTCTTTCTTCTTTTTCTACCAACCACCTACCCACCAACTACTACCCACTTGTCCGTAACCACCACCTTCTTCTTCTTCTTCTTCTTCTTTTCCATCCACTACCTATTGACCCATAGCCGCCACCCGTCATCATCTTCTTCTCCTTCTTCTTTTTCTTCTCCTTATTCTTCTCCTTCTCCTTCTTCTTCTTCTTCTTTTCTTCTTCCTTCTTCTCTTCATTTTCCTCCTTCTTCTCCTTCTTTCATCCACCACCTATCGACCCACTGCCACTGCCTGTGACCACCGCCCCATCCCACCCCACTATGCATATATATACAAAGATGTATATAAGTATATATATATATATAGAAAAATGGAAAAAAAAAAAGAAAAGTTGAAGACAAAAGAAATAAAAGAAAAAAATATGGCCACTTTTCTAAATATTCTAAATTAGAGAAAAACTATTTAAATTAAGATATTATGTTCATGAATATTGTTAAGTTATCATTCATTTCCATCATGAGCGAATTTTTTTTTCTAAGGTTGTGATGTAATCTAATTAGGATGTTTTGAATATTTTATCAATTCAATTCTTGATTTATTTTTCAAGTTAGGTGTTCTTCATTGCTTATAATGCTTCTAATTACTTGATCACTAATTAGATGATTTGTTAATCATAAGGATCAGAGAGGTGAATTATGTGTTTAGTTCGTTGTGAAGAATACCATCATATGAAATAGGAATATATACTTACATAGTTTGTGAGTCATGTTGATCCACAGAACTTAATTAATTGTTTATTGTTGTAATTCACATAGGAATATAGTGAGTTTAGTAATTGATAATATTTCAGTTAGATATCGAGAGAGCCAAGAGGATAATTTAAAAAAATTTCAACTATCACTTGGGAAATAATTTGAAATTGATGAGATAAATTATTTAATTCAGACTAATTATGGTGAAATCATAAACCCTAGCCTTTACATTAGGAATTTCATCCTTAATTATTTTTTATTGTTAGTTTAGTTTAGTTGGCTTTAGTGTATAAACATCAACACTTTTTTATATTTATTCAAATAAAATTAGAGTTAATATAATTTTGGTACTTAGTAATTAAACAGTCCTTGTGGAAATGACACTCATTCATCATTTTATTACTTGTCTTTAATTATAATAATGTGCACTTGCGTTCACAGATTTTGCAACAATGATAAATATATATGGAACTAAGTCTAAGAATTAGGTTCTAGGATTAAAAATATTCAAGGATCTACATATTTATTTATCATTTTTTACATATTTGTTAGTGTACATATTGCCTATACATAATATTTATTATTAAACTACTTTAATTGAGTATGACAATAAAAAAATCAATTTTTTTATGTAATTACTTGAATACTGGAAAATTTTTTACATGACATGATTGTTAGTTATTAGAATTTTGTGCTACAGTGAATCATACCTCAATGTTGTGTTTTCCTAATAAAAATAATATATAATATATCCTAGAAAAATATTTGTACCTGCATTCAAAATTTGTCCGTACACAATATTTTTAGTCTATATCTTTCCTTTTATATTTGAAATATCTGATTTAATCAATACTTTGGTTATAGACATTAAAACCTCTAAAGAGAGCAACATAGAATTGGCCATGGAAAAATACTGAATGAGGCAAATAGACACCATATATTTGGAATTATTTATCCTTGAGATTTTTTGATTGTTATGACAAAGCAAAGTTTAAAAAGAGATTGTTTACATCTAATTTGAAAATATAAGGAAAGATCAGCTAATCAATCAATCTATCAACGTGCATATTTTTAGCAGCTATTATTGTTCGACCTATTATGTAATGAGTTGAGTGGTCATTCGTATTTAAGATTGGGAAAATAGCCCTAATAAGTTGTCGTATTAAGTTTTCTTCATTATCTTACTCAATAATCATCTCTTCTAGAATTTTAATATTACTTTTAGTATCACTTAGTTCCTTAGTGTTTCCAACTTTAAGTAAGACCTCTGAAGTTTTGATCATTCATCGACTCATGTTCCATGACAAAGTATATAGTAGAAACACTATAAAGTTTTTGTTACATCATAAGTAACAAGTTAATATTCTCAATTTTTTATGATAAGTGAATACCTATTATGGAAGTAATAAGGATGTCAGATTTCTTAAAAGTATTTGTCACAACTAGCATATATGTCCGTAGACTTTCTTTTACTTGACTATTTGATCGTAACCTTTATTGGTTACATGATATGTTTGATTTAAATGTGTCAATCAGTTGGGTCGGAATCTGAATTTATGCAAGGCAAAATAATTTATTTTGTTCTTTCAGTTGGTTAACTCAGAATTTTGGTTATCTTCATTTAAATTATTTTTTTTTTGTCCTTTGACATTTAGAACATCCACCACTTATTGCAGGTAAAAATGACCGGTTGTGCTGACTTGGCATTCAATTTGAAAAAAAATAATTTTGGAGGAAATATCGTCTAGTGGTAACTTACATGGAGCTTGGGAGGGAAAGAAAAAGGACTAACTTTGCATTTAGGGCAATATGTGGCACATTCAAGTGTTCAATTTTTTTTTGTCCTCCAATTCTTATTTTCTTTTTTATAATTTACTTTTTTTCTTATTTATTCATTTTTTTCTTCTTCTTCTTTTTTCTTCACCTACTTCCACCCACTACCTACCCACCCATCTATCGCCGCTCTCTAACCATCTTTGTCGGCTCCTTTTCCTTCTTCCTTCTTCTTTCTTCTTTTTTTTTCTTTTTTTCTACCCACCACCTACCCATCAACTGCCACTCGCCAGCCCGCGACCACCACCTTCTTCTTACCAATTGACGCACCTGCCACCTGTATTTCTTTTTCTTCTATCCACCATCTATTGACCTACCGCAGCCATCTATGACCACCGTTCCATCCCACCCCACTGTGCACATATATCCACCACCTATCGACCCATGCCGCCGCACCGCCGCCCCAACCCACCCCACTATGCACATATATATAAGGATGTATATATGTATATATATATATGTATATATAATAAATATAGAAATATAATATTTAAAAATGGAAAAAAGAAAAGAAAAGTTGAAGACAAAAGAAATAGAAGAAAAAAATATGGCCACTTTTCTAAATATTCTAAATTAGAGAAAAACTATTTAAATTAAGATATTTTGTTACTATAGAATTAACTAACTTTTTTAAAGTTGAATTTTATTTATTTTGTTATTTTTAAATATGATTTTTTAACTTATACTAACTTATTTAAATTTATTATTAAATTTATAATAGTTTTCTTGCCAATTAATAATAATCTACAAATATTATTTGAACTATTTTTCTATATCGTTTAATTAGATTTTGAAATTAGATATAGTAAATTTAGTTTAGCATGGGCTGCATTAATTAAGTTTATCCTAATCTATGATAAATGGCCCAATTAATTTCTAAAAGGTCCAGGTCTTTATAGTGTTTGAGTCTTGTTAAGATAGTTTCTTGAATTACAGTTATGATAGGAATAACTTATTCACTAAGAGGTTGATTCCTAATGAGCAAGAGATGTTTTCCTCATATATATTAGCTCTATAGTAAGCTTAAGTTGAATTATAATACATTCTCTTAGAATACTTTAGTAAGTCGATTCTGACATATGACATAAGTATTGAAGGGTTTAACTCAGTATCCCTAATGTTAACTTTATAGGAATTCTCAAGGAGTATATGTTACAGAAGAGCAGTGATTTGGTGGTGTTAATTTGACTTGCATTAAGTGGTGCATTTTGTGGGAACTAAATTGGAGTTAAGACGTGAGTATATGATAGGAAAAGAGAATCAACAACAAATTTTAAGGGAGAGGACAACCCCCTCCATAATGTCAACCAATCCCCCTCCCCGTAGAATTGTTAACACGCCACCAATGGATCCTTCTCGTAAGACCCTTAGGACAAGTCACGATGCAACAACTTTCAGGTTTAATGTGGGGATGTAGAAGCTTCTCTCTAGAGGAGAGAGACAATCCAACCTAGTTGCCGTCGAATGAGGGAACTTATGATATCATGAATGTAAGGATGGGAGTGGAGGAAAGGCTAATTCCTCAAGATGAAGATGAAGCCTGGCATGAAGATGAGAGCTACATATCTCTGCGACATGGCCATGGAGGTACGATGAAGTCTCAACTTGACTTGACGAAGAAGGTGGGAAGATGAGGTGACAGATGGTGGGTAAAGCTATGAATTAGAAAAGAGGAGTCCCATTCAGATAAGGGATTATATAAGATGAGTTACTTGTGAACTTTAGAACGCTTATTATGAGTACGATGGGATCATTGACCCATGGAAACGTGTTAGAGTAGTGTTCGATGAGTTAAGTAGATTGACCATTTGTAACCTCTTATAAAACGTAATCTTATTTGAATTATAATCAATAGCTAAAAATTCTTCATTTGAAATTTGCCTTTATAAAATAGATGAAGTTCCTAAATTATATATAGCTACGTACATAAGATGATGATCATAGAATATGCCTTTATGACTTTGGTTTTAGAAATATTGCAATTCAAAGATTCATTAACATGGGACATTAATGAGCCATTAAGATTAACACATATGATGCAGGCTCATAGGAAGATGCCTCACTCTATAGGCATCGGTATTGCAATACTAGTGCATGTATAAGGGTACTTAGTAGGAAAGAAACACACTAAACGATCCCACCTGAAAATTTCCTATTGGAAACATAATGAAAAATGACTTGTTATGGTAGTACAAAAAATAATCCTTAGACTTAAAACACCATTGTAACATTGTCCATGATATGTTGCACTTTAATATATTTTCTAATTACATGAGAATCACAAGCGGAATATGTTTAGTGCATTATTTTTCGTGTATGGAGGTTAATGAGTGGCCACCAAAAAACCCATAACTTATGTAGTTGAATAGATTAATCTTCTATATTTTTCATAGTTCTTGACTCAAAAGTTCTTGGCCAAGGCTTGATGAAAGTAAGAATAATTTTTTTCTAATCTCATCATAGAGTCATGAAACTAGGAATTATATATTTATTTTTGTTAAAATCACTTGTATCTAGGTGGAAGGTTTGGCAAGGACCAATCAAAGAACTAGGAATGGATATATAGTAATCGAGTTAATTGGGGTTTGATTAATAATTCATATCATAAACTCAATCAAGAGATTAGTTCTTGCATGATATTCGTAACTGAAAAAGATTTGTTATTTCAACTATATCTAAGTGGTCATGATGGGTTGCTAGACGCTTCCCATGATTTGTGGATTCTTGGAATTGATAGATTAATTTCATAAGGATTAATTAATTAAAATAATTAATTATTTAACTAAATCACAAGAGTTGTAGTTTATTAGTAAACCTAAGGGTCGCACACAAATTTGGAGAAGTCTATTTCTTTCTAGAAATTAATTCAAGTGTTGGAGTAAATGAATTAATATGATTAATTAATGGGGCTTAAATTAATCAAGTATTTAATTAATTTTATTAATTTATATGGTCATTGCATTTGATCTAATTGGATTAGGGAGCCCAAGTTGAATTAGCTAATTAATTGATTGAATTAATTAATTAAGTTGGGCCTAGTTTCACATGAATTAAGTTAATTTTTGAAATAAATTAAAATAGACCTAGTTTATTAGTTAAGGTACAAACCTAAATTGATGTGTGTTTGTAGGAAACCCAAATTAGAAAACAGGATTGGAGAATTCAAGGTTTCTAATTGGTGGTGCAATATTAGTATAAACACATAGTGTGAATGTGAACACATTCATGGATAATAAAGGGAATTGAGTCCTACTAGAGTTGGGTACTTAAGGGGCATATTTAAGCCCCTGGTGACAAAAAATTAGCACACTTTAGTGCTCATAATTTTCGGCCATATTAAGTACAAGCAAGAGAGAAAAACTATTTTCTTCCTTGCGAAAATCCGCTCCTTTTTTATTCTTCTTCCCACTCCAAAAGCTTCATCCTTTTCAGTGAATTGATTCTTTTTTTTAATGAGTTAAATTAAGAATTAAATTACGCACACTAAATCATATACAATAGTTGTAATAGTTCCACCGTATTGATTCTATGATAGAATAGTCAGATTAATTCTATTAGCATAGAATTAATCATGTAGGAAAATACAAATTGTCGATACACTTATAGGGGTGGCGTGTGAAACTCTAAAAGCGAATTGGATTCATACCAGGGGTTAAAAAAATGACCGAGGTAACGATTTCCACTGTTTCAATCTACTTCTTCAACTGGAAGCATATAAGGAATAGTTTGCGAAACATTCCTACAAAAAGTGTTAGAATGCTTAACCAATCAAACAGTTTTGGGATAAAATTTAATTCATATGTGATGTGTTTGACGGTTTTCAGTAAAAAAAATAAATAAATTTCTACTATGTATCAAAAATAGAATAGGCTAACCTAACTAAACTTTTATGCCAATTAAAAAATTCAGCATTGCTCCATAGGTATTCAGATGTGGTGAAGTGTAAGGTATTCCTAACCATCTTGACTAGGTCCACCCAGCAATGGTTCAATCAATTGCCGCCCAACTCAATCTATTCGTTCGAGGAACTTAGTTCAGTCTTTCTACTCTAGTTTGCCAGTAGTAGAAGATATTAGAAGACAACATTTGACTCCCCCTTCATTTTACATCAGAAAGATGATGAACCTTTGAGGAACAACATTTAAATATGCGCAACCATAGAAGTACCTTCGGCCAAGCACGATGTGCAAGGCCTCGTAGATGGAGAGCTCTTTTCTAAAACATCGAGTAAGACTTTGACGACGGTAGACAAATAAAATTTATTCTAATTAAATTGTAAAATATATGAAATAATATATTATATATCAATTTTATATTTTCTATTTATATTGGGAATTTAATCAAATTTAATTCCTAAAATAAATAGTTAATTAATGTGATATTATAATATATATTTTATTGATCAATCATATGTCGCCAAGTGTCAAATTTCAATTTTTGAAAATCAAAACTTATCTTGTGAGAAAGAAAAGAAGGATGACAAAACTACACCTAAAAAACCTAAAATTGAACCTAAAAAAAAAGCTACACCATCCTTTCAAAGGTATGAGCAGTATACCCTTCCTGATTATACCTAGCTCACAGGTTTTAATAGCAGTTAAAGGCAAGGAAATGGTGAAGTAGACTAGGAAAAGAAAAGATGGACCTACTAAGCCCAAGTTGGATTAAGATTTGTAAATTTTATAATGAGTAAGGTCACTAACTGATGAGTTACTACCACTTAAAGGATGAGATAGAAAAGGTTTATTCAGAGCTGGACACTTGAAAGAATTTATCTACAGAGACAGGGAATACCCCTAAGGTTTTAAAAGGAATGATCCTACCAAAGCACCTAGGGATGGAGAGAAGGGTGAGCCTAGATTTGGGAATAAAACAAGGGAGAGAGGCTCAACCATAGGCAAAATGTCTAGGAAGGGAACAATTCACATGATTGTAAGAGGACCTACAGATTGAGACTCCATCAGGGCAAGATAACCTCATGCCAAATCATTGCATGAATTTAGAGGAGACGTAGAAAGAGTTAGCGATCAACTCCATAGCAATGAGATCACTTATCCAGTTCGGACCCTAGGATTTATAAGGAGTGTAGATGCCTCACAACAATGCTTTGGTCATCACTATGACCATAGCTAATTATGATGTAGTGTGGATATTCATTAATAGTGGTAGCTCGAACGATATTTTCTTTTATGAAGTATATAAGTAAATGGATCTCGGATCTTATAGCTACAGATAGTGGAGACATACCTGTTTGGGTTCGCAGGGGACATCGTCTAACTAGTAGGACAAATACTGTTGCCTCTATCCATGGGGAGTGAACTATTTTATAAACCAGGATGCTAAGATTCTTAGTTGTGGACATCCCCTCGAATTACAATATTATCTAAGGGAGAACTACACTTAACACCTTCGAAGCTGTGGTTTGTACATACCATATGAAGATCAAATTTCCTATAGGAGAAGAGGTATGAGAGATAGGAAGAGATCAGTTTACAACTAGAAAGTTCTATGTGGATGCAATAAGATAGGAGTACCTACGGATAGTATGGACGTTGTTCCCTAGGGAAAATAGAAAAAGACATGAATCATGCCAGAGAGTATAAAAAAGTTGGTGCTAGCATTGGTAGTGACAACAAGAAGACTAAGGCTTTATTTTTTTGTTGCACGATCATTCGCACCAAGTACCCCTTGAAGCAGATATTGGGAAAACCTGAAGCAATAGATAGATTGATTAAATAGGTGGTAGAATGGAAGAGTTCGATATATGCTATCAACCTAGGACCATTATAAATGTACAAGCTCTATACTTTATACTAGAGATGGTCAAATCCTAAGGAAGAGAAAAATGTATGGCTCTATATATGGATGGCTCAGTGATTGTGATAGGTTGTGGAGCAGGAATTATTTCAACTAGCCTAGAGGGCGAGCTAGAGGTTGAGATAAGATTTGATCTTAAAACCTCAAATAATGAAGTTGTATGAAGCCTTCATTAGAGGAATGTGAATGGAATTGAAGACGTGAGCTAAATATATAATTATATAACTGGTAACCCAACAGATGGACTATTGTTTTAAAGTTAAGGAGTGTAATGCATCTGGCGAAAAAGGTGCACCCCAACTCGTAGTCCACTGTTTCTGCTCTCCTTCTCCGGCTGGATCACTTGCACAAAATACCGACGTGACTCAGCGTAAGAACTCCGACGCTCAAGTCAGTGGCATTTCTCTTGGAGATGATGAAAATCAGAAAGATATGTGTATTCTTGATCTATGAAAAGTATCACCTATGACATACTTTGGATTCCCTTATTTATAGATGCCAAATAAGGGTAAAAAAGAGATTTCAAACCTCAATTTGTTATAACAGATTACTGTGCGCTTGCCCATATTCCCTGATTTACTCCTAAAAGATTCCTTGTCATTTTCTAACCGTAACCGTTTTCTCTTTATTATTTTCGTGAACTTACCCGACCTGGAGGTCGGTCAACTTCTTGAACTTGTCCGACCTGTAGGTCGATCAACTCTTTGAACTCGTCCGATCTGGAGGTCGGTAAGCTTTTTAATACTACTCTCCTTGCCATGCACTGAGCTAAGCTATTTGCTCAACTCCCATACCATGGATGAGAATTTTCGATCATCCTGACCTGGCTTTTATCCATTAGCTCCCACCCCATAATCCGAGTTTTGTAGGTCCGTCCCGACCTAGGTCGCACCAGCTTCTTACTTATAATCTGAGTTACATGAGTCAGTTCCGACCTATACCACATCAGCTAGTCCCCTTACTCTGCCTGTCCTGCAACCTTTGCAGGATAGACAGAGTACAAAAATATCTTGATTATTAGGGCTGACATGAGCCTTTTTTCAAATTCCACCCCTTGGGTTTTTGCACCCATTACTGAAACTTAAATGCCTGTCTTATCAACTGACTATCCTCATCCAACCCTACGTGTGCTCCTATCTTATCATCCAAGGCTAGGGCTCCTTCTACCCGTTTGAGTGCCACCCCCTATAAAAAGACCTTTTTCCTTCATTTTCTTTTCCCTATTTCTCTTTCCACAATTTTGCTCTCCGGATCATCCTCTGTTATTCTTCCAGCAACTTCCTTCTTCTCTCCCTTCAACAAGCCAAGTAAGTCTTCTGACTTTTGCCACTCATTTATTTCTTTATTTCTTCTTCAGCATATTTGGTTCGTCATTTTTTTATGTCCACCTCTACTGCATCTCCAAAACCTTTGTCATTTATTCCTCCCTTTCTTCCTCCTGGAGTTTTCATTCGTGAACTAACACTTGAACTATCCACCCATCACCCAACTGAATTTAGAATGGCTGATCCAGCTAATCACACGGCTTATATGACTTATGCCATCATCCTATCTGAGATAAGCTTAGCAAACTTTAGGGAAAATACAGGAATACCAGAGGAATTCAATGTGGTCCTGGCAGGCCCTCGCGACAGACCTCATGCCCCACCTCCCGGCTATGTGACCTTTTTTGTAGATCAACTAGAGGTCGGCCTTAGGTTTCCCATTCCTGACCTATTTTGTCGTATTTCTAAGAGTTTTGATATTTCTCTGATGCAGCTCGTTCCTAACTCTTTTCGACTTATAGCTGGTTTTTGGATGGTAGTTAGCTACTTTGGGTACGAGCCAAACCATAAGCTATGGCGAGCTTTCTTCCATGCCAAAATTGCCACACCAGCTTTATTTTATTTCACTTCCCAGGGAGTAGCTAAATTTCTGCAAGGAAAACCCAGTTCCCTTAAGGGCTAGAAGAAAAGATATTTTTATATTTCATCCCTTGACCCTTGGAATTTTCCTACCAATTGGATCACCAACTTACCTCACCAAGGTCGCGCATCCACTCTGGACTCGACCGCCCAAGCATTAGCTCATCGATTAAACCACAGTCCCTACCACGTAGGGTTATTAGCTGATTCATGGCTTTTAATTCATCATTTTCAACTGAGCCCTAAAGGTATTCCACTCTCTCAACCTATAGGTACCATCTTGTTTAACTATTTGCTTGTGACTTTATCTTTGCTAGAATGCTAACAGTATATCTTTTGTTCAAAGCAACTTATGGAGTCTAGCATAATAGCAGCTTACCAAGCTCGGAAAGCCACAGGAGGGTCAGGCCAGCTTGAAGGTCAGTCCCGAGTCCCCTTGACTAGTGCACCTCTAGATTACCAACCCATGCCCGTAACCCGAGTTCCATCCGCAGTTCCTCCACCCCCCACCTGTCTCTCCACCTGTTGTAGCTGCGCCCCCACTTCTTTTCGAAGTAGGGGGAAACACCTAGCTTCCGCAAGTGGTGGCAGCTCGGGTCCCTCTCAGCATCCCTGTCTTAATGCCTTTGCTTCCCTGAATGCTTCTTTTTTCACCAACAGCTCGGTATTGGATACTCAGGATGGAAAACTCTATGCTGAGTGGCTTCACGGCATACCTAACTCTGTGGACCAGTGCCTCTTAGGGTCCATGGATTATGATGCCTGGGTGGGCAACCTTGCCAATAATGCTTCTAAGGTAATGTTCCCTTCTTAATTTCCATTATTTATTCTAACAATCAACAATTTGTATAACATCCTCTTTCTCTAGGCTATATTATACTTGAGCTCCTTGATGACCGATCTGCGGTTTGGATTACCCTCTTCAGAGGAAGATGAGCTTAGGCAAAGTTGGAGAACACGCAACAATGATTGCAGCGCTCGCAAGCCCGCACCCATAAATTAGAAGTAGATCTCGAGGTAGCTCGGGGTAAACATACTTCCCTAGAGGAGAAGATAACTGTGGTGGAACGAGATAGGACCACCATGGAGAATTAAATATTAAAGGCCATTAAGGAGGCTTCTATCTCCCGAGCTGAAGGTCATGCTATGGGAGTTCTTACAGGTCAGGCGGAGTGGGCCCAAGAGAAAATCAAATTCCTACAATCCACAGAATTCCTTGATCACCTGACCTCTAGGGCCTTAACTTATTTAATCCATGGTTTCACGCACTACCTTAGCTAAGTCAAGGAGCTAGGGTACACTGGTTTAGACCCAAACTTGGATCGTGCTGTTGAAAGTGTTCCTTCACTCGATAATAGGTCTGCTCCTATTGTTGACATAGCTGGTCCTTCACAACCATCAACTGCGCCTATAGTTTTGGGGGAATATTCTGCCCATTCGTCTTCTGCTTCTCCCACAGTTATTGTCCCTACAGATCCGACTCTCAAGCCTGCCATCAATTTTAAGGATGACAGTTCTTTTCCTTTCGAGAATCTAGATGATGAGGGTGCTATTATAGAACCCCTCAGTGTTTCTGATTACGTAGTAGAATAGGCTGTGTATATTTTTGTAACAGTCCATAATAATATCATTTCATCTTTATTGTTGTTGTTTGGCTTTATTCTTCCAGCATCTGCAACTTTCTCAGTAATATTTTCCATAAAATTTATGAAATATGCATATCTCAAGTTTTGTAACCGAGCTATATATCTTACTGAACGTATTCTTGCTTTCTAATATATAAAAAGATAATCTAGCTCAGGCAGGCCAGTTGAACTGGCCTTGCCTTAGAATTTTTTCTTGAATCATTCTCCAAGGAGGTCGATCTCTGCGAACCCTCCAAGGAACCCAGGTAGGTCCAGTTCAACTGGTCTTGACTTATAATTTTTTCTTGAATCATGCCCTAAGGAGGTCGGTCTCTGCAAACTCTCCAAGGAACTCAGGTAGGTCCAGTTCAACTGACCTTGTCTTAGAATTTTTTCTTGAATTATTCCCCAAGGAGGTCGGTCTCTGCAAACCCCCCAAGGAACCCAGGTAGGTCCAATTCAACTAACCTTGCCTTATGATTTTTTCTTGCATCATTCACAATATGTCAGATAAATTCATTTCATTTCTTTTGTAAAAAAAAACTCAAGATTATATATAGAACTTCTTCAAATGATAAATATTCCATGGTCTCGGTACTTTTTTCCCTTTCTCATCTTCTAGCTTATAGGCACCTCCAGTTATCACTCGAGTTACCTTGTAAGGTCCTTTCCAATTTGCTTCTAATTTGCCAGTTTATTTTAAAGCATCTGCTCACCGTAACACCAAATCCACGACCTAAAAATTTCTTATTTTGATCTTCCGGAAGTACCCAACTCGAATCCTGCTTTTGTACGCCTCCATATGGAGGTATGCTTTCTCCCTTTTTTCATCAATCCAATCTAATGCTTCTCTCATGAGTTTGTTGTTTTCTTTTTCCTCATACCTCTGGATTCGATGAGTTTCCATTCTAATCTCAGCGGGTATAACAGCCTCTGCTCCATATACCAAGCTGAATAGAGTTTCTCCGATTGTTGTCATTGGTGTTGTACGATATGCCCATAATACTGAATCTAGCTCATCCACCCAACCTCATCCAGATCTGTCTAACCTGGTTTTGATTCCTTATAATATTATCCGGTTAGTTACCTCAACTTGTCCACTGGCTTGAGGATAGGCCACCGAAGTGAAGTGTTGCTTGATCTTCATCTTAGTGCAACAGCTCTGGACCTTTTTCCCCTGGAACTGAGTTCCATTATCTGATATCAGGTCGCACGGAACCCTATATCTACATACTATATTTCCCCACAGAAATTTCATGACATGTGACTTGTAATCTTAGCTATAGGCTCAGCTTCTACCTATTTACTGAAATAATCTACTGCCACTATTAAGAATTTTCTTTGCCCTATTGCTAGGGGAAAGGGTCTGACAATATCGATTTTCCATTTGGAAAAGAGACAAGGTGAGCTTATGACCTTCAGCTCCTCTGTTGGTTTATGTATCAACGGGGCGTGCTTCTGGTATTTTTCACATGTTCTAACCAGATGTTGCGCATCCTCTTTTAACGAAGGCCAGAAATACCCAACTCTTGCCGTTTTACAAGCTAGAGCACAACCTCCACCATGGCTTTCACATTCTCCCTCATGAATTTCTCGCAATACATAGGCTCCTTCCTCTTGTGATAAACATCTCAAGTATAATGTAGAATAAGCTCGCTTATATAACAAACCATCAATTAGACAAAATCTAGTAGCTCGTACCTAGAATCGAACTGCTTTTCTTTTATTTTGTGGCAGTTTTCCCTCTCACAGATATTTCAGGATGTTGGTACTCCAGTCATCATTCTCTTCCATAGAGGCTACTTCTATCCCCATACTGTGTTGATAGGCTGTTAACAATGTAATTTTTCTGGTCTTGTAATTAGTGGTAGAACTTGTAATTTTGGAAAGATAATCAGCCTTAGCATTCTCAGCCCGCGGTATATGACTTAACTCAATTTTTGTAAATTGCTTTGCTAGTTGAGATACCTGTTCCACATAATTTCTCATTATTTCCTCCTTAGCCACAAATTCTCCCTCAACCTGCTGCATAACCAACCTTTAATCAAAATAGACATTTAACTATCTGACCCTCAGCTCTAGAGCCATCTTCAATTCCCTCACCAATGCCTCATATTCAGCTTCATTATTGGATGTATTTAACTTAAATCTTATTGCAAATTTTAGTTCTTCCCTTTTTGGACTGGTTAGCACAGTACCTACCCCACAACCAAATATAGTAGCTGAGCCATCCACATGCAGCAACCATGCTCTGGGGCCCTCATCCACAGGTGTCATTTCCTGTAGAAAATGCCAAGGCCTGCGCTTTAATAACTACTCTTGACTGATAATCTATGTCATACTCGCTCATCTCTACTACCCATTTCACCATCTGTCCTGAAGTTTCTGGTTTACTTAGCACTTGTCTCAATGGTAGGTTAGTTCGAACTATTATCTTATGCGATAAAAAGTATGGCCAAACCCTTCTGGCAGTCGTTACTAGGGCTAATCCTCCTTTTTCTATCTCAGGGTATTTAATCTTCGTCCCTCTCAACAATTTGCTTACATAGTAAATGGGTTTCTGCTTAGCTCCTTCCTCTCTCAACAACACTGAGCTAACGGCCGATGTTCCTACTGATAGATATACATACAGTGTTTCACCTTGCACCGATTTGGTCAACAAGGGTAGCTCGACTAAGAAGTTTTTTAATTCATCAAAAGCCCTCTGACATTCCTCAATCCATTCAAATTTGTTAGCCTTCCTCAGGATTTTGAAGAAAGGCAAGCTTCTCTTTGCTGATCTAGATATGAATCGGCTTAGAGCTGCTATCCTTCCCGTGAGCTATTAAACCTTGTTAATACTATTTGGAGGAGCCATATTCTGCACTTTTTTTACTTTCTCAGGATTCACCTCTATACCCCTCTTGATCACCATATAACCTAAGAATTTGCCAGACCTAACCCCTAAAGCGCACTTAGAAGGGTTGAGTTTCATACCATATCTCATAAGGACTCCAAAAGCTTCTACCAAGTCAGCAACATGAGCTTCAGCCTTTGTACTTTTTATCAGCATATCATCCACGTATACCTCCATGTTTTGCCCGTGCTGTTCTTTGAACATTCTATCGACCAGTCTTTGATATGTAACCCCTGCATTCTTTAATCCAAAAGGCATAACCACATAACAATAAGTCCCTGTAGAAGTTATAAAGCTTACTTTCTTATGATCTTCAGGTGCTAACATGATCTGGTGGTACCCTACGAAGCATCCATCATACTCAACAACTCATAACCTGAGGTAGAGTCAACCAACTGGTCTATTCGTGGCAACGGGTAATGATCCTCAGGATATGCTCTGTTCAAATCTTGAAAATCAATGCACATTCTCCACTTTTCTATTATTTTTGGGACCAAGACGACGTTTGACAACTATTCTGGGAATTAGATTTCTCTTATATGTCCCGCCTCCAGCAATTTCTCTACCTCTTTCTAGATAACCTTATCCTTCTCAGGCCTAAAATGCCTCTTCTTCTGTTTAACAGGTTTACATGTTGGGTCAACATTGAGGTGATGTACTACCACACCTAATTCAATTCCTTCCAGGTCAAGTACATTCCATGCGAAGATATCGATGTTGTTTCTTAAGAACTGAGTCATGCTATCTGTCAATTCCGGACTCAACTATGTGCTAATCCTAGTAGTTTTGGTCCCATCCCCCGGTATTAATTCTATATTGATCAATTCCTCATTTGGCATTACATGTTCTTGCTCAACTGAAGGCCTTTCTGCCTCACTTCTTTTCATAATTTTCAGTGGGGGTTCCCCTTTTGCATTTTGTTCTCTTTTAGCTTTTTTCTGCTCAGCTTCCACACAGCATCTCCTAGCTAAGCACTGATCTCCTTCTACTTCTCCTATTCCTTCATCCACAGAAAACTTCAATTTCATGTGAAAAGTGGACACCACTGCTTGGAAGGTATTGAGCGAAGGTCTTCCGAGGATAGTGTTATAAGCAGAAAAAGAGTCAACTACCAAAAACTTAACCATCCTAGTCTTACACATGGGCTCAGTACCTAAGGATATCAGTAGGATGACCTGACCCATTAGATCTACCACTTCTCCACCAAAACCGAATAGGGTTGTATCTACTGGTTGTAATGTTATATCCAAATTCATCTTCTTATACGCTTTATAGAATAAGACGTCAATTGAGCTACCCGTGTCTACTATTACTCTAGCTACATCAAAGTTAGCCACGATTGTTGTGATGGCTAGTGCATCATTATGCGGTGCCTGCAATCCTTTCATATCATGGGGCCTGAATTGGATCATTGGCCTTCGTTAATTTTATGGACCTTTTTTTTTTAACTTCTGAGAGTAGATCGGGTATACGCCTTCCTAGCTCAGTTGGAGTCTCTATCTGTAAGACTCTCATAGAATCATTTTGATGAAACCCCTTGGAGCATGGTGGTGGTTTTCTCCAAGGGCAGCTCCAACTTTCCCTTTTTTAGTATCTCTTTCTATGCAGGTCGGCCGGGCTTTTTTACGCTCAACCATTTTCTTTTCCTCCTCTTCCTTTACCCAGTTATCTAGCCATCCCTTTCTTATCATCCTCTCTATCTTATCTCTCAGATGCTGACATTCCTCTATGTTATGCCCATACTCATTATGGAACATGCAGAATAGATTTGACATGGGCTTAGTTGGAGCTACCGAGTGATTATACGGCCATTTTAAGCTCTTGTGCTTCGCCATAGTCATCAAGATATATGCCCTCGGGGCAACCAGGGGAGTGTATTATCTGGGTTCTCCCGGAACAGGCAAAAGAGGTCATTCTTTTGGCTTCAACTTCCTAACAAAACCTCCTCCCTCTTTGCTAAGCTTTCTTCTGTCTCTTTTTTTCTCTCTCATCTCTTTTCATTCGCTGAACTTCTTTCATGTTAATGTATTTTTCAGCTCAGACTAATAGGTCATCAAAACTTCTGGCTGATTTCTTAGCCAACGATCTAAAGAATTTCCCATCTTGCAAACTTTGGGTCATGGCATTGGAAAGTACCTCCTGGGTAGCTGAGGGTACTTCTAAAGCAGCAGCTATGAATCTTTTTATATAACTCCACAGGGCCTCATTGTCTTTTTACTTTATACTGAATAAAGTCAATAATATTTTTTGGTGTTTCTGAGAACTTGCAAATTGATGCAAAAAGCAGAACTAAACTCATCGAAAGAGTTAATTGAGCTGGGGGCAACTGGCTAAACCATTATTTGGCTGATTTTGATAGGGTAGTCAGGAATACCCTGCACTTGACTCTATTGGAATACCTGTGCAAGAGAGCTGGATTTTTGAACCTGCATAGATGTTCTCATAGGTCAATGGTACTATCATAATCATAATTTAATGACCTGAAGTTGGCTGAAAGGTTGTCCATCATTACTTCCTCAGTAAATAGAATTTCTCTTTTGGTCACTATACTCCTTCCCACCATTTTTATCTTCATCTCTTTCAGCTCATTATGTAAATCTTCCAACTTTTTTGACACATCTGGCTCTTTCATTTTACTCCGACACTCCTTTGTATGACTTTCTTCCAACCTCTCAGGGCAGAGTGGTTTTTTCGGTAGCTCTGGTGGTGGTGGTGGTGTATTAGCATCCCTTCTTTTTAAAGCTACATCCACCGTCGTTGTGATCAGATTTGACAACTGCTCTATAGTAAGCTGGTTGGCATTTCCTGCTCCGAATTTCGATACCAAATTTACATAGGGTACCTGCATGGTTCGGCGCGGTGGAACTCTAGGTGTTACTGAGGGTGGGCTATCATTCTCTCCCCACTCCTGAACCTCTGGATCATGGCTGCACCGGATGATTAGTGGTAGAGCTTCCCCGGATGTTCCTTCACCCATCAATCCTTTTCTTGCCATCTCACGTCTTAACTCAAGTTTTCCACAGACGGTGCCAACTTGTAATGCTCCTGGCGGAGAAGGTGCACCCTAAGTCCTAGTTTACTGCTTCTGCTCTCCTTCTCCGGCTGGATCACCTGCACAAAATGTCGGTGTGACCCGGCATAAGAACTCTGATGCTCAAGTCAGTGACAATTCTCTGGAGAGGATGAAAAGTAGATAGATATGTGCATTCTTGATCTATGAAAAGTGTTACCTATGACATGCTTTGTATTCCTTATTTATAGATGCCAAATAAGGGTAAAAAAGAAATTTCAAATCTCAATTTGTTATAACATATTACTATGCGCGTGCCCATATTCCCTGATTTACCCTTAAAATATTTTCAGTCATTTTCTAGCTGTAACCACTTTATCTTCATTATTTTCGTGAACTTGCCCGACCTGGAGGTCGGTAAGCTTTATAATACTACTCTCCTAGCCCATACCATGGATGAGAATTTTTAGTCATCCCGACCTGACTTTTGTCCATCTAGCTCCTACCCCATAATTCGAGCTCTGTAGGTCTGTCCCGATCTAGGTCGCACCAGTTTCTTACTTTTGATCTGAGCTACGTGGGTCAATCCTGACCTATACCACATCAAGGAGAATGGATGATGAAACATGTGAGGATAGTAAATCTAAGAGATTAGTTAGAACGCTTCTAGGTACAATAGATCCCATGCTCTGAAAATGCCAAAGTATACTATTTAGCCAAACTAGCTAGCTCTTTCATGTATTGTGAAATAATAAAAATAACTATGTTGCCTACTAGAACAATACGACAAAAGAGGTGTAGACAGTAGAGGACGTACGATATTGGAGGACCAAAATAATAAAATTCATACAAGAAGGAATCTTACCTAAAAGTAAGAGAAAAATTAATGAGGGGTATTGTGGAAACCATGCATTGTAATAATTGAGGAAGATACTCAGTGGGGCTACTTCTGGCTCACTGATAAGTTGGTTTTATATCAATAATTTATATACCTTTTGCTTAATATTTAGTTTATTTTTAAGTGTTTTTGTTACTTTTTATTCATTTAGTTTGAAATCTTGTAGGTAATGATAAAAAGAGAAGAAAATAGAAAGAAACCAAAAACTTGGTTGAAATGTTGAAAAACCTGAATTGTGCTGCGATAGATGATAGTTTTTGTATTTCAATCATAACTCTCTACTCAAAATATCATTTTGACTTAATTCTTAAACCATTAGAAATCCAAGCGATAGATCTATAACTTTTATGTTTACTACAAAATCTGATTATGTCGATCTCAATGAGAAAAATCAAGTTCAAAAGTCAGCGCTGGCTGCAATTTTTTAAGATGATACATTTTGGTATTTTAGGCATAACTCTCTCCACAAATGTCATATATAGTTGATTCAAGTGCCCTTGGAAATACAAGACATAGATATATAATTTGTATGAGACATCAAAAGCCATTTTAGTCTATAAAATGGTGCAAAATTAGTTGAAATAGATTACAAGTGCTGCAGATATTGATCCTGGACAGCAAGTGCAGTGCCTACTATTTTGGACAGAATAGGCAGCACTTAGGCACTATCGGGTGGACAAGAAAGGTCAAAATAGGTCATTTGCCCTTTTTAGGGCATATCCCATCTATTTTGAGGGATTCCAATAGCCTCCAAATAAGTTTTTGGAGAGGAGAGAAGAAGGAGAAGCCAAGAAAGAAGAAAGAACAAGAAGAAAGGGAAACTTGGAGAGAAGAAGACCATTCCTAAAGAAGAGAAGTTACTCTTGGAGACAAGAGTCACTCTTAGAGACAATGAGAGTTTCAACCATTCCTTACACTTCACAAATTGGTAAAAAATCTCTATATTCTTTCTTATGTATTTTTTGAAGTTATATTCATACATGATGAAATAAACTTTTCTTTCTAGAAGATGATGTAACCTTATTTGATCGTATGTTTTGAAGCAACCCATAGAGACAAGTTTGGGGGTTGTGAAGCAAAATAACATAAAATGAAATTTTAGGGTTCATAAAAAAAAGGAGTAAAAGAAAGAAAAGAAAAATGTGAATCCCATAAGAAGAAAAAAGAAGTGAATAAGAGAAAAGTAAGAAGGGATTAGAGTTTACGTGCAACATATTATGCTTTCTTGTTTTGCTTTATCATTACCCGGTCTTTGTAGTTTATTTAGGCCTTATATTAAAATCTTATTGAAATTCTATTGATCTAAGTTTGTGAGTGTCTATATTGGTAGAGAAAATGTATGAAAAACAAGCCTATGGAATACCCAAAACTTCTTTGATAGATCAAGAGAGTCATTGGTTTACATAATTTGAACTAAAAAATATGCATTAAACTTGAAATTGACTATGCATACACACACACTTTAGATTTTGTGACAAGACTGATTTGGCATGAGTTTTATAATTTTACTTGATTCGCTTTGTGACAGAGTTCTAGACTTATGTGCAATATGTAATTATTGAGGCATGATTTTGGATAATCAAGATGAATTATTTATGATGAAATTATTAGCTTATGAACGGTTTAATTTATAATTTTGCTCGAAGATGATTTAAAGATAAGTTTGGAAGTAGTTGATAAATTCATAATTTGATGCAATTTTGATAACCTTAATACCATGATCTTGTTGTGTTTTGATATGTATAATTATAATTAGTTTTGATAGATATTGGTATATGAATAATTTTGAAGATAATGGGTAAAAAAAAGAAAACGTTGAAAAAAAAAGGAACAAAAATAGTGCCTAAGCGCCAATTGTAAGGTGTAAAATAGAGATGATCGCACCTAAGTGCCATCAGATAGCGCCTACGTGTCAATGCAGAGCCCAAAATTGAATACTTAGCACCTAGGCGCCATTCTCTTCGTACCTAGGCTCCGAGTCACATAACAAAATTGATTCCCTTCCCTTAGGCTTGAAAAGTGGCGTGAAATAAAAGTTTTTGACATCTTTATTATTATCCACACATCACATACACATATTACATCACTGCCAATTAGATACACAATTGACATACAATACACTCTCCCTCATATTATATGATAATCTATATCACACACACTTTACACATATTTTTACACACAATTCTCTCAATTTCCACACAAGTCCACACACCCATTAAAGGAGGCTGAGATTTGGATCAAGTGGAGAAGAATCTTACCTGGGTTTGGAAGATTGATTGAATATTTGAAGAATCCAAGTTGGGATTGTAATTTTTCTTTCTCCTTTTATACAATTTTTGTTTAGTCTAGTGTAATTGTGAAAGACCCATGATGTATCCATGTGTTGGATCTTTTACACTATGAGATAAATTTTCTTATTCAAGGTTTGGATAGCCAATCTATGAATTTATGAGTTAATAACTTGTTTATGATAGATATTTTATATTGTGTTGAGCATGATTTATGAACTTAATGTCTTTTAAAGTTTAGTCAACTTTGAATTAATCTTTGTTGTGATTAAGATGTAGAGATAGGGTTGCAATAAGTACTCTAGTAATGCATGTGCACTAATTGATATAGAGACATGAATTAGTACATGCAATAGTCATAAACATAATTTGATTACGTTGAAAGCTAGTGGAGTTTGTTGGACTTAATGCATTACAAATTGATTAAATCCATAATAGAGATGTCGCCGATTGTCTATTAATAGTAGATTTGATAAGTTTTGAGAGAGCCTACCAAGATTCGAAAATTCCATTGTCGTATGATTGAACATTTATCCTAATTATAATTTATGAAACTCATAATAAAATGATTGGTAATCCATAGCATTGACCCCTTCTCCCTAAATTTCAATTTCCTACCTTTCTTGGTTCTTTACTTTGCATTGCTAGTTAGTTTACTTTAGATTTTAAATCACCTATCCAATTTTCATAGATTAAATATAGCTAGCATGTCTATTTTTTATACACACCTACTTAGGAACACGACAATCCTTACCCCACACTTTATTACTTGCTATTAGCACAATTGCTAATCAAGCGCTGCTTGATAGCCGTTCATCTAGTACAAATGCCATTTTTCCTAGCTTTTCTAGTTCTTTCCAGTAGATACTCTATGGTTTCTCCTTCTTTGGGTCTTCTCATCTTGTTTAACTACACTTTCCTTGAAAAGAGGCATAGGGATTCCATCACTCACCCATGACATGCAATATATAGAAATTTATCCATGTTTATTTAATAAACAATGCTATATCTTCGGGATTCAAATTTATAAACAAATAAGTTATATCTTAAATAAGTCCAATATCTTTACATAAACAAATACACATTAGCTTACACAAATAAAACTACAAAAATAGTTATACACTATCACTCACATTTCAAGAAAAAAAGCCAAAGAAAAAGCGCAAATCATCACCACTCACATGCCAAAAGCTGCGAATTGTCATGCTCCACGTCTCATCGTACACCAACAATAAAGTATAAAAACAAATTAATGCTCACGATATCTCAATATTCGAATTTTGCCAATGCATTGTCTGATCTTCCAATTGCATGCTAGTCTCCAAATCTTTTCATTAAAAAAAGACAAAAAAGAAACCTGGTGGATATTTCTCCACAAATTCATTAATTACGAGATAAGAATTGACAGTGGGAACCATTTTGCAAATTTTTTGAATAAAATTTGACAATGAAATGTTTATAAATAAACAAAAAAAAAATAAAAAAGAATAAAAAAGAAAAACATTTAAAATAAAAGAGAGTGAAAGAAGGTGCAAAAGTAACTTTAAAGTGTAAACTACACCACCGGTCCACCGCGACTACAAATCCCACTTAAAGACACCACGGCCGAGAACCTACAAAGCCCTGTCGCCGCCGCCGCCGGAGATTGCTCCTCCTCCACCTCCACATCCACAGGTGGTAGAACCCTCCCGTCTGCAAACAGAACCCGGCCATTTCTTGGATGCTCCTGAACAACCCCTTCTTCAAGCTCCGCCGCGGCGCCTCCGCTGCTGAACCTCCTCTCCACCTCCAAATACTCTCCCAGAGATGCCCTTCTGGAGTCACACTCGTCATTGCACAGACTCCACCACCTCCGCCTCTGCCGCGCACGCGCCGCCGCTTCCCGGGTCTTCTTGGGCTTCTTGTTTCTCCGGCCGCCTTGCACGGCGGAGATTGGGTTTTCAGGCTGGCGGTGCTGTGAAGAGGCCCTGAACGTGATGGCTTGGACGGTGACGCCCATGAGGGTGCCTAGAGTGGTGCTTCTGTCGTGGAAGAATGATCCTGTTGACTGATTTTTCACACAAAAGAAAAAAACAATCTTCATTAACAAAGAGTCTGCGTGGGTGGTGGAGGGGGTTGCATTGTGTGTTGTGGATTCCAGGAAAAAAAAAAAAAAAGGAAAATGAAAAAAGAAAAAGAGGGGTCTGATAATATGCTAAAATCTGTACCTCTGTGTCAAGATCAGAAGAGGATGGGGAAGAAATAGTGGGGGAGGTGGGTGGCAGCAGATCATTTGCTGGATCTAACATCACTTCGTGTGTGTGCGAAATTGTGTGAAATGGGTTTTGAGGAGTGTGTGTGAGAAATTGTGTGAAATGGGTTTTGAGGGGTGTGTGTGTGTGTGAAATTGTGTGAAATGGGTTTTGAGGGGTGTGTGTGTGTGTGTGTGAAATTGTGTGAAATGGGTTTTGAGGTGTGTGAGGGTGTGTGTGAAATTGTGTGAAATGGGTTTAGATGAGTGTGTGCCAGATGGGTGTTGGTTAGAAGAGTGTGTGTATGTATGTGTCTTTGTGTGTTTTAAGTGTGTGAAGGCAAAATGTAGTTTTAGTCATTCAACTTTTACCACAAACCAACAAACATCACTTATGTTTCAAAAGATGTGTAATTCATCACCCAACTACAACAAAAATAGCACTTTCAATCCAAAGTTAACGGCATACTAACAGAGTGGATGGAAAGTCCACGACTTGGTGGAAAAAGAACTAATAAATGGAGTTCCATGATTTGATGAAAAAGGATTAATTTTTCCCACACTCCCCATTTGATTTCCTTCATTGTTCACCCTTGGGTAAAAATCTGTCATAATTTTTCCTGATCATAAAATCAATCATATGAATTCCTCACAAAAATTTTTGCCTTTGCCGTGATTGTGTGATATTATCACCTTAGATTTGAAGAATTTAAGAACAAATAAATGACATTAAAATAGTGGACTGGATTGAGAACACCAAACTTGTGATGTTATTTTACCATTAATTTAAGTTCCGGTACATAACAGTAATGCATTTATAATTCTTGTTACTTTTGTTCTTTTCATTTTTTCTTTAGACTTTTTTTTTTTTTCGTTTTTTCATTTTTTGCTAGACTAACTTGAATGCTAAGTGATCAAAACTTTGACTAGTTGACCTTCAAATCTATTATTTTTGTGAGGATTACAAAATTTGATTAATTAAATTGAAAGATTGATTTGACATTTTATTTTAAAAAAAAATATACTTCATTTACTTTCTTTAATATAAATGGAGTATTTTTAAAAAAAAAATAGGATGTAGGTTTTTAAAAATGGAGTGAAGATTTAGAAGATAATATTGAAAAATGGAGTGTAAGTTTTGAAAATATGGTTGAATTTCAAAAAAATATTTCAAAAATGAGTAAAATGAATATATTTTTAAATTAAAAATATTATAAAATATAATTTCACTGTCTATAAAAAATGTAAAACAAATATATCTTCAAATTAAAAATACGAAAATATTTTCTCACTAAATAAAACAAAATTGCATGTCAAGTATGTGCACTTCCATCCACCACGTTAGCAAATCATTAACTTTGATTGAAAAAGTGCTACTTTTGTTCAACTTGGGTGATGAATTATATCTCTTTTGGAACATGAGTGTTGTGGGGTTATAGTGAAAAATCGGTGACTAAAACTGTATTTTACCTAAGATTGAGAAATTGTGGGGTTTTGATAAGTGTGGGAAAGAGAGTACATTATTGGAATTCTTGCATAGTTTTTGAGGGTGAGAAGAGTCATTGGGATAGGGGATGAGCAATCCAAGATGATTTTGGTGCGATAATGATAGATGTGCACCGGAAACTTTTGTGTTGTTTCCTTTTGGTGCTGCAACATTGTTTATAGTCAATGCAGATTTGGGGCTATGCACATTATTCAATCATTCCGCGACTCTTGGAAACAATTATGATATTTTTTTGAGTATTTACATCAAAAGTTAGCATTGAAATCGAATTAAAAAAATTTATCCGATTTTTGGATTTTCATTTTTTTTTTAATTTTTGGCTTTTGATTCGATTTCGATTTTTTTATATTTTGGTTAATCGAACCAAACTTAAAATTGAATTATAATTTATGTATATATTTTTTCATATAATATTTTTATACTTATTATTTATTTTTATACTATTTTTTTATTTTTTATTCACCCAAAATAAAAAGTAATAAATAAAAAAAGTATTTATAATTTTATTATTTAATTTTTTTATCTATTTTTTATTTTTTATTTTTTAAAAATATCAATTAACTGAAAACCGAACAAAAAAAATCAAAAACAAATTCGGTTATATGGTTCGGTGTTCAATTTATGAGTTTAGCCGATCGAAATTTTGATTCGATTTGGTCGAATGAGCACTCCTAATTATACTTGCAAAAATTGATAAAATACCTTTACTTTTTCCATGTGATTTCCACCATAAATTCACATTTCTTATCTTTAATCTGCAAAACAATAGGTCAATATTGGATTTTCCGACCGTGACCCCTCCAATATTCAAATGAGAATCGGTTTCATGGGGATATCAAAATATCATAATAATTCAGAATATTTCAATAATAATCAACACTTACTTTATTACATGGATGAGAACTTATTTTTTATATGATAAAGATATCGTTTTACACGATAGAGATTTAGTTACCTTATAAATAATATCTTCTTTTTTCTTATTAGAATAGGGTATCAAATTTCCTACCAGATTGACTGTCCAAAAATCATATTTTAGGAAGATTCCTCCAGCTAGTGCTCTAAAAAAAATCAGTTTGTATATGTAAGTTAAAACCAAAATTTGTATATATATTTATATATATATCACATCCCCAAATTATACTCAGCTTGATCTAACCATCAATTAGTTAAATCATTCTCAAGATCAATTCAGGCCAAATAACTTGAGACAAAAAAGGGTGGGACCATTCAATAGAGAGTACATTCCATGAAATAATTTCTTAGATGTATCCATAAGGGTTAGGCCCACTTTTATAGGTCAGTAGAATCTTTATGCTCAAATTCTTGATTCAAGTAGTCATGTATTTGGAACCTTCCAAGGAGCAGGAATTGCTATTTTAACCCTTCTTGGGGAGTTCATTCACAAACACAAAGTTTATGACTGACTGATATTGCTCATCATCATTTAACTATTGCATTTTTTTTTTTGTTACTGGTCATAGAGTAGAATTATTCCCATCATGGTGGAACTATAATCCATATTGGGTTGTCATAATCAATGAGCTCTTGATGAGTTGAACTCATAAACAATGATCTTGAAGAGTTAATTAATCAATGAACTTGGTTGATTGAACTCACAATCAATGGCTAAATGATTTTAACTCGGGATCAATGAATTCAGATGATTTTCAATCCATAAATAGTGAGCTCCACTCAAACTCAGCTCATAATATGTGATCTCCATACAAACTACCACTCATAATTAATGAGCTCAACAGAGGTTCTCAACTTTTAGATACACGTGTGATAAATCCAAGATTTCTATCATCTTCATTGAAAATTAAAAACTAGAGGACAGAGGATGGACATAAGCCCCTTAGTGTTTCTTCTACAAAAATAATATTTAGAGTAAAAAAGATACGACTATAATATGCTTAGTAGGCTGACAACTTGATTAAAGCATCTCAACAAAATCTTATTTTTTTTTAAGAGTGTGTGTATATGTGAACTTGTTGCTCAAATTTTGACAAAGTCCAAAGTTCATTTTCTAGGCTTTACTTTTAGACTAATGCAATGTACAATTGAAATAAAAGGGTAATGACCTAGAAGTGAAGGTTGATGATTCCTAATTACTAAAATAAACATATAAGTTTATTTTTTTCTTAAATTACATATACACACAAGGCGGGTCCAATAAGACCCCATTACCCTTTTCGAACTTAGCGGATTTTAAAATATGAGATATATTACTTGCCCCAAGGCCCTTTTACTGAGTTTGGACCCGCTCCATTACCATTCCTAATATTTTGAAAGGCCATTGGTAATTGTTGGTGGCCATATCCTCAAGCAACACATAGGCATTACTTGCAATTTTTGACATCAAGGTCCTCTCTGCTGTCATATCTATGATAGTCCTAGTTTGCCCATTTGGCTCATTGTAGAAATATTTCACTGGTTCTCAATCCTCATAACCATATTGAGGGCACCTCCTAGGAAATTTCTTAAATCATTCTAATGCCTCATACAATAGATCGAAGTCCATCTGCCTAAATTGAGTAATCTCACTTTTCAATTATAGTGTTCTATTCGAAGGGAAGAATGTTGCCAGGATCTTTTTAGTTAAGTCATTCCAATTAGTGATAGTTCCTGATGCAAATGAGTGTAACCATAGTCTTGCATTGTCTTTGAGAGAAAATAGAAATAAACGGAGTCATATAGCATCATTAGAAATTCCATTCAATCTCTAGAAACATGGCTAAGTGAGTATTCGGATCACCAGTCCTACCATCAACTAGTCTTTCAATTAACCCTTGGGTATGAATTATTAATCGAAACTCTAATAGATTAATTCTATGAACCATTCCTAGTATCGTTGATGCTAGTTAGAAAACTCATTTCCTAATTACTTATCCCAACTATGACTATGGATTTCAGAATCAAGTACACTAAAATCATAGGAGATTCACCTATTCTACTATACTAGATAGATAGGTGATGGATCCTTTATTAGCTACTGATTAATTTGCGTAAACGAGGATGATACATCCAAAATATTCCCTTTGTGATTGACCTGCAATCAAAGGATAAATTAAAGTACACTATGTTGAATATGAGATTACAATGACTCCTTCAGTTAAGAGACTAGATCATGCATCATCTTAATGAAAAAAACTTCTCATTCGACAATCATATTTCCTTGGAAATTTCTGGCGGGGTAGTTCAATGTATTTATTTCAAACAACCATCTGCATATATGCACTAGTATCACAACACCGATGTTTATGGAATGAGGCACTCTCCTTACGAGCTTACATCGCATGTATAAGTCTTGTTGGGCTAGTCGATATCTCGAGAGATTAGATTAATGGAAGAGACTCAATTGCATGGTAATCACAATTGAAAAGGTTCACTACTTCACAGCTATGTAGGTCTGCATGACATTTTAATTGGACATCAATCATTATCTGTAGGTAACTTAGAATTAATGGAGATTAATTCTAAGTTTAGAGTGGTGTTCAGTGAGCCAATTAGATTGATCATTTATACTCTTGTAATAAATATTTTTCTCAATCAATATCAATAATTTGACATTTTTTTATATTTATTTTATAATTAATTAAATTTAGATGAAGTCCCCAGATCATGGCATAGTGGCGATAGAACGACAATAATGAAATATGTCTCTTTAACTTTGTTCTTAAAGACGTCAATGATTCAATAAGATTTGCACATACGATGCATGCTTGCAATGAGAATATCTCATTTCATAGACTTCATGTAGGGATAATAGTACGTGTATCTGGGTAATATGCGTACTTATTAGAGAATAAGTACGTTGAATTACGTCACAAGAAAATTCCTATTTAGAAATAAAACATTATCTAATATGGATTTTTATATTACGATAGGGCAAGATAAATACTTATATAAGGCACAATGATAATCTTGTGCTTAATGGATTGTACTTTAATTTATTCTCTGATTACATGGATAATCACAAAGAGAATATTTTGGGTTAAATTTTATTATGTATAAAGGTTAGTGAATGGTCAAGAAAGGATTCATCCCCTATCTAGATGAATAAGAGAATCTCTTATATTAAGCATAATTCTTGATTTGGAAGTCTTGGCCAAGGCAAGATGAAAGTCATAAAATAAGGCAAGATGAAAGTTAGAAAAAGAGTTTTTTAATTTCATCAAAAAGTCAAGTAACTAAGAATGGGTACCTAGTTTTGGGCTACTTAGGTTTTAAATTATAATTCATACCCTAGGTCCAATCAAAATATAATTGATGGAAGAATTTTATTTACATTATTCATAACAGAAAAGATTTACTATTTCACCAATTTTTAGGTTTTAATGGCATTCAGATAGACATCAACTATGGTTAGTAGGTTATTAGAATTAAGAAGTTAATTTTAAAAGAATTAATTAATTAAAATAATTCAATTGTTACTAGCTTATTGGTAAATCTAAGGGAGCAAGCACAGATTTCGACAAGTCCATTTCTTGCTAAGAAAAATAATTCAATTGTTAAAATAAAGTAAATTATTGAACTGAATTAATCAATTTATTGGAATTCAATTAATTCAAGTATTAAATTAATATAATTATTGAATGGATATAATTAATTTAACATAATAAGATAAGGGGAAGTAATTAATTAATTAATTAATTGGATCAATTAATTAGATAGACTTCAATTAATTCATACCATGGATTAATAGTAATCTTGATAGGAACAATTAATTGAGTTTAATTTATATTATGCTTAGGTTTAATAAGGATGAGCTTGATGGGAATCATGGCCTACTAGGAATTAGAAAATTAAAATTTCTAATCCTTAAAGGAGAAGAAAATAATTAATTTCCCTGATGCACTAGAAAATTACCTATTGGTCCCAAGTGGCATGAAAGGGCTCGAGGTGAGTACAACTTTCAAAACTTTTAGAAAAACTTCAAAATTCTAGTTTTATACTACTAGCATGAACTTAATACTCATTTCTTAGAAAATATTGACGCCTAGTTTTAGTTCAATGAGAAAGTAACTATATTGATCGCTCAGAAATTTCAATAGGTGTGGACCAAACGAAAATAACTCAATGTACTTCGGAGTTATGCAACAAAAATAACATAGAACTATTTCAAATGGGCAAGCATCGCTTTATGCTTAACGCTATGCAGTGAAAGTATTGTAAATAAATAAGAATAACTGTAGATAAGCAAATAAGAAAAGTAAATTGATGAAATGTAAAATGGAGAAAAGTAAACGACATAACAATTTATAATGGTTCAAAGATGGGGTAATCCTTCTACATCCACTATACTCCTCACAAACAAAAGGAATCCACTAGAATAAATTAAAACTTAAAACCAAGTCAGTTTTAGTATAACTAAGTCTTCAATTTCTTTTTAGCCTATCGTTCCCTAAACTCCACTGATATTGTAATTCGATCTTCCCACACAAGTCCAACCTAGTCTTTCCATACAAGTTTGCTAATAGGTCAGATTCCCATACTCTTCCCATACAGGTCATAGAAGACAAAGTTTCAGCTCTTTCCACACAAGTCCAAGTTTTGAACTTCTCCCACACAGGTTAAAATTCACCCCAACTGCTCTTTTTTGGAGGTGCATTAAGTGTAATAAAAAGATCAGCACATTAAGATTTTTTTAAGTTCTCTCAAACTATTTTTAACGCCTGGTTGCTTATTTCGCTCAGAAAGATAGAGAGTGAATATAGTGCATTTTTCTTTAAAGGTCAAGAGCCTCTCTTTTTTCTTATACTTCTCTTTTATAGGCACTTTTATTTTGCCCGTTGTTCAAGGAAATTATGCAAACCGTAAGTGGACAATGTCAAATTTTAATACAATGATGAGTTGAGTTTCATATCCATAGGGATTGTAGTTCAAATAATCCTAATTTTATCTAGAAAATTGAGTGATGATTCGTAAACAAAGTAAAGTAAGATAAAAATGCAAATACAAGAGTGGAGTTCTTAGAAGCAATATAACAAATACTTTATGAGCAAGATATTCCAGAAGAATGACTCACATAATTTTCACCTATATTCTTCCTTCCAAAACATTCTAATTCAAGTCAGCAACACATATAAGTTAAGAATTCCTAAGCTCATCAATTCCTTCTCTCAAGTGTCCAATTGACTATGAGTTTCAACATAAATTTCGACATCTCTTTAAAAATTCAAGAATGAAACTCTATAAAAAGTTCAATGAATTCTTTTTTAAAACTTCAAAGGTTTCATAAGTTTCTCAACTCTATGATTCTTAGGTTGTATTATCCTTATAATCATGTATAATCTTTCCTCTCTCGAATGTTGAATCTCATACATCAAACAATCTCAATTAGTGGCCAAATAATCAAGATGCAATACTAAACAAGATAATACAAATAAGATGAATAACTTGAACTAATATTATTTGGAATTCAAAACATAAGATCAAATAAGGTTACATCATCCTCTAGAAAAAAAAGTTTAGTTCATAATGGATGAATATAAATTCAAGAAATAAATAAGGAAGAACATGAAAATTATTCATCAATTTGTGAAATGGGAGGAATGGTTAAAACTCTCCTTGTCTCCAATAATGGCTTATGTGGTTCTAGAAAAGTAAATAGGTCTTGTCTCCAAGCATCCAATGGCCTCATTTGGTTCCAAGGACCAATCCCCCCTTTTGGTAGATACTAATCTTCCTTTTTAAATTTCTCAAAATGATTCTTTCCCCAAGAGTTTTCCAAAATAACCCTGAAATCCTTCCACTTTTCTTGGTTTTTCTTCAAAAGAAACCTAAAATTCTTCCAATTTTCTTGGTTTTTTTCTCCCTTTCTCTCTCATTTTCCTCCATGTTCTTAGGCTAAAAGAACCCACTAATATTGTCTTTGGAGTTGTCTTTTAAAGTTCTCCAAAAAGAAGTTCCAAAATCGAATTTAAAAATTGAGTTTTAACTTTTCTGTGAACTGGGGCTGCGGCCCCAAACTGTCTGTCAGAGCACAAAATGAACTGGCACCACAACTTTGATTTTGGGCGCCGTAGCACCGAACAATCTGTCCTCTGGCGTTTTTTGGTTTGATCATTCTTCTTGAAAGCCATTGTTGTCCTATTTCTTATCTGAATTAGCTTTTGGTGTCTTCTAGTAAATTGTAGATATATTTTTTGGGTTTTCATATCCACTTAAATCAACTTAATATGATATCTTTAGAGAGAATTATGCCTAAATATCAACATATATCATACTAGAAAGTTTCAGTCCAGTGCTAATCATTGAACTCGATGTTTTTCATTGAAATTGAACGAAATGGATTTTATAGTAAACATAAAAGTTGTAGATCTATCCCTTAACTTTCCAATAGATCAATAGTAAATATAATATGATATTAGGGAAGAGAGTTATGATTAAAATACAAAAACTGCTATCAGTAAAATCACAATTCAGATTTTTCAACATTTCAACCAAGTTTTTGGTTTCTTTCTATTTTTTTCTCCTTTTTTCATTTCCTACTATATTTCAAAGTAAATTCATAAAAAGGAACAAAAAAACTTAAAAACAAACTAAATGTTAATCAAAAGGCATATGAATTATTGGTATAAAACCAACTTATCAAATACTCCCAAACTTTACCTTTTGCTCGTCCTCGAGGAAAACTCAAAATCAAACAATTATTGGCTCATGATTTAATCATGAATTACTAAACTTGATCAACCAATTGAAATGCCTCGTCAATCTTTATTGCACATGAATCCAAAGGTTAGTCACAAAGCTAGTCGAATGACACTACAAAACTTGTGTTTCATCAATCTAGTCATGAATTCAAAACGTGTGTGTGTGAATGTCAAGCTTAAGTTTCATGCATGCATTTTAGATATGAATTTCACAACCAATGATTCTCATAATCTAAGCAAAGGAGTTCTAGGTGTTCCATAGGCTTGTTTTTTATACAAATTCTCCACTAATATAGACACTTATAAACTTGAATCAAAAGGACTTCAATAAGCTAGTAACGTAAGGCCTAGATATTGGCTTACAAAGAAAGGTAGGGATAAACAACGTAAGAGAGTATAAAGTGTTACACATAGAATCTCACTATCCTTATTTCCTTTCTCTTTCCCAATTTTTTTTCTTTTTCTTTTTTTTTAGGATTCATATTTTTCTTTTCATTTCTTTTTTGCAATTTTTTCTTTCCTTTTTTTTTTCTTTCTATTTTTTTCATGAAGCCCAAGGCTTCATTTCTTGTTCTTTTGCTTTTACAACCCCCAAACTTGTTTCTTTTCATCAACTTGAGTTGTGATTTATTTCTTGCACATTTTTCCTACTCATACCCTAAAATATATGATTGTTCACAAAATCTCACACCTGAAGCTCTATTAGGGACAATCATTGGTTTTTCGGGTTGTAAATGGTAGATATAGTGAGTTTCAAGAAATGAAGTCGAATGGTAGTCATTCATGTGCATTGCATATGCCATTCTTTAAAAAAGAGCTCAAATGGGTAACTAGTGAATAAAAATGTGATCATGGTAGGCTTGAAAGACACAAACAAATCAAAGATGGCCTAAATCATTTCCAAGTTTACTAATTATCTAGAATTTCGCCTCAAAAAGTAATCAAACAAGTTGTAGAATACTACAAAATGATCAATACAACTTATTGAAAGCAAAATCCAACATCAAGTAGCACACAATTCACAAGATTTTGACACAATATGCTCAATGAAAGTTCATCATTCATGATAAAGATCAAATACACACAAGAGTCGCCATGTTACAAGACTAGCAATCTTTCTTTCCTTTAGACTCTATACAATACCAATTAGGTATCATCATAGGTAATCGGTAATTAAGATATTTATTCAATCACAAAATATGAACTCAACTAAGTTTAGCGATAAAGCATGCTTTCTCTTGGACTCTCATCACTCAATATGGGTAATTCAAATTGTAAAATTTGGCTTAATTTTTCATATAAAGTTCAAACACACAAAATACAAATCCTACCCCTCAACTTTAAAATTAACATTATTCTCAATATTCAAAGAATTAAAGTACATAAGAGGTGGAAATAAAAAACTCCCCTTTTCAATAGATGATGTACTCGGAGTTTGTGGGAGATCCACATATATCACCAAGAAGACATCCATCTACACAAGAAAAGAAAGCATAAAAGCATATGGGTTAAAGCAACGAAAGTGAAAACACAAACATAGACAAAGAAATATAATAGCTAAACATGCTTAAATCTAGAAAGCGAATATATTTCAAAAACTTACTAAGAAAATATTTTAAAAGTAAAAGAAAAAAGGATTTGGGTTGCCTCCCAAGAAGTGCTTGGTTTATAGTAGTCAGCCTGACTATCTTCTTTACTTATCCTGGATCTAAAAATAAGTGTTTATCATGCCACATCTTTGTGTGCTCTAAGAGTGTAGGTGATTCTTTCGGATAGGCAAGGCAAGGATGATCCGGAGTAGCATCAAAGGCCTTTTGGACATCAACAAGTGTATCCCTTATTACTGCGAATGATCTTCCAAACATGGTGAAGATGTACCTATCTTTTTCCATATTAAAAATGAAAAAATTTGTAGAGCACAAGAATTGGTCACCATTCCCAAGCATATCTTGAGTCACCCTAGTAGGCTTTGCTTCATCTAGTGTATGCTTTCTGAAATTAAACAATGAAGTTGAATTAGTGCTTGCATTTAGATCTTATAATGCTATTTCACAAGTAAAGTTTCCAATTGAAGAAGGGATAATGAAACTCCCCAAATTAGTAAGCACTTGAGGTGGCTTCTCTTGCAAGATGACATTGCACTTTTCAGTTATTTCACACTTCTTCATTTGTTGTTGTTGGATGGCTTTGCAATGCTCCCTTGGATTGATTTCCGTATCACTTGAAAAGTTTTCTTTATGCTTTTGAGCAATAATTTCAATAGCAAAATGTCCAATTTGAGTTTCTATTGATTTCATTTGAGCTGCTAAACTTGAAGCTAGCTAATCTAATTGAGTCTCAATGTTGTCTATCTTTGCTTTATTCTTATTAAATCGAGCTCTTGTTTTGCCAATGAAAGTGCTTAGCAACTCCTCCAATGATGCTTTTTTCTCATCTTTGGTTTCCATAAATGAATTTCTAGTGGATGCCATGGAATCCATTTTTTGAGAAGCTCCAAAAGAAGTCTAGGCTGAAAATTGGTTAAAAAGAGCATAAATTTGTACAACTATTTATGTAAATGAATCTATCTCAAGAACACCGACAACCCTTTTAACGGAAGACCTCTCGTAAGGCCATTGATAGCTATTAGTAGCCATCTCCTTCAAACTCCTAGCCTTATGCATACAAATACATATAACCCAGTGAAAGGCAAGACAACCTCAAAATATGTGAAAAAAAGTAAAAGCAATCTAGATTAAAATCAAGACAAAGTCATAACAATATTAATGCAATTATGATATAACAATCCCTGGCAACGGCATCAAAAAACTTATTCGTAGAAATTATGCAAACTGCAAGTGCATGATATCAAGTTTTAATACAACAGAGAGTTGAGTTGAGTATACATAGGGATTGTAATAAAAAAATTCATCAAGTACCATAGTTCAAATAGTCCTAATTTTATCTAAAAAATCGAATGATTAGTAAACAAAGGAGAGTAAGATAAAAATGTAAATACAGTTCTTAGAAATAATATAACAAACATCTTATGAGCAAGATATTCTAGAGGAATGACTCACCTAATTTTTACCTATGTTCTTCTTTCCAAAATATACCAATTCAAGTCAACAATATATGTAAGTTAAGAATTTCTAAACTCATCAATTCTCTCAATTGACTATGAGTTCCAACATCTCTATAAAAATTCAAGAATAAAACTCTATAAAAGTTAAATGAATTCTTTTTCAAAACTTCAAAGGTTTCATAAGTTTATCAACTCTATGATTCCTAGGTTATGTTATACCTATGATCTTTTATAATCTTTCCTCTCTCGAGTGTCGAATCTCATACATCAAACAATCTCAATTAGTGGTCAAATAATCAAGATGCAATATTAAACAAGATAACACAAATAAGATGAATAACTTGAACTAAAATTATTTGAAATTCAAAACATTGGATTAAATAAGATTACATCATCATCTAGAGAGGAAAGTTTAGTTCATCATGGATGAATACAACTTTAAGAAATAAATAAGAAAGAACATGAAAATTATTCACTAATTTGTAAAGTTGGAGGAATGGTTGAAGCTCTCCTTGTCTACAAGAAGGAGTGTCTTGGCTCTAGAAAATTGAATGGGTCTTGTCTCCAAGCACCCAATGGCCTTCTTTGTTTCCAAGAAGCAATCCCCCCTTTTGGTAGATGCTAATCTTCCTTTTTAAACTTCTCAAAATATTTTTTTCTCCAAGAGTCTTCCAAAATAACTCTGAAATTCTTTCACTTTTCTTGGCTTTTCTTCAATAGAAACCTGATATCCTTCCCATTTTCTTAGCTTTTTCTCATTTTCCTCCATGTTTTTAGGCTAAAAAAACCCACTAATATTTTCTTCTAAGTTTTCTTTTAAAGTTCTCCAAAAAAAAGTCCAAAAATTGGATTTAAAAATCAAGTTTTAACTTTTCCGCGAACTGGGGCCTCGGCTCTAAATTCAGGGATCGCGTCCCCAAACTGTCTGTTAGAGCACAAAATGAAATAGCACTGTGACTCTAATTTTTGGTGCTGCGACGTTAAACATTCTATTCTCTGGTGCCACGACTTTGATTTTGGGCACCGCGACGCCGAACAATTTGCCCTCTGACACCCTATAGTCTGATCATTCTTCTTGAAAACTATTGTTGACCTCTTTTGAATCTCAATTAGTTTAGACACGTCTCTTAGCTTTCCAAACCCACTTAAACAAACTCAATATAATATCTGTAGATAGAGTTATGCCTAAAATACCATGATATATCATATTAGAAAATTTCAGTCTAGTGCTAATTATTAAACTCGATGTTTCTCATTAAAATCGAACGAATTGGATTTTATGGTAAATATAAACATTGTAGATCTATCTCCTGTATTTCTAATGGATAAAGAATCAAGTTAATATGATATTAAGAAAGAGAGTTATGATTAAAATATAAAAATGACCATCAGTAACACCATAATTCGGATTTTTCAACATTTCAACCAAGTTTTTGGTTTCTTTCCATGTTCTTCTATTTGTGTCATTACTTACAATATTTCAAAGTAAATTCATAAAAGGTAACAAAAATACTTGAAAACAAACCAAATGTTAATCAAAAGGCATATGAATTATTAGTATAAAACCAACTTATCACCCATTACATCTACTTTTTTTGTATTATAGGTGTAGTTGTTTTGTCACATTGTTTGCACAATCACAATTAGACATTGTCTGTAATTTGTTATCCTTTATGTCCTACTACCTCATTTCTGCTTTTCTATCTATTGGCCTAAGCCAATAGCAATTTATCAATATAAGGTGTAATCATTTGAAAGTACACGTGTCCTCACTCTGTTGTAAGTCCTTAGCCCTACTAAGTCCACTATTTTGGTCTTGGACTCAGCTGCTTCTTAGAATCTCATTTTTCATTCAGTTTTTCAGACGTGACCGACTCTTCTAATCTTCTTAGTTACTTCAAATTCTCACTAAACTCTTTCAGTCGTAACATTTGCTGAAATCCTTAGTCTTGCTAAGCCTTCTACTTTGGTCTTAGACCTTTCTATCTCGATCTTGTATTCTTCGTTACCATTTTGATCATCAATTCTTTTTCTTCACATTTTCTGTTCATTGGCTAAGTCTTTTTTTTCGAGCATTGTCTAAATAGTGTAGCCTTTGCAAAGATCCTAAATAAATTGAAAAGCATTCAAGTTGATCCTATTACTACCTTATGGATATGGAATCCCACATAGAATTGGAGACCCAATAGATGGGTCAAAATGGGAGTATAATTACTCCCTTAGTATCTGAAAATTAGCACTTAATTAGTGCAACTTTTGGCCCCCCTTTCTTAAGAAAAACCATCCCTTCTTTTTCCTTCTCTCTTGATTTTTTCGTATTCTCTCATTCTACGTCTAGGAGAACTCAAAAAATAAATCTAGGTATACACAAAATATTTGTGTTATTACTTCCATAACCCTTATACTAAACCCATAATTGGGAATTATAAATTCAAGTTTACCTTTATAAATTTGATATCGTGTGAACATTCAATGTGTGAATTCACTTTAGAGAAGATACACTTAAGCTCTTCGACAAATCAGTTCCAAGGATCATTAAGGGATTTTTGATTAAGGTCTTGAAAGATTTGATTAAATCGAAGACTCCCAATTTTAGGAGCATAAGTAAATTAATGATTTGGATCATTTCATTGTGCATTGCAATCAACAAGAAGCTTAAGGTAAAAGTTTTAAAATTTTCTCTCACAAGAATTAATTTTGCATAATCAATCAATCATGATATCAATGAGATACATAGATATAATTATAAACATCATAATTTTGTATTTTTGTTAACATTTTAAATTTTCGCCACGCCATGTAACCCCGGACCAATTCGAATCCAACACTAAGATGATAAATTGAACTGTTTAATTAATTGTGATAAGTGATAATTTAATTCTCCAATTAAATCATAAGTATTATGACCTACCACTAGCCTATTAGTAAAACTAAGAGTCACATACTTATTTGGAAAAGTCCATTTCGAACTAGGAAATGTAATCCAAGAGTTTAATTTAATAAATCAACCAATGTAATTAATTTTTTTGAGATTAATTAATTTGTTGGGGATTTAATTAATTTAAAAGTGGAATTAATTAATTGATTAATCAATTCATTGAGCCTAGTCAGATTGGGAGAAGTCCAATTGAAGCAATTAATCCTTTAATTTAATTCAAGTATTAGATTAAATAATAAATAATATAATCAATTAATTGAATTATTTTATTTAAGTAATGTCCAAATGATATGAGCTTGATTTAATTAGTTCATGCCCACATTGAATTAGACATGTGATGTCTAGGTTCTATGTAAGAGAGAATACAAGGTAGTGAGACTTTTTCAAAAGAGAGTCCATTTTGGAGATGGAGAACTATCTTATGGATTTGAATTCCCAAAAGGAAGAGGGAAGCCGTAGATAGCCGCCCACTTGGTGTATAAATGCATTCACACACATCAGTGTGTGTAAAAACAGGCCCCTTCTCTCCCTTTTGCAATCTCTCTTCTTCTTTTATTTTGTGTTTCCACTTCATAGATTATAAGAACTCAAAACTAAATTACACATGTACAAAGTGTTTGTGTATTTATATCAATAAACTCGTATACTATAAACCTTAGGTAGAATTATCCAATGAAAGCTACCATTATAGTCGTGGATTAATTTTATAGAAAATACACTTGAAGTTCTAAGACGAATTGTCCAGGACACAAAATGGTTTATTAGAAGCTGTCCAGGCAATATTCGTAGATTGCAAATTTATATATATTATCGTTCTTGTTATCAGTCAAAAAGTGTGTGAAATAAAAAGAGTTATTTCCTCACTCCTAATATGAATTAATCCACGCAAAATCAATTTTGCGAACCCACGAGACGTTATGTTTACATAGGCTCTGACATATGTCATGCAATGAAAATTAAAAGATTTTCAGAACATAAAAAAATCATTGTTATAACATCATAATTCAATCCAACAAAACCCATTGCTATCATGATTGATTGATTATAAATTAATTTTTGTGTGGGTAAAATTAAAAACTTTATCTCAAATACTTTCGAGTGATGAAGTGGATTGGTTACATGAGTTGATTCGTAATCCACGAGTGTTAGGAAAAAATACTGAAAGGAATATTATCATAAACATATTTGATATACTTTGAGGGTGAACACACTTTTCTTAAAGTGATAATTGCCCCCATTATAATTTGATAACGGGTTGAATGATAATTTACTTCTAGAATACAACAAGTCACTCGAAGTCAGACTTCCCTCAATAATCGAAAAGAAAAAGAACGTATGAAGTTATGTGAATATTTGGAGATGAAAAGTTAGTAATATATTCTGACTTTGGCCTTGATTATTTATAAATAATTTACACTATTTTCTGAATCCATGCAATGTTTGAATTAAACATGTAGCACTACGTCTCTTTATAAAGAGTACTAAATTCTTTTCTTTTATCAATATGGAATAAAAGATATGTCTTTCCATATTACAAGATACTTATAACAACGAGTCTCTACCAAGAAGAACAGATTAACCCCTTCATGCATTTGGACTTATTCGCTTTATAGCTCTAAATATTCTTCCTCTAAAATTGATCCACACCTGAATGTCCACTCAATATCAAAGTTGTGCTAGTAATTTTGATTATATAATTTCTAGTTAAAGGAAAGTTTATGAGAATATTTAGAAAAGAAAAACACAACCTTTGTGTATGGGTTTTTTTATTATTGTCTAGGCTTAAATATATTAAGTCTAATCGATTGATCTAATCAATTAAGTTAATTAATCCATCAAATAAATTTATTAAAAGTATATTTATTTAATTCACCCAATCAATTTATTATTTATTTCAACTTGGCTTTTCATAATCTCATTAGGTCCAATTAATTGACTCAATCAATTTATTATATTACAATACTTGAATTATTTGAAGTTTAATAAATTAATTAATTAATTTAATCTAACAATTTAATTATATTTCTTAGAAAGAAACCGATTTGTCCAAGTTAGTGTATGACGTCTTAAATTCATAAATAAGTAAGTAGTGGGCTAACAACTCTTGTAAGTTAATTGAATTAATATCTTAATTCTAAGAACCTAACAATTATGCCTAATGTCTAACAACATGAAAACCTACATATGAATGAAGTAGTAAACCTTTTCGATTATAAATACCATGAAAGTAAGGTGCTTTCATCATCTAATCTCTTGATTTGGTCTAAGCTATACATTACCAATCAAAATCCAAATAACTTAATAATCATGTATCTATTCCTAGTATATTGACTTAGTAAAGAAAAATCATTTCCTAATTACCATTTCACCTTGGCCAAGGACTTCCAAAGTCAAGGTCAGTGGAAATATAAGAGATTTTTTTATTCAACTAGATAGGTGATTGATCATTTATTGAGACTCATAAATCTCTATATATAATTAAATTGTACCTAAAATACTTATTCCCTTTGTAATTATTCATGTAATTAGAGAATACATCAAGATATAATCAATTATACACAAGGTCACCATGGTACTTAAGTTGATCATGATGCAATTCAGCTAATTTCAAATCGAATTGTCATATGCGGTTTTACTAAATAGTCATTTCAAATTGAGATTTTGCTAACTAAAATTAAATTGGTTTAGGGCAATAGCGGGAGGTTTGGTAGTTTTAATTAAAAAATAAAAAGATCATGTGATTACAAAAAAATAATTTTTAAGATATTAATAAAAAAATTAATTAACATGAAAAGATATCTGAGCAATAACAATGAGGACTAAATCTTTAAAATTAGCTTCAATATTTAGTGTGAATTGCATTACCAAAAATAACATGATATAAAATACTAATTATACTTAATACAAGGACTACTGAGTGTTGATAACTAAGGTTTGGATTTTAATTAGAGTAAACCAATGATCAATTGAACAATTGATACTATTAAGTAATAAGTAACAAGTTGAATTATCTACTTAATTTATACAAGGAGTGGTGCGGTTGCGGATGCAATTTTTTAAATTTTCAAATCGTCATCGCACCTGAGGCGGTGTGTTTTTTTTTAGATTTCAAATTGCAGTTTTTATTATAAATCAATATTAATTGAGTGGTGCAATGTAGTTCCAGCAATTTTTTAAAATTTATGATAAATCCTATGGTGCGTCAAGTCAAATGATTAATCTTGCACTATCTTAACACATAAATTCAATATCCGATACATAATAATTTTTAAATGAGGTAGTTTAGAAATCTTGTTACAGGCACCCACATACCTGTACTAGTATCTCTACATCAATATCAATAAAACGAGATATCCTCCTTACAAGTATACAACATATGTTCAAATCTAGCAAAATCATTGGTGTAACATCTCAATGATTCTTCAATTTGAAAACATATAAGTTATAAAGACATGCCATCATAGACTATGTTTCCTAGTTATATATGATATAATAATTTCACCTAAATTTAATTAAACGTACACATGAAAATGAAGATTTTTTAATTCATTAAGGTTAAATGAATAAGAAAGTTTTATTAGAAGAGTATTAAAGCGGCCAATAAACTTAGCGCTCGGCAATACTCTAACACGAGATATATAGGAATAATTTTTAATATTTAATTACTTTTTGATGTATGTAAAATTTTGAATTTTCACTATGTCATGCCCCAAAATCGATGCGGCATGGCTGCACTATCGCACCATACCACGATAACATGAAGCCTTTAGAAAAAATCAAATCAATAACAAAACCTAAGTGGAAGTATAAAATTTTCAATAGAACTCTTTCGAAGGTACAGAGCTTCTAAAATCCCATGAACAAATAATCGAATAAAAAGGAAATATCATCAATTAGTTACATAAGAAAATCGTCCAAATCCTAAAAAAGTTTATCAATGAAGCACATAACTACTAGTCTACGGAACTTATGAAATTAAACTCCTAAAACTCAAATAAAACTCTTCACAAATTTTCTTGGCTCCAAAACAGTTGAGCTGCATTCTTAATGAACAATTCTCAATACTCTTCTACTGAATCAAGCATAAGTTTTAATGATAATAAAATATTATATTCAATAAAACGATATTAGTGAACAAATTAATTTTCATGGATACCAATAATCAATAATCAAATCCTAAAGCAAGCAATCAATTTTGATTAGTTAGCCCAGACAAACTCTACGGCTACTATTGTAGCTTGTGACACGGGAATGTCGACTAATGAATATCCATGGTCCAAAACAAAAAATTCAGTTGTTATTCCACTAACGGTCAAGACAAATATAACTAGTTCCTAGCATCAACAAAATCCCAAGAAGAGGCACAAAACAAACGCAAACTAATACGAGAGCTTAACAAAAAGTGTAATTTTCTCCATTTAATAAAAACAGTCAAATTTCAAAGTTCAATCTTTCTAATACAATTACAAAAGTAATGTGATTTATTTGCTTGATCCAAGTTATTTGAGAATAGCCATTGTCTTTCAAACAATAAAAGTCAGTAGTTTTAAAAATAAAAAGAATCTGAGAGGCAACGAGCGAAGTTTGTCAAATCATTGAAGATATCATATTATGTAATAACAATAAAAAAATAAAGGTAGGAAGGTACTAAAAACTACTTATCTTATAATCCAAAATTTACAATATCTCAGAGATCCTTAAACACCGTCTAAGCTTTTTAAGTTGGAGGTCTTATCCATGGAAATACATTATTGACTATTTTAAAATGGTCAATCTCACTTTTATCAAATGTCTAATTGATTTACTAGTGGTTCAAACCCAGATTCATAAACATTCAGTATCTTTAATTAGTATCATTAACTTAATAAAATACTGGAGAAACCACAAGTATAGCAGAATAATTTAAGTCCCCAAATAGTCAATCAAATCAGCCAATTTAAGAGCCGATTAGACAAAATCCCAAAAGCTTTGGTTTTCCCACGAATATGATAGCTTCACACGTATACAAAAATAGTTCACTTGATTTCATTATTTTATTCAAGAAACACCCACATAACTATTTCTAGCAATACAAACCAATCCTTCCTTAAACTGAAAACATTGACATCAATATAAACTCATTACCAGGAGCAACATGTCTGTCCCCTTGTTTGTAAGGGTCGTTTATTTTTCAGTTGGAATATGAAATAATTGATAAAAAAATATAATAAGCTGTTGAATATTGATTATTTTATTAGTTAATATTATATATACTTTATTAGATTGTAAATATAATATATTAATATAGATAGAATCTGTTATCTATTTTTTTCTTAAAATTATAAGTGTTGTAAAAACTGTTGTAATATCTTGATAAAATATGCAGTGGAAATAAAAAAATAACACTAGTATTTTTACGTATTTCAAGTACTACGTATTCTATGTGTGCGAGACCACGCTTAGAGAAAGAAATAATTCACTAATTAATAACAGTTTACAGAATACATTTCATAAAATTAAAATAATTTAAAGACTCCATCTTTAAATGAAGGTCATCCTATATATTTCATTAATTAGTTGTTCCTGCGAGCTCTCCTTGATTTAAATCAGGATTGTTGGACTCCCTCCAACTCTGAACTTCTTCAAATGGTTGATTCGGTCTTCTCCCAAAAACCTTCACCTTTTTCTCCCGAAGAATGTATAAGAGTAATTAGCACTGCTGGACTCCCTCCAACTCTAAACTCCTTCAGATGACTGATGCAATCATCTCCCAAAGAATGTATGTGAGTCAAATTCGTCTTACCCTTGAATTACTTTTGTGATACTATTCAGTTCATCCACTTTGTTTCTTCAATGTTGAGACTTGGTATATATGCAGCTGTGTATTTTCATTTTCATTCAAATCTCCTTTGAAATTGAGCCTTGATTATTGTATATTTGAAAGGCAATGATTTCTTGATTTGTTGCCTTATCCATGAGATTTTTCAAATTTTCTCTTACCCTATCAAAACAAATCAAAAATATCTTTAAGTTCAATATATTTATCACACATGTGACTTTACGAAATACCTAAAATAAATATTTTAAAAATTCCTGAATTATGAAAACTTGTCTAGAATAATTATAATTAATTAGTTAAATACTGTTCCGCCAGTATTGCAATATCTCTCACAACATTTATTGCAAAACTTGGTTTCTGTGCAGAATTCCAACTTCCATAAATGTTAATCTTTATGATACTAACATTCTCCCTCTTTGGCATTTTTGGTCAAAATCAACTAAAGCTCCCCCTGAAACTCAGATGCAGGTTTGCAAAATTCAATATAAAAAACATCAAAATATCAAAATGTTGTAACATAAATGTTTCAGCACTTTCTCTTATCACATCTAAAAAGATATTGGTACTACTCCTCTGCTCATGAATTAACTTAAGAACTCCTGCTTCTTTCTTAGTCTAATATTGGATTTGCTTATAAGTTTCAGCAAGCTCAGATTCTAATCGCAAGAGCAAAGCAAATGATGTTGTAACATTCTGTGTCACATTTGATCCAACAACTACAGCTAATATATTTCCTTTATCAGTTTGAGAGAGATTATTGATGTGAATCCTACGAAATAACCTGTAGGAAGCACGTATAGGCCTTGGAGGATTTTTCAATACTTCTAATCTCTTCTTTACAAAACCTTGAGAGGTTAGCAAATTATAAATCAAGAAAGGAAAATAAAGTATACCATGAGTAGACTCAAAAACCACCCAAATGTCCAATTGTCTTGAAGATTAGCTTCCCTATATCATAAGCCCAATTGTAACCAATGCAATAAAGCAAAATTGCATGTTCTTTCACAACCATAGTGGTGTTTGTTGTAGGAGTCTAGTTGCAAATAGCAATTTTATACAGTGAGGTATATAAAAGAGTCAAGTTTTTAGCCTGAAATTTTTCTTTATTAGTAGGTCATTTCCTAAGAGTATCCCACTTAAAGCAATATCAATCTCATCCATGCCTTCTTTTAATTCATTTTCCTCAACTCTAAGCGATCCCAATAAGTCATTGATGATATCAAGAGTAATGTGATAAATTCATTTCTTAACACAAACTTTACCATATTTTGCTGACTTTAGATCTTTAAACCTCTTAGGCAAATTATAATAGAACTCCTATATCACCCCTCTCACATAAGGAGTTGTCTTAGTAACAGATCCTAAGAAACCCTTATGCTCTAAAACATCAACAATACCCAATTTAAGATTATCACCCATGTGAATTCTTCTTTTTGATAGGATTTTCTTTTTCACCACTTTATCCCATAATTTTTTATTTGTAAAAAAATAAAAGACAGATGAATAAGAGTTTCTTACTTCAAGTTTAAAATCAGATGGAGCTGGCATCTCTATTTCCTCTACTTTAGAGTCTGTTTTCTACTGAGATATTGCAACACCTTTTGTAACATCCTGTGCAACATCTTCACTAGACTCTGACTTGTCTTGCATTCCTTTTAAAATATTTGGCTCCATTTGAGATTCAGAAGATTTTGTTGATTCAGATGAGTCACTTGACGAAGGTGGTTCACTGGGTCCAACACCAAACTTAGGGCTTGAAGAAAATGTCAATTTCTTGCCTTCTAATTAAGAACTTGACCACACCATCTTAGGCAGTAGTTGTCTTGACCTTCTCAATGCTGGTTGTTCATCCTCGGATGTAGAATTTATATATGCCCTCTTTGTCCATTTCTTGTCTTCTAAGAAAGTCAACACCATTTTTGGAAGAGGGTTTGACTTAAGGAAAAATTAGAATTGATCACGTAGATGAGGAAATCAATTGTGATTCTATTCCTTTCATTTCATGGATGTTGTTATGGAGTGTTTCAACATCTTCCTCATGTTTTGTTCCAGAATCAGGACTAGACACCATAAGAGGACCTTAGGGTTAAGATGTTTCACCTAGAAAGAAATCCAGACGTGAAGCTTGCTTACCCAAAATATCTCCAGCATCTTGATGTTCTTAAACCTCGAATTGTGGTGCAGGCCATGGGAGCAATGGTGGTGAGTCTGATCTCGGATGAAGAACTTGCAGAGGTATAGGACTTGGATGTTCATCTCTTCTTCTTTCTCATCGAATCTGCTTCACTATGTTTGCCAGTGTCTCAATTTTTGTTCTCACCATTATTCTGCAATTAACACTTAGAGCAAAGCAAATGTGCAAAGAAAAAGTCGAAGAAGATTTTAGGTGAGTGACAAAATAAATGTATTAAGGTGTAAATGGGGGTGTTGTGGCATTTAAAGCTCATGAGATGAAAACTATAATTCCCACCCAAATTGAAGGGATAAATATCAAATAGATATAAATCCAAGTGGTAAATATCTAAAAGATCTATCTTTTCATTTAGTTTTTCACGCCACAGATATCATTGCCCAAAAATAAAGGAGCTAGTTGGGAGATTGATCATTATCTAAGATTTTATCACAAAATCAAATCAAATTAGCCATCAATACTGCCCCAACTCAAATATGGAATGTTCCTAAAAATATGCCTAAGTATGATGTGTTTATTTCAAATTAAAGATTACAAAATCACACCAAATATATAAAATGAGAAGTTTGACCAACAAATATTCTTGCTTAATGTTATAACATCTTAAACCACACCAGTCAGCAGACTCCATGAACTGTGAATCTTAATCCCAGATTTTTTGAATATTTTAGTGAAAACAAAAACATGATGGATTTAGCCAGTCAGTAGCTTTCACTCTATTCCAAATGGTAGCTTTATTTCACATGATTTTGCTTTTTCCCATATTCAAGAAAATATAATTTTATGCCACATATGACTAACTCCACTTCCATGGATAGGTAGCTTTTTCTGTCAAAAGCTTCAAGTTGCTACAACTTTAAGGTTGTAAACCCAAGTGCAGATTGTATTAAGTAATAGATTTTTCATGAGTCCGAAGTCGATCCACAGGGAAGTTGCTTGAAGAGTTCATAATTATAATTCTAAAAAAATGGGATTTATGTGATTCAAAATATATAAAAAATTAATGTATGTTGTAACTAAAGAAAAACCAAATTAATAAAAGTACTGAGAATTAGGGATCCAGTCTTGAGTTTTGGATGGAGAAATGATTATTTAGTTTTTTTACTTCTCTTAATTGCCACCATTGGAATCCATATATAATGAAGGTTCCAATGGGAAGATATTATCAAATTGCTCATTCAATAAGATAATCATGATATTGTTTTACTATTTGTAAATTATCTATTAAAGCAAACACTTATTTATGGGATCAAACATTTATACTCACATTTATCAACAATAAATTAAGATTTCACATTAACAGTCGGTGGGGTAGAACCGTACAATAAGATAAATGAACCTAAATATTTGTTGTGCCATTGGAGATACATAAATCAAAAATTACCATAAAATAAGTAGGGTTTAGATCAAAACTCAAAATAATAATACAACATACTTAAATATTTTCTACCCTTATAACCGTTCCTCTTTCTCCATCAAGAAGTTCACCCTTTTTTCTCAACAAAATAAAATTTAGAAAGACATAATAAAAGTAGGAAAAATTAAAAATAGAAGAGAAACCAGAGAATGCATTTCTATTACTATTAGAAAATTTACATTACTATTAAAAAACTTATATTACTAGAAAATATACATTACTATTAGAAAACTTAGTCTAAAGAAACCCTCTACCCCTCTTCTCTTACAAGCTTAATACATGACATATTTATAGTACTTGGAGTATGCTAGAGATCAAACATATAATGGAGGAGTTAATCAAATAGTATGCTAGTTGTCAAGAGTTGGTAAGTTGTTACACCAAATCCTCAAAATTCTCACCTACCCAATTGAATTATAATTTTAGATTAGATACAGGTAAATTTTGATGATGAGTAAATAACAAAAATTGTCGATCTTTTGGTGCTGATATATTTTTATATATCATTTGCTAAATTTAGCTATCACATGAGAGAGATATGGTCAAATAACCAAATCATGTCCAAGAGTTGTCCTTTAACAACAACAACACATTGTAGACATCCCTTGCAATATCCAATGTGTCTGTCTGTTTCTTCTTTTTCTGGATAAGCGAGGTAAGTGCAACATAATTGCCAATATGTTCTTTCTGATCTTCTTGACTGCATTCTGATTCTTCATCTCTCCAAGTAGTGTTGAGTGCCTTACCCATCTTTTTTAAGGTGTTGACACACTCAGCTTGATTGTGATCATATCCTTCATATTCTATGCACTGAATTTTCTTATTTTTTCTGAAATCAGATGGATTATGTTAGTGTTACAAAAGATTGGCATTTATAGAAGTTGAAATTCTGTACATAAACCAGGTGTTGCAAGAAATGTTGTGAGAAATATTGCAATATTAGCGAAATAGTATTTAATTAATTTATTATAATTATTCTGGGTAGATTTCCATAATTCAGGGATTTTTGAAATATTTATTTTAGGTGTTTCGTAAAGTCACATATGTGATAAATATGCTAAAACTAAAGATATTCTTGATTTATTTTGATAAGAAAAGAGAAGATTTGGAGAATCTTATGAATAATGCAACAAATCAAAAATCATTACCTTTCATATATACAACAATCAAGACCCGATTTAAAGGGGATTTGGATGGAAATACACAGCTGCATATATACCAAATCTCAATATTTAAAAAATTGAATAATGCCATAAAAATGATTGAAGAGTGAGGTAATTTTGACTCACATACATTCTTCAGGAGAAGAATGTAAAAGAGGTATTTGGGAGATGACCGCATCATCCATCTGAAGGAGTTCGGAGTTGGAGAGAGTCTAGTAGTGCTGATTACTTATATACATTCTTCAGGAGAAGAAGGTGGAGATTTTTAGGAGAAGACCGGATCAACCATATGAAGGAGTTCAGAGTTGGAGAGAGTCTAGCAGCATTAATTTAAGTCAAGGGAAGCTCGCAAGAACAACTAATTAGTAGAATACATAGGATGATATTCATTTAAAGAGTGGGTCTTTAAATTATTTTAATTCCATGAGACGTATTCTATAAACTATTACTAATTAGTGAATTATTTCTTTCTCTGGACATGGCCTCGTACATCTAGAGTACTTAGTACTTGAAGCACGTAAAAATTATGGTGTTATCTTTTTATTTTCTCTGTGTGTTCTATCTATATGTTACAATAATTTTTACAACACTTAGAATTTTAAGAAAAAATGGGGCAATAGATTATATCAATTAGCATCAGAGCAGGTCACTCAAACTAATTAGTAAGATTCTAGTTTTTATCCGTTCCAAGTATGGAACAACTACATGGAGGAAGTTTAGTGTCAGGTCCTCCATTGTTTAATGGATCTAATTATTCCTATTGGAAAGCCAAAATGAGGGTATTCATCAAGTCACTTGATGAACAAGCATGGAAGTCGATCTTAACAGAATTGGAGCATCCAACAAAAACTGTTGAAGAAGATAAAGTATGCAAACCTGAAACAGAGTGGTCTACTGTAGAGGATCAAGGGGCAAATTTAAATTCAAAAGCACTTAATGCCATATTTAGTGTTGTTGGTGAGAATCAATTCAAATTGATTTCTACATATAAATCTGCTAAGGAAGCATAGGATGTCTTACAAATTGCATACGAATGAACTAAAATTATAAGAATATCTAAACTTCAAATTTTTGCCACTAGGTTTGAAAATCTAAGGATAGAAGAAAATAAAACAACTGTTGTATTTAATAGTAAATTGTATGATATTACTAATGAAGCACATGCTTTAGGTGAGAAATACTATGATTTTAAACTTATTAGGAAAGTTTTGAGATCAGTTCGAGAAAGATTTGCATATAAAGTGACTACTATTGAAGCAACTAGGGACCTTACAGAACTGAGGTTAGATGAACTGATAGGGGCATTACAAACCTTTAAAATGAATTTGAATTAGAATAAAAGAGAAAAGAACAAAGGAATTGCATTGCAGGTTGAAGCTGAAAATGAACAAGATCATGGGAATGATGATGATCTACTACTTACCAAGAACTTTGCGGAATTTCTAAAACAAATTAATGAAGGAAATAAATCCCCAAAGGCTAGTAAAATAACTAACTCTCAAAGAAATAAAAGTGAGTCTAATGCATCTGATTTTAGGAAAAGCAAGAGAATTCAATGCAGAGAATGTGAATGATTTGGCCACATTCAAGCTGAGTGTGCTAACACCTTAAAGAAAATGGGCAGGTCACTCAACACAACTTGGAGTGATGGAGGTTCTGAATGCAGTCAAGAGGAATAGGAAGAACATGTTAGTAATCACGTTGCACTTACCTCTCACCTAAAAAAGAAGAAACAAACATAAACATTGGATGTTGCAAAGAATATTATCATAAATGTAGCAACATCTCATGGGTATGAGTAAATTATTTCTCATTCAGAAGTCTATCTAAATTCTATTTCTATAGTAGATACAGAACTTGATGAAAGCAGTAATGATGAAGAATCTAGTATTGAGGACATTCAATGCAAGTACCAAGAGATGTTTGAGAATTGGCTTGAAGTGTGCAAAACTAATGAAGGACTTGTGAAACAAGTTGCTATCTTGACAAAGGAAAATGAGGAACTTGAAGGTGACGTGATAAAGTTTGAACTTTTGGCCTCTAACAGAACACATGAACTTGAGAACACAATGAAGTCTATAAGGAACTTGAATTCTGGAACATCTCAATTGGATGAAATTCTTTCCATTGGACAATATAGTGGAAACTGTTCTGGTTTAGGATATTCAGGTAGAGATTCATCCTCAAAAGGTACAGAATTGTAGAACTTAAGTAAAAGTTCTAAAATAATTTTTGTGAAGAAAATTAGTAAGTCTTAATCTATGTTTAAATCTGCCAAAAAGGTCTAGTCAAAGAGACAGAGACCTAAACCCAAAAGGTTTGTCCCTACTTGTTATTTTTGTCAAATACCTAGGCATATTAGACCTAACTATTTTAAATATAAAAAAACTTTGATCAATAGCGTGATAACTGATCCAATGTTTCATAAAGTGTTGCAACATCCTACAAAGAACACTCTCAAGATCAAATTGACTTAAAAAATGATTCTAAACGTAGAATTTGGATCAAGAAAATTGATCTTGCATGTCATATGACTTATACTTCTTTAAAAGCTAACATTATTGAATCTTGATATTTTGATATTGGATGCTCTAGGAATATAACAGGTGATAAAGAAAAATTAAGGAATTATCAAAACTAAGAAGGAGGTCAGGTTTCATTCAGAGATGGAGTTAGAGAACGAATCCTTGGAAAGGGGACACTGAATGTGGGTGGACTTCCAACATTGAGAAATATGTTACATGTTGAAAGATTAAAGGCTAATTTGACTAGCATTAGCCAAAGTCAAATTAGCCAACTGTGTGATCAGAATTTACTTGTCAGATTTAATAAAGATTCATGCAAGTATTTGATGATTCTAATAAATGTGTCTTGACATGTAGGAGATTATCTGACAATTGCTACAAGTTGCAACATAAACTGAATTGTTACAACACCCAAACTGAGAAAACTAAGCTCTGGCACCAGAAACTAGGATATCTAAATTTTTTAAGCCTACATAAGCTTGTCAATGCAGAAGTTGTCCTAGGTATGCCAAAGCTTAGCAAGAAAAAGTCTAGTGTTTGTGGACCATGTCAGTTTGGAAAATAAAGAAAGGAATTGCATAAAGTGTTGCAACACACTGCCACAACACACTGCCTAGAACTCTTGCAAATCGATCTTATGGGACCAATATAGATAGAAAGTATTGGTGGTAAAAAGTATGCTTTCATTTGTGTTGATGATTTTTCAAGGTTTACATGGATTGATTTTATCAAAGAAAAATTGGATACTTTCATGATTTTTAAAAAACTTTGTGTTAGACATAGAAATGAGAAAATATTTAAAATTGCAAAAATAAGGAGTGACCATGGAAAAGAATTTGAAAATTCTATTTTCTCTAATTATTGTGACAAACATGGGATCTTTCATGAGTTCTCTACTCCTAAAACACCATAACAAAATAGTGTTGCGGAAATAAAAAATAGAACACTCCAGGAAATGACATGTGTAATGTTAAATTCAAATAAACTTACACGAAGGTTGTGGACAGAAGCATTGAACACGGCATGTTACACCACTAACCGTGAACACTTGAGACTAGGTACTAAAGTGACTTCATATAAAATATGAAAAGGTAAGAAACCCAATCTCAGTCATTTTCATTTATTTGGTAGTGCATGTTACATACTCAATGATCGAAAACATTTAGGGAAGTTTGGTTCCAAAAGTGATGAATGAATCATTATTGGCTATTCAATAAACAGTCAATCAAATAGAGTGTATAACATGAGAACACATATTGTTATTGAATCCTTCAATGTTGTAATTGATGATTTTCGTGACTATGCAAGAAATTCACATGAAGAGGAAATCATCTATCTTTGTGAAGAAACAGAAACTGATGAGGAAGAAAAAGTCAAAACTGATATTGGAATGCCAGATTTACAACATCAGAAACTGAAAGTTTTGATATTTTTGAGAAAGCTAGAAAGGAGCCATCAAGCAGAATTCAGAAATATCATCCTGCTGATCACGTCATTTGAGGTATGTCAGAAAGTATGAGAACACGAGATAAGGAGAAGGTAAACTATAAATATATGGTAAGATTTGTCTGTTACACTTCTCTTTTTGAACCAAAGAATGTGAAAGAAGCCTTTGTGGATGAGATTTAGATTAATGCCATGCAACTAAAACTTGAATAATTTTCTAGAAATGATGTTTGGACAGTAATTCCTAGGCTAAACGGTGTTAATGTTATTGATATCAAATGGATTTTCAAAAATAAAACTGATGAATATGGTAATATAACTAGAAACAAAGCTAGGCTAGTCGCTCAAGGGTACACTTAGGTGCAGGGGTGGATTTTGATGAAACTTTTGCCCCTGTTGCTAGACTTAAGTCTATTAGACTTTTTTTGGCCATTGTATGTCATATTGGTTTAAAACTTCAACAAATGGATGTCAAAAGTGCTTTTCTAAATGGTTTTCTTAGTGAATAAGTTTTTTGTTTAACAACTTAAGAGATTTGAAGATCCTCATTACCCCAACCATATTTACAAATTAAAAAAAGTTTTGTATGGTTTAAAACAAGCTCTAAGAGCTTGGTATCAAAGATTGACAAACTTTTTGATTGAAAAAGGGTATAAAAAAGGAGTGGACAAAACATTGTTCATCAATAGATTTAAGCTTGGTATCACCATTGCACAAATTTATGTTGCTGACATAGTATTTGGTTCTACCTCTCAACAAAAATTGAATGAGTTTGTTGATTTGATGTCTAAAGAATTTAAAATGAGCATGGCACAAGAACTCAACTACTTTCTAGGTCTTCAAGTAAAACAACTTGAGAATGGAATTTTCATTTCTCAAAGTAAATATGCTAAAAATCTAGTAAAGAGATTTGGGTTGGAAAATACAAAATATATGAAAACTCTAATGGGAACAAATCAAAAATTATCCAAGGATGATAGCCTCTATAGGAGCATGATTGGAAGTCTCTTGTAATTAACTGCTAGTAGGCCATAATAAGCTTTAGTATTTGTGTGTGTGCTAGATATCAATCAAACCTTAAGGAATCTCACTTAAAAACTGTCAAAAGAATCATTAGATATGTAAGTGGGACTGCTGGCTTAGAAATTTAATATTCTTATGACACAAATGCTAACTTGGTTGGTTATAGTGATGCAGATAGGGCATGTGATATTGTTGAGAGAAAGATTGTGACCATTGATTATGTCATAACTGAGAATCAGTTAGCTTATATTTTCACTTAAGCCCATGACTCTCAAAGATTTGATGCATTAAAACAGTCCCTTGGAATTTGTGTGTTATAAGAAGTGTCATCTGCAGTGTTGCAACACTTCATGTATGATGTGATCAATAGAAATGTTGCAACACCTAGATACAACATTTTCATGCATCAGTTAAAAATATGACTTCATGCATTTTTGTTTGTGTCACTTAGCTAATATGTATTTAAGATCATCTATATTACTATCATAGGCTATTTAAAATTCAATGAACCACTTTTTTATCTTCACTAAAAAGCAGATGTGCACTGAAATCATAAAAAAAGATCCCAAAAGTTGTGCTTAGAAAATTTATGTTTAACACGACTAGAGGCCTTTGACAGAAAAAACTACCTAACCATGGGAGTTGAGTTAGTCATATATGGCATAAAATTGTATTTTCTTGAATATGAGAATGAGCAAAATCATGTGAAAAAAACTACCCTTTGGAATAGAGTGAAAGCAACTGACTGGCTAAATCCATCATGCTTTTTATTTCACTAAAATATTCAGAAAATCTGGGATTAAGATTCACAATTCATGGAGTCTGTTGATTGGTATGGTCTAAGATATTCTAACATTGAGCAAGAACATTCGCTAGTCAGATTTCTCATTCTACATATTTTGTGTGATTTTATAATCTTTGATTTGAAATAAACGCACCATATTTAGGCATAATTTTAGAAACATTCCATATTTGAGTTAGGGCAGTGATTGATGGCTAATTTGATTTCATTTTGTAATAAAATCTTGGATAATGATCAATCTTCCAACTAACTCTTTATTTTAGGAAAGTGATATATATGGTGTGTAATACCCCCATTACTACACAACTATATATATAATATAATTTGATATGATAGGACTTGTGTGCATGCATGAATTTTTTTTCCTGTAACAGCTTAATAAATAATAAACTATTTTTCCCACTCACAAACTAATATATATATATATACCTGCAAATGACCCATAACAAATACAATATTTACATACACATGTACAAGATTTGTTTTATAATGTAACACACATTATAAAAACAAATCTCAAAACCTAATACAATAGACTATAAAATCAAATAAGTTAGCAACCATCCCAATAGGTCATCATCTATGTACACTGATCCTCAAAACTTGTAGGAGCTCTAACCGCTCGCTCAGTAAGTTAGTGGCTTCAAGTATCATCAAATTTATCTACAATGCATGAACTACGTGAGCTAATGTCAGTAAATTAAAATCATGCATGTTGAAGAATAATCCAACATAAATGCAATGCATTTCTATGAAATCATGACAAGAATGCAAACTTATGCATAAAAATAGTTCATTCAAAACTATTTTTCATCACTGGGCCCTTGGCCTACCTACTATGTACCTGATAGAGCTCTCAACAATATCAATAATCACATGGTCATAAATAAATCGACACAGTCTGGGGGCCATTTTCTGGGATCACCAAAGGTCCACCCCCTGTCTTCCCCTGTGACCCTCCAGAAGTCTTTCTACCAACGGCGTCGATAAGGGCACAGTCAAGTGGTCTACTTTCTCATGACCACCAGAGGCACATCCCCTGTCAACCTCTATGATCCTCCAAAAATTAATACTCGTGGCGCCCCAAATATCATATAAATAAGCCATACATGGGCCTCGACACACTGGCAGTGGCCAACCAAAATATTTTCTTTCTGAAATTAATGTTATACATACAAGACCTCAACTGTGAGCACGTGTTATGCATGCACGTGTAAATATTGATGAATGGCATGTTCAATAACATAATGAATCACATGTCCTGTCTTCCAAACAACGTATGCACTATAAAATATTTATAATACTCATCAAGACACAAGGATCACATTTAATATAAATAAGCCAAGAAATACTATGCCCATGCATTGTAGTTGCAAATGAATTTTCACTTACCTTTCACCTTTTATATCCTACTGAAGGTTAACAAGATTCTCCTCCCTAACCTTAGATATATGGCAGCATGTAAAAGTATAATGTATTAATTTTTATTCTTAATCAATAGGTTTCTATATCAAATCTCATAAAGGATCTTAAATCTTAAATTTAATTAAGTAACAATAAAACCTTAAAATTTTATACTTCACCCCAATTAGAACCTTTTAAATACTTTAATTTCTCGTCTTGAATTTATTCTAATATTATTTAATTGATATATTATAATCCTGTAACCAATCCCTCAATTTAATTAACTCTGTCACCTAATTAATATAAGATAATAAAATCAAGTCCTTATAACTAATTTCAAATTAAATGTGTATATTAATTATTGTCTCACAAGAAGATAACTAGTTAATTTGGATCAAAAACTTTCTTTCAAATTAAAAATAAACGACATAAATATATATTTTTATCCGTACAAAAATAAGAAGGTACTTATCCAAAATTTCCTCAAATTTCTATGATTGAAATTTGTTATTTCTTTCTTCTTTTTTTTTCTTTTTCTTTTTTTTTCTTCTCTTTTCCTTTCCTTTGCTGCCGTGAATGTGTGTGTGTGGTGTTTTAATATCTTAACTATTACTTAGCTATTAAAAAAAACTAATATAATATTATAACATATGTATACTTATCCTTAATATAATATAATATAATATAATATAACCTAGTATAATATATATAGCATATGTATAATATCTTGTTTTAATATCTTAACTATTACTTAGCTATTAAGAAAACTTAATATAATATTATAACATATGTATACTTATCCTTAATATAATATAATATATTGTAACATATGTGTAATATATTATAACTATTACTATACACTATACACGTGTATACATATAACACGTGTATACATATATATATATTATGATATTATTTTATTATACTACACACATATACGTATATCTATATATATTTCATACATCTATATATATATATATATTTATATATATATAATTAATACATAATATTTTGATATTTATTTATAAACCCCTAAATTTATTTTCTAATAAGAATTTATACCCTCTCAATTAATATGATAATGTTCTTATTTTATTTTATTATTATTATTACCATTAGTATCACTATTTTCTCTCTAATTAATTTATTTGCATAGTTCATCCTGCACCGATAAACACAACGATGCCACATTTCACTTACGTATATCGTAATTGTATCTGATAGTTGATACCTAAATTCTCGTATTTTAGTACCAACTCAACCAATTAAGTTAAAGAATTGGAAAACCAATATCGGTGACAACTTCAAAAGTTTAATTATTAAAAATATCATATAAAATATAGTTCATTATGAAATAACAATTAAAAATGCAAATAACACATACGTAGCATGAAATGCATGAACTATATTAGGCAGGTGAGTAGCGTGAGACTCAGGTATTACATGGTGTGAAAAACTAAATGAAAAGATAGATATTTTAGATAATTACCACTTGGATTTATATATATTTGATACTTATCCTCTCAATTTAGGCGGGACTTAGGGTTTTCATCTCATGAGCTTTAAATGTCACAAACACCCTATTTATACCCTAATACATTTATTTTGTCACTCACCCAAAATCTTCTTCAACTTTTTCCTCTACACATTTGCTTTGCTCTAAGTGTTAATTTCATAACAATGGTGAGAACAAGAATTGAGACGTTGGCAGACATGTTGAAGCAGATTTGATAAGAAAGAATAAAAGATGAATATCCATATCTTACACCTTTACAAGTTCTTCCTTCAAGACCAGACTCACCACCATTGCTCCCATGGCCCGCACCTCAGTACAATGTTGAAAAAAATCAAGATGCTGGAGAAATTTTTGGTAAGCAATCTTCACCTCAAAATCTCTTTCCAGGTGAAACATCTAAAGCCCAAGGTATCAGTCCTGATTCTATAACAAATTATGAAGAAGATGTTGAAATACTTGACAGCATCCAAGAAATGGAATCACAACAGATTTCATCATCTACACGATCAATTCCAGATTTTCCTTGGGTCAAACCTTTTTCCAAAGCTTGTTAACTTTCTCAAAAGACAAGAAAGGAACAAAGATGACACATATAAATTATGGATCCGAGGGTGAACAACCAGTATTGAGAAGGTCAAAAAGACTGTTGTCCAAGATGGTGTGGTCAAGTTCTGAATCAGAAGATGAGAAAGGGGCATCTATTTCAAGCCCTAAGTTTAGTGTTAGACCCAGTAAACCACCTTCATCAGGGGACTCATCTGAATTAACTGAAGAATTTTCTAAATATCAAATAGAGTCAAATACTGCAGATGGAACACAAGACAAGTCAGAATCCAGTGAAGATATTGCATAGGATGTTACAAAAGGTGTTGTAACATCTGGGCAGAAGACAGACTCTAAAGCAGAGGAATTGGAGATGTAAGTTCCATCTGATTTTGAACTTGACGTAAGAAATTCTTACTCATCTGTCTTTTATTCTTTTGCAAACAAAAATTTGTGGGATAAAGTAGTGCAAAATAAAATTCTATCAGAAAGAAAAATTCACATGGGTGATCATCTTAAATTGGGTATTGTTGATGTTTTGGAGCAGAGGGGTTCATTAGGGTCTGTTACTAAGGCAGTTCCTTATGTGATAGGGGTGATACAAGAGTTCTATTAGAATTTTCCTAAGAGATTCAAAGATCGAAAGTCAGCAAAATATGGTAAAGTTTGTATTTAGAAATGAATCTATCATATTACTCCTGATATCATCAATGAATTCTTGGGATCACCTAGAGTTGAGAAAATGAATTGAAAGAAGGCATGGATGAGATCGTTGTTACTTTAAGTAGGAATATATTAGGAAATGGCCCACTAATAAAGAAAAAAAATCAGGTTAAAAACTTGACTCTTTTGTATGCCTTATTGCATAAAATTGACATTTACAACTAGACTCTTACGACAAACACCACTATGATTATGAAAGAACAACCAATTTTGCTTTATTATATTGGATCCAATTAGGCTTATTGTATAGGAAAGATGATCTTCAAGACAATTGGACATATGGGCGGTTCTGAATCTACTCATGGTATACTTCATTTCCCTTCCTTGATTTATAGTTTGCTAACCTCTCAAGATTTTGTGAAGAAGGGATCAGAAGCATTGGAAAATCCTCCAGGACCTATATGTGCTTCCTACAGGTTATTTTATGGGACTCACATCAATGATCTCCCTCAAACTAATAAGAAATGTATCAGCAGCAGTTGTTGGATTAGATATGCCACAGAATGTTACAACACCCTCTGTTTTGCTATTGAGGTTAGAAGCTGAGCTCGCTAAAGCTCGTAAGCAAATCCAATATTGGACTGATAAAAAAGCTGAGGTTCTTAAGTTGATTCATGAGCAGAGGCCTTCCACATCTACTAATCCATCTTTGGTTGATTTTGGTCAAAAAGGGAAAGCATCAAGTGTTGTTGCTGCTGCACAATCTCAGGAAGAGCAAGATGAAGATACTGAGGAAATAGAGGCAGATGCTGATGAAGACGATTAATCATCTTTCATTTTTTTTATTTTTGAAAATGTTTACTATTGTGATATGTTAATATGTACTCAAAACATTTGCATTTGATCTTTGGTTTATGTTTTGATGGATTTCTATATGTTTTGGTATTTGGTTCAAATATGTAGGGGAATAGTACCAATATCTTTTTGGATGTGATAAGAGAAAGTTTTGCAACATTTATGTTACAACATTTTGATATTGTGATGTTATTTTTTATATTGAATTTTAAAATCCTATATCTGAGTTTCAAAGGGAGCTTTAGTTGATTTTGACCAAAAATGCCAAAAGGGGATAATATTAGTGTTAGAAAATATTGACATTTATGGAAGTTGGAATTCTGCACAGAAACCAAGTGTTGCAAGAAAAATTATGAGAGATGTTGCAATACTGGAAGAACAATATTTAATTAATTATTTATTTTAATTAATTACAATTATTCTGGGTAGGTTTCCATAATTTATGGATTTTTAAAATATTTATTTTAGATATTTTGTAAAGTCACATGTGTGATAAATGTAATGAAACTAAAGATATTCTTGATTTGTTGTGATAAGGTAAGAGAAGATTTGGACAATCTTGTGGATAAAGCAACAAATCAAGAAATTATTATCTTTTAGATATACAACAATCAAGACCCAACTTCAAGGGGAATTTGGATGGAAATACACGACTGCATATATATCAAGACTCAACATTGAAGAACTAAGAAGATGAATTGAATAGTGCCATGAAAGTGATTCAAGGGTGAGACAATTTCGATTCACATACATTGTTCGGGAGAAGAAGGTGAAAAAGGTCTTCGGGAGATGATTGCATCAGCCATCTGACCGAGTTCAGAGTTAGAGGAAGCCTAGTAGTGCTGATTACTTATATATATTCTTCGTGAGAAGAAGTGAAAGTTTTCGAAAGAAGATCGGATCAGCCATCTGAAGGAGTTCAGAGTTGGTGGAAGTCCAACAGTGCTGATTTAAGTTGATGGCAACTCGTAGGAACAACTAATTAGTAGAATACCTATGATGGTTTTCATTTAAAAATTGAGTCTTTAAATTATTTTAATTCCATAAGATGTATTCTGTAAACTGTTACTAATTAGTGATTTCTTTCTTTCTTTAGGTATGGTCTCGTGCATGTAGAGTATGTAGTACTTGAAGCACGTAAACATTCTGGTGTTATCTTTTTATTTCTACTGTGTGTTCTATCTAAATGTTACAATACTTAGAATTTTAAGAAAAAATTGGGCAACATATTATATCATATTAGAATCATTTTTATTGTTATAAGTGTCAGATGTTTTACCAAACTTTGAAGGATAGTTTCTATTGCTCATTTGTTTCAAAAATTTCCCAAGGTTCTTGGTAAGTAAAGTAACAGAACCATCCATATCATTCCCATGATCTATTTCATTGTCTGATACAATAGTTTCAACCTGCAATGCAACCCCCTTATTCTTTTCCTTTTTATTTTGGTTCAATTTCATTTCAAAGGTTTGCAGTGCCCCCATCAGTTCATTAACCTCAGTTCTGTAAGATCTCTATCTTCTTCAATAGCAATCACTTTGTATGCAAATTTTTGGAAGTGATCTCAAAACTTTCCTAACAAGTTTAAAATCAGTGTATTTTTCTCCTAAATCATGTGCTTCATTAGCAATATCACACAATTTATCATTAAATTTATTATTTCATTTTCTTCCATCATTAGATTTTCAAACCTAGTAGCAAGAATATGAGGTTTAGACATTCTTACAGCCATAGTTCCTTTGTATGCAATTTGTAAGGCATCTCATGCTTCCTTAGCAGATTCACATGTAGAAATCAATTTGAATTGATTCTCATCAACGACACTAAATATGGCATTCAGTGCCTTTAAATTTAAATTTTCCACTTGATCCTCTGTAGTAGACCAGTCCATTTCAGATTGATTTAAACATTTTATTCACCAACCTTTGATAAGTGACTCCAGTATTTTTCAATCCAACTGACATGACTTGATAATAATATACTCCATCAGTTGTAACAAATAAGGTTTTATCACTGTCGTCCTCACCCATAAATATTTGGTGATAACCTTGGAAGGCATCCATCATACTGAATAAAGTGCACCCTGCTGTTGCATTGACTAAGAGATTTATTCTAGGTAGAGGATATGGATTTTTAGGACATGCTTTGTTAAGGTCAAAGAAATCTGTACACATCCTCCACCTACCCACTATCTTTGGAACCAAAACCACATTTGATAGTTAGTCAGTAAACTGGATCTCCACTACATAGCCTACTTCTAATAACTTATTTAATTTTTTAGTTATTATTTGATTCCGTTCAGCCCCAAAATTCATTTTCTTCTATTTTACCAGCCTGGCATGGGGATCTACATTCAACCGATGCATATCACCTCTGGATCAATACCTTGGAAATCTATTGGCTTCCTAAGCAAAGATATTCACATTCTGCTTTAAAAAGTCAACAAGCTAAACTTCTAATTGAGAATCCAAGTGTGATCCAATTTGAGTGGTTCTGGTTGAATCACGAGGGACTAACTCAACCTCTTTATGCTTTTCATTAGGTAGTATCCTAGTGTCTTCCATTTTCAACTTTTTATTCTTTATTTCTATCCCTAAGGCTCTCCATGATCTCTTTCCACCTTGGGGTTTCCTTTTTTCCTTATTCTCAACCATGCCCCTATTTTTCAATAAATTATTGTAATAATCTTGAGTCTATCGTTTATCACCTATCATCTCCCCTATTCTACTTTTAGTTAGAAACTTCATCTTAAGGTAAAATGTTGAAATCACTGCTTGGAATTGATTCAGCGCTTGTCTTCCCAATATAACATTATACATAGATGGAGCATCTACCACCAAGAACTTTACCATCACAGTCTTTCTACAGAAATCTATTCCAAGGGATGCGGGGAGGTCTAGAGTTCCCAAGGGAATGACCTTTGACCCCCATATCCTAATAAAAGTGTGTATAAGATGAAGACATGTTATATCCAACTCCATTGAAGCAAAGTTGATTGAAATCTTTGACTGTTGGGGTATTGATTTTATGGGGCCATTTCTATTATCATTTGGTTTTCTTTACATATTGGTTGCCATAGATTATGTTTCAAAATGGATCGAGGCAATTCCTTGTCAAAACAATGATCACAAAATAGTGATAAAATTTTTGAAAGAAAATATTTTAAGTCGATTTGGAATTCCTAGATCTATTATCAGTGATGGGGGAAAACATTTTTGTAACAAAGTTTTCGGAACTTTAATGAAAAAATATGGAATCATACATAAAGTTGCAATCCCTTATCATCCTCAGACAAATGGACAAGTTGAACTTGCAAATAGGGAGATAAAACAAATTTTGGAGAAAACAGTTAACCCAAACCGTAAAGATTGGTCTCTTAGACTTACCGATACACTTTGGGCATATAGAACTGCTTTCAAAACATCATTAGGCATGTCTCCTTATAGGATAGTTTATGGAAAACCTTATCATTTACCTATTGAACTTGAACATAAAGCTTATTGGGCAATCAAAATGTTTAACTTCAACTTTGATGAAGCTTCAAAATTACGCAAATTGTAAATCAATGAACTTGAAGAACTGAGAAATGATGCATATGAGAATTCTAAAATTTATAAAGCAAGAATCAAAGATTTTCATGATAATAAAATTTCAAGAAAAATATTTGAGGTTGGTCAAAAGGTTTTGCTTTATAATTCTCGATTGCATTTGTTTCCTGGAAAATTGAGATCAAGGTGGAGTGGTCCTTTTGTTGTAAAAAAAGTATATCCTTATGGGGCGATTGACATTGAGAATCCTAGAAATGGTAACATATTCAAAGTAAATGGACAAAGAGTTAAACCATTTCTAGAAAATCAATTTTCACAAGAGGAAATTCTTTTTCTTTCTAACCCTTGTTATGATTAGTGTTGTATATATTTTTTTATCTGACATTATTTTTTTCTTCTCTTCTTCTTCTTTTATTTTTTATTTTCTCGATTAAATGGCGGATAACGGTACTCCGTGGCTATAAAAGTCGGACTTGTCAGTTTCCCAAACAACTGAAATCTTTGTATAGATTTTCTTTGTTTTTCTCATTCTCTTTTCTTGTTATTTTCAAAATGGGTGGCATATTTCTAACTCTCAAGAAGCGATTTTCTTTTCTTCCTAAAAATGCAATTTTGAAAATTTATAAAATCAGGATTGAAAGATTGAGGATTCATATGCACAAGGGCATTCCGGAGGACATACGATGGTTAATTGAAGCAAAGGTAAGGGCAAGTGAGTTTTCACATGAGTTTCTAGATTTGCTTACTAGATACATGTCTGGTTTTGGTAAAAGCACATATTCAAAAAAACAAAGGGCGAAAAAAATGAAAATTTGTCATATTTGTGCTAGATGGACTTGCAACACAAAGTGTCGTTCTTTAGGAATGGTCTCTAAAAATCGAGAAGATAAACTTAAATTCATTATGGATGGACTGAGTAAGGAGTCTTTAGATCACATTATATTGACTCTTGAGACGCATTCATGTGGATTGGTACAACGTGCAATTCTTGATTTATGGGATCGTTTTTGAAATGAATATGAGCTTTATAGTTTTGGGAATCTGACATTAAAAGACCCTGTTTGCCAGTTTATAAGAAAACTGGATAGGAAGCATATCCTCGACCCATAGAGGGCGTTTAAGCCGTTACTGGACGTAAAACCAGAGGAAGATGTGAGCCACAATCACAACTACATGTACATACACGTGGTAGTAGGTAATTTTTAAATTTCGTATGTGTCCTTATTTTCAACCTTTTTGACAAAAGAAAAAGACATGCAATAAATGTATTCCCTGTTCACACCTAAATAAATATCATCGTACTCACTCTATTTTTGCACAACTTATTTTAAAAAAAAAAAGAAGAAGAAAAAAAAAATAGAAGTTTCTTCAACTCGCAAATTTAATTCCATTTGTGTGTTTTGTGGATCCAATCTCGGAAAAAATGGTGAGTTTATAAGGGCAGCCAATAATCCTGGTAGAACTTTAGCAGAAAGAAAAATTCATTTAGTGTATGGGGGAGGTAGTTTGGGGTTAATGGGGAGTGTTGCCATTTCTGCTTATGTAGGAGGTGTCAAAGTTTTGGGAGTTATCCCAAAATGTTTAACAGTACAGAATATCACAGGTATGACCATTGGAGATGAGCTGAAAGTGTCACACATTCAGGACAGAATGCCTAATATGTTAAACAATGCGGATGCATTCATCATTCTACCTGGCGGCTTTGGTACACTGGAAGAATTATTCCAAATTATCTCTTGGGCACAACTCAACATTCACCAAAAACCTATAGGTATTCTTAATGTTAATGGTTTTTGTGATGGTTTGCTATCTTTTGTAGATCATGCTGCGAAAAAAGGGTTTATTTCAACTTCTGCGAGAAGAATCATCATTTCTGCTCCAACACCTGACCAGCTGATTGATCAACTTCTAGCATATGTACCAAAACCTGATCCAGTCTTGGCCAATGTAGATTGGTCCAATAGGAACAATGGTCGAAAACGCAAATTGAATTTGACTCTCAGTCTGTGATACTTATTGTTAATGATTTTATCTAACAGTATGTGTGTTTTTTTTATTGTTTCAGCTTTATTAGCCGCATTTCAGGTGATATCTTTCAAACTTTACTTTCCTATCTATTTTTGACATTGGGGACAATGTCTCGATTAGGTTGGGGGGAGGGATAATTGATATCATGACTTGTATATTCAATGTGTGTTTTTTTTTAGTATTTAAAAAAATATAATAATAAAAAAATAATAATAAATATAAATCAAGCATGTTTTTTTTGCTGGGTCCGTTGAAAGCATGAAAAAAAGGTGGCTGGGTAAAGGGTAATTGTAATACTCTTGAGACGCATCCCTATTTTTTGCATAATATGGCAGGTTTGTAAAGTTTTTAACAAGTGTTTGTGAATTACCAATATTTTTTTTGAGTCGTATAGGTTCTTCCAACTTCAATGATTAAAATTAAGCATGAATAATATGGTTTAATTGATGATGGGTGTTGTTTTGGACTTTGATGTTGTTATTTGGTTAATATATTTTTGCGATAATTATACTCAAATTTTATTTTGCACAAATAGTTATGTTATTTAGTGTGAAAACAATCATGTCAAAATATATAGTTTTTATGCCCTTACTCTAATCATCGCTTGAATCTTCAACATGTAGGGGTTGAGTATTAGAACTTTTACTTTTGGTCTGTCGAGGCGAACGACTGATAGTGCACCACTAGAAAAATGATTAAGGCATTAGGCTTTCTAGCACCATTGACAAATCAGCTTGTTCCCTATATGATATTTAAAGAAAACATCTCCCTAGTAAACCACTTTGAGCCTTACAATAAATAAATATTTTTTTTTTGTAACCATATCTTTTTACCTAGCCTAAATACACTATTATCCAACCCTTGTTCTAAAAATGATTGGAGTTTAAGAGACATTCAATTGAAAGCTTGGACTTACAAAAGAAATTTAGGTTGGGATAGAAGATAAGTGTGGGGGAGTTTCTCTATAGAAAAAAAAAAGAAAAAAAAAGACAATATAAAAAAGAAAAAAACAATATAAAAAAAAAGTTGCAAAGTGCTACAAGTTGCAACTAAAAATGAGATGTTGCAAGATGAATAAGAGGGGTCCAATTCAATAACAATAGACTCCAGTGTGAAATTTGTGGAGTTGGAGAATTCTTCATCGATAAATTTTATGTCTCTGATTCCATGAAGTTTTTAGAATCTTTGTTGCATCCTATCCTTTTATTTCTTAGCTACATCACCACCCTTTGGCCCCATTACAACCTTTGTTAAAGACCTTTTGATTTCGTGTGGTGCCTTCAGTGTAGTGGAGATTTGCACCAAAGGAAGAGCCTATGATGTTTAACTTTTCTGTTAGAGATTGGGTGATGGTTTTGTAAGGTTTTATGAGAATTCACTTATTTGAAACATGCATAGTTTCATCACTATTGACATTAACTGTCCACACACACACTTGAGTATGATTATTGTGGAAATGTATTGATTTTTGAATGACTAAGAGTTAAACTCAACACTTGTTTGATTTTATTTCCATATTACTTTGTTGCTTCATGAGAATAAAAGTTGGAAGATAGTTATTATAGGTGTTTGTAGGTATCACTGCTGGAAACCTTCACGAGACTATAACTCGTCCTCTATGGGCCACCTAGGGATTTAAAGGCTTGTTGCATATGCTAAATGCAATCGTGTTTTCCTACGAAAGTGGATTAGTTTATGTTTGTTTTAACCTTGCTCGAGGACAAGCAAGGGTTAAGTGTGGGGGAATTTGATAAGTGCATATTTTGACATATTTTTATATCAAATCCTTTATACTTTTATTGCTTTATTCTTGTTAATATTCTTGTTTTATTAATGTTTTGTGTTAGGAAATAAATGGAAGCATGTTTTCAGACTTGTGCAGTTTTTGTAATTTAAGCATAACTTCATGATCAAAAGCTCTATAGACCTGAAGCTTATTTCATTTGAAAGCCAAGAGATAGAGGTACAACTTTTATGTTGGAGGCTCAGCCCAATTCAGTTTTGATGATAGCATAAAATTCATCCAAGTAATTACACAAAATGGATCACCAAAATTCAGATCAGAGTTCAGCCTAGTATTGACTTATTTTACCAATTCGGTTATATATCTTGAGCCCAAATTTATTTTGGTCTGAAATTCGGATATGTTATACCCAAGAGGTAAATAAACAAGTTTGCTGAAGACAAGATGGTGTGAAAATGTGTCGAAATGGTAAAACCACGGACTGCAAGTTGCTGCTGATGTTATAGGGCGGCTCTTGGACATGACTCGGTAATTTGACCATATCTCCTTCATCCGATCACCAAATTTGACAAAAGATATATGAAAATATATCAGCGTTGAAAGATCTACAATTTTTATTCTTTACGTATCTTCAAACTCTGGCTATATCTGATCGAAAAATATAATTCAATTCAGTGGTTGAGAAATTTGTGTAACAACTTACCAACTCTTGGCAACTAGCATACCACTTGATTAACCCCTCCATTATTTGTTTGGCCTCTAGCTTACTCCAAGTACTATAAATAGGCCATGTATTCAGCTTGTAAGAGGAGGGGGGTAGAGGGTTTCTTTAGGCTAAGTTATCTAGTTTGTATGTTTTCTAGTATTGTAAGTTTTCTAGTAGTAATAGAAATGCATTCTCTAGTTTCTCTTATATTTTTAGTCTTTGTTACTTTTATTATGTCTTTCTAAATTTCATTTTGCTGAGGAAAAAGGGTGAATCTCTTGATGGAGGAAGAGAAATGGTTATAAGGGTAGAAATTATTTAAGTATGTTGTATTATTATTATTATTTTTTATCTAAACCCTACTTATTTTTGTGGTGATTCTTGATTTATGTATCTCCAATGGCACAACAAATACTTGGGTTCATTTAGCTTATTGTACAGTTTTACCCCACCGACTGCTAATGTGAAACCTTGATTTGTTGTTGACGAAGGAGTATATAAATACTTGATCCCATAAATAAGTGTTGGCGTTAAGAGATAATTTGCAATAGTAAGACAATATCATGATTACCTTATTGCATGAATTACTTGATAATATCTTCCCATTGAAACCTTCATTATGTATGGATTCCAATTGTGGCAATTAATAGAGGTAAAAAGAATAAATAACCATTTATCTATCCAAAACTCAAGAGTGGATCCCTAATCCTCAGTACTTTTATTACTTCGGTTTTTTCTTTAGCTACATCATACATTAATTGTTCATATATTTTTGATTCACATAAACTCCATCTTTTTATAAATATAAACTTGAATTCTTCAAACAACTTCCCTATGGATCGACCTCGGACTCACGAAAAATTTATTACTTACTACAACCTGCACTTGGGTTTGCAACCTTAAAGTTGTAGCATACCCTTCTCTAATCAACCTCTCATTTCATCTCTCAACTGAAAACACTTTTCAGTATCATGTCCCTTATCTTTATGAAAATGATAATACTTACTTGATGTTCGTCTATTTGGAGTGTCCCTTATGTTTTTAGGCCGCTTAAGAGATCTCAAGTTTTCTACCATCATTAGTGCTTGAGCACGAGGAACAGTGAGAGGAGCATAATGGTGAAACCTGGATGGAGGAACTCGATCTTGCTCTTTCTCAGAGCATGGTCGCTGAGAGCTTTCTTTATTATCCCTTTTATCCTTCAGCACTTTAATATTTTGGCGCCATTCCTCATTCTTCATAAGATTCACTCATTTCTCATGTATATATCTTTGAGCCATTTCCATGAGTTGCTCCGCATCTCTAGGGGGATACTAACCATCATGTCTATGCATAAGTCCTGTATTTACAACATCTCATTTGCTTGATGAATATTGAACAAATGTGTGGCCGACCTCTTAGTTTTACTTTTACTAGAAAACTAACTCAGAGACTTTCGAGTTAACTGGTTATATGATCATACTTTTCCCAGTGGTAATCTAATAAACCATTTTTGAGCTCGACCTTTTAGAGTGGTTATAAAGATTCTGGCATTAATAGGATCTGATTTCCTGTATAATTGCATAATATGTTCAAATATTGTTAAATGTTACTAAGGATCTTGATCACCAACATATTTCATCAAATCTAGTAATTTAAACCTGGGTAGAACTATCTTGGCTAAGATTTCTACGAGAAGAGTGATCTTTGTTGATGGAGTGTTGATGTGTCTTTTCTTTTCAACTCATCAATTTTATTGCGTAACTACTCTATCTGGCTATTAATTTCATTTACCTCCACCCTTGAAATTTTTGGTTGATAACCTGTAGAGTTTATAGCCTCACGATCCTCAAAATATCCAGGTCAGATATATGAGGGATGCCTTCTAATTGTATTCATAACATAAAGTTGATGGGTCGTGGATTTGTTGCCAACTTTCTCAAAAGCTAAACTAGCTTCCACCTGGTCCTCATCTTGTCGTCTATCATAATTTCTATGAGAAAATCGGATACTCAGAAAGAGCAACAAATTATGCTCTGTTTACTCAAACTATATTCTCAAGAACTCGTCCTCCCGCTTACATGCACAACATCTCCAGTGAAGTGGGTGGGGTATTTACCTGTAGGGTTGGAGATCCTGGTACACCCAATTCTAGAGCGCCGTATTGGCTATCCCCTGGCTCAGCCATTTCCAAGGTAACACCTGAACTCCAACTGCTTAGGTTCCCATAGACAATGCCAATTGATATATTCAACAGTGAACTGACTCGAGATCTACTGCTCGACCCCAAACCTATCAGATTTCTGGTCTCGAACTCGAACTACTCGGACCTCTTTATATTTTGGGTTATTTGGTGAATTGAGATAGTATTATGATCCCAATCTGGCTCTCGCTTCTAAATAAAAAACTCAAAAACCCTGTTAGGCTTGTTGGGGTGACCCCCAACTATAACCCTTCAAAGTTTTAGTAAGATTACTGAATAAAGGAAAAAACAAAACTAAAGAAAGTAAGTTTGAGCTAAAGAAATGAGTTCTACTGTAGCGTCTGGACAAGGCTTTTTATAGACTTAAATTGGGACACATGGTAAAACTCTAACCATTCAAAGTAAGCACTTTATATGGCTGTGAATTCAGAATATTATTCGGATTAGACTCAGGTCGGGTTTGTTCCTAGGTAGACTTAGTGAATTCCACCTCATTTGTAATTTCATCATAATACCATGTGCATATAAAGTATTTGCTTCATATACCAACTATTTTCCATATCACCATCTACTGAGGAGGCAATGATGGTGGAGAAGATATCACTTCCTTACCTACTCCTCATACCATATTCTCACGTATCAACTTAATATCTCTCACAAATTGCGCCATAATACCTTTAATTTTACCGTGTGATTTCCAACATAAGCCATGCCTTTACCTCTAATCTTTAATCAATAAAACAACAGAGCAATAAAAGGGTACTATCACTCTATTTGAATAGACAAAAAAGGGTAGAGAGACCACCACAAGAAAATAAAGAAGAAAAAAAAGAGATTTAAAAATTAAAGAGTGGATAAAGAAGAGTGTGTGGGCGGGGAGGACAAGGCAGGGATATGGATTGCGGGGAGTGGACGAGGGATAGGGCTAGGGTTAGGGTGGGGTAGGACGGGCTGGGGCTTTAGGCGAGGTTGGGTGTGGTGGGCTTGGGATTAAGATGGTGGGGGCATGGACAAGGTGGATAGGAATAGAGGCTAGGGTGGAGTTTGAGGTTAGGGTGGCGGGCGGTGCTAGTAGTATTGCTAGGTTGGGTGGGTGGAGTGGTTGGTGGGGAAGAAGAAAAGGAAAGTGAAATGATGAAGAATGATAAGAAAGAAATAAAAAAGAAAAGAAATTTCATGAAGAATATTGATGGAAATATATATTACATTTAAGGATATTTTTGCAAATATATATTTTATCATTAACACCATTATATTTGATCGTTAGTTTTGAGGGTGTGTGAGTAGGATGTCAACGAGACAAGTTTAGGGTGAGTTTGGTCAAACTCGATACTCGTCTCGCCCAAAAATTTAGTATTCGGACCTAGCACATTAGACTCGTTAGATTCATTTTTGTTATTTTAAAATATTAAAAGATATATTTTAAAAATAATACATTATTTTTTTAAAATATATATATATATATTTGAAAAAAAATCTCACACAAATATATATAATAAATTTAAAAAAATGAAAAAAATTAAATAAGATGAGCTCGGGGCAAGGCGGGTTTAAAAATAAAAATTCAAAATCTATCCCAAATCCATTGTAATAATAAAACTCGGCCTAAGTGTGGCAAATGCCCCTTTTCCATCCCTAGGTGTGAGTGTTACATGAACTAGTTTAGGAGTGTCTTTGTTACATAAGCTATATTCAAGGGGGCAAAAGAAATTTTGAAAAAATATTAGGGCTTTGTTTGGTGTTATTTTTGGTTGTTTTGAAAAATTATTTTGAGAAAATGTATTTTGGTAGTGAGATTCAATAATGTGTGGAGAATGAAAATGTATTTGGAGGTTTTGTTTGAAAGAAATGATGTGATGTATTTTGATAATATTTTTTACTATAGATGTTTTTATCAATGTTATTTGTTGTAATTAGTAGAAGACATTTTTAACTATAAATGTCTTGTCAATATTATTTTTTTGTAATTGGTGTAGGTATAATAGGGTATAAGATTATTTGAATATTGTAATAAATGATTGATAATTTTGAAAAATAAAAATACCATTTTAAAAAAATACAAGTGACGAATGCATTTTTGTTCCACTTAATGAAATAAAATTTTGGAAATGAAACCAAACAAGGTTATTCTCCACAAAGAAAAGCTCCCACCCTCTATAGTATAGTAGTGATCTAGCAATTTTTGAGTCAATCAATTATTTTTTTCGGATATTTACTAAAATAGGTCTTTTTCAGGCAAGATTTAGCTTTTTGGCTATATCTCTACTTATTATCAACCATTACTTTAAAAATAATAACATCAAGTTAAATAAAAACTTACACTTTTCAATTCTGATTTGAAATTTGCTGTAAGATCAAGTAAGCCCTTAATTTTAAGATGGGGGAGTATATTACTAAAATGAACTGCTGAAATATATCAATAATGGGGTCTAACTTGATTAATATAACAAGACAAAAAATAAATGAGTAAAAAATATCTAGCCTAGACATGTAAACTCTGAATCTGACAGTTACAGTACAAAGTTGTTAAGTCAATTTGCTTACATATAAATAAACATATATAGGAACTGATTCATCATTGACTTCCTGTCGCTTTCTTACTTTCCATAGTAAAATATTCTCACCCTGCATTGGGATTTGGGCAGGTATTTTGCCCAAATCGTATTCTTTCCTATTTCACTCCCAAAGCAATCAAACATGTAATTATAGTCATAAAGACCACATTGACAAAAAAACTGTAATCCAAGTTGGCGTTTGGAATGATTGAGAGTTAATCCTTTCAAATCATAATAATTAATTATTAGATTTGATTGTCTAGTTTGAAATTACGATGGATTTCAATTATTTTATTATCAATTTTATGTTATTTTTTTATTATTTTAATAAATTTAAATTCACGTAATATTGGATTGGAGTGAATGAAATTTTATATCTTTTAGATAATTTTTTGTTAATTTTATATTAAAAAAGTCAAATGAATAATCTTATTACTAAGTTATAATTAATAAGATATTCTAAAATGAGATTGTTTTTAAAGTATTTTAAAAACTCTATTTTCTAAAAAAATAAAAGAATAAGAATTAAATGTGTTCTCACATTTTTGGGTCTCATTTTGTAAAAATAAAATCAAATAAGCCTAATCGATCATTAGAGATGTAAAATAATGAATCTAATATGTTATTATTAAAATTTATTTAAATTTTATCAAATTTCAAATTTTGTGTTCAAGTTTAATATTATTAATAAAATCAAATTTGAAAGGAATTCAATTAAATCAAATATAAGTCGAGTTTTAATAACTTAATTTTTTAATATATATTTTATTATTTTTTATTAATCAAGTTGAACTCGTGGTTTAAATTTTATCAAATGAAAAAATAATTTAAAATTTAATTTTGTTATATTTTAATAAAATAAAAATTAAATAAACTTAAAATCAAATCAAATAATTTAATTTATTTTTCAATCTATTTCCACTTCAACTCTCCAACAAAAAATAAAAGAAAAAGAAAAACAAGGGAAGAAAGAGACGCTATGTTCAATTTGACGGAGAACCGAGGTGGAAGAAATTATTAAGAATAAGAACCACGTGAACTGATTTCTCCATTTCAATCACGTGTCGGCTACGGATCAGATTCAAAGAAATTATTTTAAATCTCTGCTTCCACATAGAAAAAATAAGCACCAGCTGTGCAACAAGTTTTTCTTAGTATTTAATAGTAGCAGTAGTAATAGCAGGTAGCAAGATTACATCGCCACCTGCTTTGTTACTGTCATACACTCAGACTTGCGTCAGCATGATTCTCTTTTAATATCAGGTTATCATAATCAGATAGGTAAATTCCATATAATAAGGAAAAAAATTTATAATTATAAAAATATCACAACAATCAGTCAATTAAGAATATATTATTGATATTTTAAGAATATGAACTCTTGATTCTTGACACATATAAAAGGGAAAAGTCGATACATATTCGTATACATATCTCTTTCTCGGAAAATTTTGGTGCTTTCTGCAATAATTTCTGCCCGAAATGGCTCAAATTGTAGTTGGGTTTGTGGGGTTGGATGAGGTCTCCTTGGAATTGGCTGCTTCTCTTCTGCACTCTGGCTATGCAGTTCAGGCATTTGAGGTTTGCCCACTTCGGAAAATCATTTATTTTTCATGTTTTCATATGCACAAGCGTTGTTTTGTTCTTTATTATTATATGAGAAGAGATAAAGATGAAAAATCTGTGGTGTCAGGGTGGTCTTCTTCTTTGGTTTTCTGCCCTTCCATTTTTGTGGTGTTCTGTTTTTGTTATGTGTTGTTCTCTTCCTTATTCTTGGGTGTTTTGATGAATTGAGTAAATCGGGACAATGTTTGGTATGGTCAATTGAAATGAACTGAAAATATGGTTGGTGGACTTGTTCAGAGGTCAAAACAAAACAAGTTGCATCAATCTGTTTGGTGCGATGCATAGAGTTCATCACTATGAGCTTCAAGCTTGGAAAAGTTTTGAGTTGAATACAATTGCTAAGCAAATTTTTTGAGGGAATCAAATCAAGAGTAATTATGGTGGTTAGTGGCATTACTGATGATTCAAAATGATGAGACCATTAATTTGAATCTTGTGTATGGAACTGTAGTTGTTATTAAGACTGAGTCATCACTTGTGACAACAAAATGGGTATTGATTCTGTGTATGCTATGCAGTCTTATTCATGGATGAACATGCCTGCACACCTTACGGTCTGCTAATGCTATTATGCCATTTTCTTCCCCTTTATGATTCTTGGTCACATTCATTATGATGGTTTGATGTGGCAATTAATCCGGAGTCCCACAATTACGTATGTGATTCACTGTTTCTAATTGTAGATATCCTAGTATTAGTGTTCCTCTCCAAGCAAGATTCGGATTAAAATGCTTTACCTGTTGCCCTTTAATTATACATGAAGCAGTATACTTCTGAAGTAATGACCCTATAAAATATGATGTGATATAAATTTTCTAAGATTCTATTTTTACTCATTAATATGTATACCTCCACAAAAGGTGACACTTGCAAAAGGATAGAGGGGAATACACTTGGGGCTCTTCTATTGGCTCCTACAGATGAGAAACCGCTAATAATGTACCACATTAAAGTCTCCATGTTTGTGCCAATATGCTTTAGCTATTCAAGCACACTAATTAAGCTTAACCAGGAACATCACAGACGTAAAGATTTGAAAGTGAGAGTATGATTAAGGGCTTTCAGCCTCCTTTGTCCAGATTGAGCTGAGATAAGATGTAAGTAATCTGTCAACCGGTATTACCCAGTGCAGATATTATAGAAACAAATGCCGGGCTAGACTTGTTCATTATCATGGTGAAGATGTTGGCTTTAGCATAATATGGAGCATTAGAGTGCTCATAGGATTTGGTAATTACAAAATGTATGATTAGGAACATCCACCTAATTACATCGCCATCGTTTGAGGTATGAGTGCAGTACACTGCTCATAAAGCCTCTTTGGCATAAACAGCCCATCAAATTGGAAAAGTGAGTATAACTAGAAATGTGGTGGTGCTGAAGGTGCTAACTACTTGTTAATGGAGCACTGATTTTATTTGTCAATATTCAGTTTACTGATTCTAAAATATCCATAGTAGGTAAAACTGAAGATTTTTTTATTTTTTTATTTTTTTATTTTTTGGGGGTGGGGGGGATGCAGGGGCATCTGATATTCTAATGAAACCAGAAATATCACTATTTTATAATATTAGGATTCAAAAAATTTCCCCACTATAGTCATAAAGCTAAAGGCCACATTAGGAAATGGGAGAATTTCATAATTTTATCCAGAATGATTAATATTACAATAATTTTGGAATACTATAGTCATAAAGCTAAAGATTTCATCAGGGGGAGCCTTTGTGAGAATCAGCAAATAGTTAGACGGTAAGATTGATAATAAGTTCTAAACCTTATTGGAATATATTCGACTTTCTATTTGATATAGACGGATTAGCAAAATAAATCTACATAAAGAAAATGATACAGCAGAAGCAATACCACCTTAAATAGATATTTAAGCAATATTTCCTATGCAAGAGGAATATAAAAATATGTCATTTGCAGTAGTTTCCTTTTTTCTTCCCAGAGAGTTAACCTGTGACCATATTCATAAGTAATGATTAGTTGAATGCACTTATATGACATCAGCATTTATTTAGACTATTTTCTCTTCGATATTCCTCACAGGTTCATGTAAAAGTATCTTACCAATAAAAAAATTCTATATTTGGGTTTTTGAACTTGTTCTTCATTATTTGTCTCTAATTTAACTTGTGCTTAAAAATTCTACGTTGCAGACATCCAGTCAGCTGATGGATGACTTCTCAAAGCTAGGGGGTAAAAAGTGTACCAATCTGATGGAGACAGGGCAAGGTGAATGAGATATTTATGCTTTTTGCGGTTCCTTTCGTCATTTTTCTTGTTATTTTGCATTAGTAGCTGGTGAAATTTTGATGTAGAAGATATAGAAAGTGTGCCGTGCGTGATTCATAAGATTCTTTTTTGGCTCACTGATTCTAGGATGTTCTATCTTATTGATGGTAGTTACCTAGATCTTCCAGTAAATTGGGGTTGGTCTTTGCTGAGAATAGGCAAACTTGACCATGTGCAAAGTCACAGTGAGGGAAGTTGAAAGTACAGCGACAAGCACAAAAATAAAAATAAAAAGTAATAAGGAGCTCAAGAAAAAAATTGCTAATATCAAATATTATTGTTGTTTTATACCTGTGAAGTTCCATTGGTAAATATTGCATAAACACTCTTAGTTTTGGAGACCCTGAGAAAAAAATTTGTGAGAAAAGCCATGCCTTAATCAAAATTGTACTGCAATCTAGTTACTAAAACCTATCCCGGCTGAGGGTTGAACAAATCAAAATCGTCTTCTGTCAAGTAGCTTGGTGCTTATCATTCAAATATTTCTGATATCTATCTCATGCACATTCCTTGACCCTGACGTTGTATTTCTTATTTCTGGTCACACAGGTGTTAATGCTTTGGTCACACTGATATCTCATGTTGATCAAATAGATGATCTCTTTTATGGTGATGAGGGTGTTCTAAAAGGTCATATCAAGCTTGTGATTGGATATCCTTTATTAGTTGTGACTCCTTGTGTTTTGAAGTGCACTAATGTTTTATTTTCCTGAATTTCTAGGATTGCCGAAAGATGTAATCATCATTGTCCATTCAACCATACTCCCTGCACATATCCAGAAGCTGGAGAAAATTCTTACAGGCAAATTTCGTTTGATATGCTTATTAACTGTTGTTCTCAACAAATGAAATTTTGTCTACCATTACCTGTTCTACTGAATATACAAGTTTGCTGCCTCTTTTATGTCTTCAAAACAGTTATATGGGATTGCACCTCTACTAATGCCGACTAAGTCTATCATTTAGAATTCTATTTTCTTGTCGAATAAAACCAGCTTCAAATTAATTTTCAGTTATCTAACTTCATTTTATAAAATAATTTTCCAGCATATTCTTTTGTAACGAGTATGCACAAGATTGTATACTAATATTTCCCAGGTCTTATTATAAAAAATACTTTTTCCATTTTGAAACAAAAGCGGAATCTTTCACATTCAACAAAAATTTCTTCTTGAAGCTTCATTTTCATATTAATTTATTTACCTATGAATAAATTACACATTTATGCAAACACCAACCAAAAATTTTATAGTCTTTAAGAGGGTGTTTGGTTAAGATATCCTAAAGTGTTTGTAGAAACTTTTAGGAGAGGAGCTTATAAGCTTCCAAAATAAGAAGTTGAGATCTTATAAGCTCTTTTGAAATAAAGTGAGAGTTCCTAACTTATTTTTGAGATCGTAACAATCTCATTAAGTTTTTAACTATATTAATTACAAGATTGTCACTAGTAGCATCATATAAGCTCCATAATCTTATTTTATCCAAACACTTCAATGTTTATTTTTTAAAATAAGATTTAACATCTTATGAGCTCCAAAAACATCTTATAAGATTTAGGTGCTTATAAGATTTTTCAATAAGCGTAGCCAAAGACCTTGTAAATCTAACCTCCAACTATATCAGTATGGAAAAGTACTGTTTTGCAAATGTGCTTGGATGACCTGAAACTTTAACCATCCCATTCATTTTGAAAAGGAGGATATGTCCTTTTTATGTTACTAAGAAAGAACGATTTAATTACATGCAAGTTCTGCACTGCAGAACTCCTAGTTAAATTCACTTTGGGATATTAGTCCAGTATTCCTGTTGGACCATCATGAAATGAGAATAGGAAAGTTTATTTTGCATTTTGTCTAATGCTTGATCCATTGTGTTCAAAGTTGGAATTTAGGATTGACTGCTTCAGTGAATAAAAGAAAGTTTTCTGAAATCTTGATAATGAGCTTGTTTGTGTGATGACTGTCGATGGGGCATGAAAGGAGTGGGATTTCAGTGTCTACATTTATCATTGTATCTGGTCAGAATTACTGAAGAACCACAGATCATAGGGTCATAAACAGAGAATAAAAGGGAAGAACTACCTGCTGTGATGATAAGTATAATCACTAAAGCAAATGGTTGAATTTGCAGATGCTATTCTGTCAAAGAATGAGTTATATAGCTTTTAATAGTCATGTCACTACTACTATTTCTTCCCAGCATTTCCATGCTTGTTCTTAATAATTTGTTTGTTGGCATAGCCATATTGTGCCTATCCATTATTTGTTTCACTGTACTTAAGCATGGTTATGTTTCTTAATCCATGGATACATGAATTGTGTTGCTCTAAAATGCAAAGTTTCTTTATTACCATTCTTTTCATCTTCCTTTCTATGCTTATCTCCCTATGTGGGCAACACATTTGTATGAGTCTCAGGTCTGCTCTTGATTAATTCTCATTTTATAATTTCAGCTATAATCTTTGGAGCCTTAAAGAAGCCTACCAATTCAAAAGTTCCCATTGCACATAAGTGAAATTAGTTGTATTATCAACCCTCATCCCTGGAAATTAGGAAAGGAAATAAAGGTCTCTAATTAAAGATTGAACAGTATGAATGCAAGTATCATATACTTCTGTAAAGACTTAAGTCGAACTTTACTTCTGTTGTGTAGGCCTATTTTACTTTTTGTGCCTATATCATATACTTTTACTCCTTGCACTTGCAGAGGATTATCAGATGGAAGTTGTTGTTGATATGTATGCCTTAAAGGCAGTGTCTGAAGTTTTGAATGGACAAGTCATGGTAAAACTGTGGGATTATAATATTTTATGTACTAATTTTTCTCGGCATCCATACTGTGACATGCTAAGTGCCTTTTTCTTTTGGTTGGTCATTGATCTTCAGATTATTTCCTCTGGACAACCGGAATCTACCTCTCGGGCACAGCCCTTTCTTTCTGGTTCAGTTTTCCCTTTTCTCTTTTTTGGTTGTTTTTAAGCAGTTTCTGTTCGGTATTATTCTGGAAGTTATAATTCTAAATAATTGTCACACTTCTGAGTCCAATATTTGTTCTTTGAGCAGCCATGGGCCAAAAACTTTTCTTATTTGAGGGGGATATTGGAGCAGGCAGGTGTGCTTTCTTCTTGGCCCATAGATCTTCATTCATGTTACAAACAAGAATTGTTTCATGTTGATAGACAATGCACTAGTCATTACAATAAAGATCTATGTTCCTCAAATATTCCTTGAAGCAGAAAAACAGTTTCCATATTCTAGTTGCGCAGTCAATTAACAGAGCAGTGATACTAGATACTGTATTATGCTCATGGTTTCAATTATATTGTATCCAATGCTTGTGTTTCTTGTATTTATTCTTTCTATTTTCCTTGCAGCAAAAGTAAACTGGTAATTGAGCTTCTTGAAGGAATCCACTTTGTAGCTTCACTTGAAGCCATGTCTCTAGGTGCTCAAGCCGGGATTCATCCTTGGATAATCTATGATATCATCTCTAATGCAGCTGGAAATTCATGGTGATTCTAATTGCTCCATTTTCTCTATAAATTAAAATGACATAACCCCTTTCCGTGCATCATACAGAAACACATATTTATTTGCTTGTTTTGTTTTATTTTTGATAGATAGGTTTCATTCTGAATAGTAATCAAGCTAAAATGCTACTTGGTTGCACCCTTTATTTTGTTAGTTTCCTTTATGGACAATTTACTAACATATAATTAGTTCCTTTTTAGTGGCATTCTGAACTAGGTTAATCTAAACATGTGACTCTAATTTGTTTCTTTATTGATCTTAGTTAGATGCAAGCTGGGTTCTTTGGATTAAGGTTTTATTATGAATGTTGGTAGGATTGCAATTCGTACTGAGGCTAAAACTTGGCTTTTCTGGAAATGTTGCACAAAATTAAGGTTTTCAAAGTTCTAGCCATAAGAATGGGGTATAAGAGGCTTATTTCGTGGATAAGAAAATAGGCCTGGGAAATAACTATGCAGAGAAGTTAATTGGAAATGTTTGCATGTGGAGTGACCAATTATATAGTGGTGAGTCAATGAAGAGAAGTTCAGATTTACTATTACTAGACTACAAATAAACAAATAATCATACGACAATAATGTCGTATTTTAGACAAGGTCTTGATTTCATGTAGAATCATAACAAAATACTGTCTTAAAGTCACATGTATAGCATCATTTTGTTGTGAATGCTGCAATGCATTTTGCCCATCTTACGCATAACCAAACTGGGTCATCCTAAGTGAGCTTTTATTGCTGGTTTAACTAAATAAGTTCTAACCTTTCAAATATTGTAATGTATGCAACGAAAATGTTCAAGGTGATTTTAAATTGTATTCGCTATTTAAGTAAGATTATCCTCCAGAACAACGGCAATATTGATTTTACATAAACAACCTCAAAGTAATTAAATAACACTTTTCATGTTGACTAACTCAAAAGAAGAGTCCAGAATATATTAACAAATTGTTGCAGTATATATAACACTAGATTTGGAACCTGTTTCCATCTATTCTGATAGGTGCCAGCTGATATCTTATATCTTGGATATGCGGATAAAGATTTTTAGTTTAATCAAATGGAATATGACATTAGATAGCATAAGCTATAAGAAATAAATGTGCTCCATGTGGATGCTATTATAGTTTCAGCATATTTATGTCCAGATTCAGCATGTGCTTACACATTGCCAAATTTTTGTTTGGTAAGAGGCTTAAGTAGGTTGACTGTGCAATGCCCCAATTTTGTTCTAGTCATCTAAATCAGCATTTTCACGTGTTTATCAACTTAACTTTCTTGTTGGTGTCTTGAGCATTTTTCTTAAATTTATAAATAATGTTATGACCACCTGAATGGTTTAGTGTCTTTTGTCATCTTTTCAATGTTTTGCAGGGTTTTCAAAAATTATGTTCCCCATTTGTTAAGGGGTAAACAGTCCACTCATCATCTACTCAGTGCTTTTAATCAAAACTTGGTAAGATAACGAAAATATTTTAAATGCAATGTGTTCTGGTTTTGCCACTGCAATGCCACATTATTTGCCATCCAACAATATAAATGTGTTGTAGATGCGATGATTCATCTTGTATTTCATCTTGATATTTCTTTTTATTCAAATACCTGTCATGACTTGATGGAACACTTGATTAGAACTGTTTCCTGAAGCTAACTTGTGGAAGTAGTGTTCTTGATGTTAATGAACATATATATATGCTTTCTTTCGCATGCATGCAAACACACATGCAGAGAGAGGGGAGGGAGGGGGGAAGGGACAAAATGGATTATGCAAATTATTCTTTCCACTCATGAAAATAACACTATTCTGAAGTCAAACCACTGACATTCAATTTTGAGAAGTTATCCCACTTGTCTTGGTATATAAAATTTTGCCTGTGAAGCATACTATAATTGCACTTTTAGTATCTGATGGAATGGTAATGAAATTCAGGCTGGATTTAATAAAGCTTTTCTGGCTGGAACATTCACACAATATAAGGTTTTTATAATTTAACATGAAAGTAGGGTAAAGATCTTAAATTAAGTTAAAGGGTTATTAGTACATCATGAATACTTTCCCACAACAGGCTGTGGAAGAATAAGATTTGGTGTGCTTTTTTTGTAAATATTTGTGGCTGGAGAATCCACAAATTAAGACATCTTAATGTGGGGTTGATGATAGGTCAAAGCTGGGTAAGATTTGAGGCTTGAAATAGATTCAGAATAAGAATTTAGGGCTTTTCTAGGTAGCTGTGAACAGTATCTGGGAATGTTTAAAGTTTACGAAAGAAGTGATAGGTGGAAAGAGAAGAGAGAAGAGTGCTTCACCCAAGGAAGAGTTATGGCTTACTTTTAATTTACTTCAAGTTGCAATTTATGCAACTACTCAGACTCTCATAAACTCTCTTGAAATATGAAAATCTTGAATGCAATTGCTAGGTCGAGAATACAGAGAAACAATGAAACATAGGATTGAAATTCAAAAACGTCATTTTGGAAGTATTAATCTGCACCTGAAAGTGCATAGTTTCAGTTGACTGACAAAAGGCTTGTTATTAATCTAAACCATGATCTCGCATGAGGGGTAAAAGGATTGGTAGTCCACTCCATGGACCATGCAGAATCAGTGAGAATTGTGAGACTTGTGTAATGCTTGAAGTAAATTATTACTTAAATCTTTAGTGTGATCTTTTGAATTTTGGCTCAGTTAAGTAATTAGGCTTGATATCCCTTCAATTTGGTTATTTGCAATAGAGTTGTGGTTGATACTTCTACCAGTAAAAGATACAGTTGTGGTACTTTACTGGGGCGGGGTGTGGGTTATTGTGTATACAATTGCAATTTGTAGTCCAGACTGTTGGATTCCCAGAAAGGTTATTATAGAAATTGTCCAAAGTTTTAGGAGTTCTATTTAGAAAGATTTGAAGGTGTAACCGGATTATTTTATTACAGCTTAGCATCTTTGAACCAATACACTGAACTGATGGCATATCAATTATCAAGAGGAATGTCTGATTGCTTTTGTCTCCCCTGTGGCCCCAGCTTTAGCTCAAGCCCCTGGCGTGAATCAATAACTGACAGCTCAAAACCCCATCTACTATACATATGTGGATTACACAAATGGGAACATATACATGGACAACCCGTTAGTTCTCTACAACAGATACGTACATTCCTGACAAAATAAAAGACATAAAACAGATTACACAATCTAATTTTATAGATGAAAACTCACCTTAACACCTTCATTCAACTTTTGTTTCTAGTCTAAATATGGAGGCATAAGAAATTTCTGAATGCAACATTTCATTAAAAAATCTTTTGGATATACTCTTCAATAATGATTATACTTTACCATCATGCTGATGTTTGGTTTTGCTTGGCTGCTTAGTTTTTCCCAACTTTATTTAGTTCTGATTAATTTCCATTTGCGTTCAAGGGAATAGTGTTGGAGATGGCAAAATCACTAATATTTCCTCTTCCACTTTTAACTGTTGCTCATCAACAAATCCTTGCAGGTATAGCATACATATCTCAAGTTGAACTTAGTCTAGGCTCATACTTTAGATGTCTCAGGCAACAGTTGTATGTAGCCTGATGTAATCTGATTTCTGCTTAGTTTCTTCTCTTTATTTGACAGGATCTTCACATGGCGTGAAAGATGATGTGGATACTGCATTGCTCAAAGTAAAACAATGATTAAATCTGGTTGAGATTCTTTCACGCTCTCTTTACTCAGAAACTCTAATCACTTGCCTCCAACTGCAAATGTGTGCAACAGGTCTGGGAAAAGTTATCTGGAGTGAAGGTCATAGATGCGGCCAATGCAAAAGCCTACAATCCAGAGGAACTGGCTGGTCAATTATCAACGAAATCAAGAACTGTAAAGCGAATAGGATTTATTGGGTTAGGAGCAATGGGATTTGGCATGGCAACGCAATTGCTAAAATCAAATTTCACAGTACTTGGTTATGATGTAAGTCTTCAACTCCCCAACCATTCTTAATATAATCCTTGCTGAGAACAGAAAAACTTACATGACTAGATGAAAAATGTACCTCGTTGCAAATTTCCAGCAACCTTGTTATAGTATATGCGGTGTATGCTGAAAACATCTTTATTACTACCTCCCTCCAGAGCTGAATAACTTCCTCTGAAATGCTCGTAAAAAGGAATTTACCAAATCATCAAATCTCACTACAAAGAGACCTTAAATTGTATATTTAAATTTACATTACTTGGCCATTGATTTAGTGGGTAAAACTGTAAGTGTTACTGTTCCTTGTGATGTTTTTCTTCTAGTTTCCAACCAGTTAGTAGAACGACAATTGAAAAAAGGCAGAAGGATGAAATACTCCTACTCAATTATATTGGTAGCATCTATGGGTATATATACATGTATAATAGGAGATTGCCCTAGTCAGTTTCCTAGAATTGAGGAATAGATAAGGAAACAAATCAATATACATCTATACAAATAACAGAATACATACAGTCATAACTATCCCAAGAAATCTGGGGTTACATCCAAATTTTCTACACTCCCTCACAAGCTGGTGAATAGATATCAATCACTCCCAGCTTGCTTACAAAGAACTCAAACTTGTTTAGGAATAGCCTTAGTGAGAATCTCTGCTTCTTGGAACTTTGTTGAACGTAGGATAGATCAATGACCCTATCTTCCACCTTCAACGTGTTTGGTTCTATCATGATGAACCAGATTATGTGCTACAGAACTGTCAATGTAGAGCTTCATAGTTTTGCTGAACCTCTTAAACCAAGCTCTTGAGATTGCTTCAGGCCATAAAGTGTTTACATAACTTCCTTTTTTAGTTTGCCTTCGCCTTCAAAACCTGGTGGATTCTCATATAAATCTCTTCATCCAATTTCCCGTTCAGAAAAGCATTCTTCACATCCATTGGTGTAGTTCCCAATCAAGATTCGTTGTAAGAGATAACATAACTTTGATAGAATCTAACTTAGCAACTGGAGCGAATGTCTCATCATAATCTATGCCAAAAGTCTAAGTAAATCCCCAAGCAACCAATACACCCAACAATCTTATTTTCCTTGGGAAGTTCAACAATTCCCCAAGTATCATTTCCTATCAGTGCCTTCATCTCTTCTAAGACAACTGCCTTCCACTTAGTGTGGATGTTTCTCGGAATCTCCACACTGTCGATCTTCGTAGTGAACGCCTTGTACTGAGCAAAGAGCTTAGAATATGTCAGATAATTGGTAATAGAGCGTTGAGTGTAAAATCTTACCCACTTTTGCATAGCAATAGGAGCATCCAAATCAGTAACCAACACCATAACATTTTCAATAGGATCCAATCTAGGACTTAGCTTTGGGCTGATGATTGGTCTTACTGAAATGCTCTCGGCTTTCTGGTATAAACCAATATCTATTTTTATGGCTGAGTTTCTCCCCCAGAATTAGTTTCTCGGGAAGGAAGGAATTGTCTTGTATCAACGGGACAGAGATGGGAAGAGAGATTGAGGAGTCCCAATGTATGTCTTCACTAGTTGTCTCTCCCTTAAGTAGAGCTTGGGATAAAATGGTTGGTTTTCTGGAAAATAAATCATAGGACACGAATGGGCAATAGCTTTTATACCCTTCTTGAGTGGGAGAGTAACCAACAAGGACACATCTAATAGCTTTTGAGTCAAATTTACTACACGTAGGATTACGATTGTAGACGAAGACAGTACAACCGAAAACTTTAGGCGGTAACAAATTGAGAAGGCAAACATGAGGGAAAAACTCAAGGACACTTAAGGAGTTCGAAAGTGTAGACTAATGGAAAGAAGGCGATTAATGAGATAAGATGTAATGAGAATAGCTTCACCTCAAAAGGAGTTGGGAACATGACTAGCAAACATAATGGACCGAGCTACCTCAAGGAGTTTGTGATTCTTTCATTCAACGATGTCATTTTATTGAGAGGTATAGGCATTGGAACTTTGGTGAAAAGTACCATGATTAGTAAGGTATTGGTTGAGGTCATTTGCAAAATACTCTTGGCCACAGTACGAAGGATTTGAATGGAGGATTGAAAGACATTTTGAATAAGTTTGTGGAACTGTTAAATACACTAGCCTCAGACTTGCCTTTCATGAGAGAAACCCAACAAATTTTAGTGTGATCGTCTGTAAATGTGATAGACCATCGAGCACTATATAGCGTGGGAATGTATGCAGGACCCCATATATCACTATATATGAGATGAAATGGTCTAAACGACTTACCTGTTGAATAGGATAATGTGTTCTGGGTTGTTTAGCACAAATGCGATGTTCACAATGAAAAGAGCGGATGTCTTTATTAAAAAAAAGATGAGGATAAAAGTCTTTAAATAGGAAAAACTAGGATGGCCCAAGTGTTTATGCCAGAGCATTACATCAGAATTTGAACAAGCAGATAAAGACACATTTATGAGAGACATATGCCAAATGAAAAACCACCAACCAAGAGATAATATAGGCCATTCCGCTCCTTAGCATTGCCAATCATTTTCTCCGAGGAAAGGTCCTGAAATTCACAATGAGAAGGAAAAAATGTCACAACACAGTTAAGGTCCTTAGTTAACTTGCTTGCAGATAACAAATTATAATGAAAACTAGGGACATGTATAATTGAATTCAAGGTAAATGTAGAAAGAGGAAAATTGCCACAACCGTTAGCTTGAGATACAGAACCATCAACAACTGAATATTCATGCCCGCACCGCAAATCTCATATGTTGAAAACACAGTAGATGATCCGGTCATATGTTTTGAAGCACCGGTGTCAACTTTCCCATTGTCTAGTGAAACAGTATGAGACAAAAAAGTTGTTCTTTTGTTACCTTGATGAGCAACTAAAGCAGTGGAGATATCTGAACCCTTAGGAAGAGATGTTTGGGTCAGAAGTTGCTACAGCAATTGTATCTATTCAACTGAAAGATTAAACTGAATTGACTTATTAGTTTCATGGATATGCTTCTAAGTTTCATAGATATTTCAAGTAGCATATGCAACAAGTTGTGAGTCCTTCTGACTACGTGGCTTCCAATTAGGGGTTTTTTCCATGAAGCTTCCGCAGGTCTCCTTGGTGCGATAAGTTTTATGATAATGATCACATCAATGTTTGGCTTCATTGCTGACATGAATCACGTTGGCCACCACGACTTGCAGTCACTGCGGAACCTTGTGAGGTCAAATCTGGTTATAGGCTAGGAGTTATTGGCATTACACTCTTTTTCAGCTCTCCTCACGGCGGACTTTGGGCAAATGCTTCTTGGATAGTAGGAAAAGGCTTTGTACTAAGAAGACGAGCCCATACTTCATCAAGATCATTGTTAAAACCTTGTAGGAAGTCAAACACCCTTTTCTTTTCTAGCAGCTGTTGCACTTGACAGCGTCTTCAAGACAATTCCAATTTATTTCAAAATATTCCATCTCTTACCAGAGTTCGGTCAAGAGAACGAATCTCAAAGCATTGAGCCGTGTTCTTAAGGTCTAAGTATAGCTTGGACAACATCCCAGTATCTTTGATTTTGTTGTACTAAAGGTTTGCCTAATCTAATCTTAAGTTCCGTAGAATGATTAGCCAGGCCATGAGCATTGAATCCTCCCAGGAATTATATGTGGTAATTCCGTTCTCAGGTTTAGGAATCGAGCCATCCAAGTAACCAATTTTCCCTTTTTCTGTGATCACCAAGAGAACAGACTGAAATCACTCTGAAATTATTACCGTTGAGCCGATGTTGAGTATTTGGAGAGATTGATTGTCCGTGGAGGTTGGTAGAGACGAAGGAGAGGTAGTAGTCACCCTGATTAGACAATCAAAGTAAAAAAAGAATATAGACCAATATGGTCGAAAATAGAGCACAACTTCTTTGAAAAAATGGTGAATTCGGAAAGAGCCCCTCCGGCTCTATTACTATGTAATGAAAAAAGACAAAAGGATGAAATACTCCTAATTAATTTTATTGATTACATCTACTGGTATATATACATGTACCAAGGAGATTACCCTAGTCATTTTCCTAGAATTGAGGAATAGCTAAGGAAACAAATCTATCTACAGTTATACAACAAAATACATACAACTATAACTATCTCAAGAAATCAGCGATTATATTTAAATTTCTTACAAGAACATTAAATAACACCCCCTCCTCCATGATTAATTTGAGATATTGATAAGTGAAGACCAGTCCATTCCAATTCTATGGATAATGAGTATGAGGTCCTCAAAAAATCTCTTTTTGCAGTCTTACCTACAACTTCATTCCTGTTCAAACTAATGTACACAAGTTGGATTGTTATAGCGCCCTACAAGCTAATATGATTAACATTGTAATGCTATCGTGTAAATTTTCTTACTCAATTGATAGATAAAACATGCAATTGCTCATTGTGGTTTGCTTTATTTGCATTAGATGAACATAGATGATACATGGCTATGAAATATGGTTGTGCACAGGATGAGGATCGATAAACATGTCCCAAGGCTTTCATCTTAAATGTCCTATTCGTAGATCATTAAGAATGAATATTAATGATTTAGGTAGACTAGAACATATGATATATGCTCAATTGGGATAGTATTTGTTTGCATAAGCACTAGTTCATATTAGACCTGGCTCACCCTTTATGCTAGATTTGCATGTGTGTGATTGTACTTGATGAATGTTTTGATTCCATGAAAATTATAAAGGATATTTCTTGGATGTAATTAGGACATTTATGAATTTCCTATGGTTTTTTAGGAGTAAATGAGTTGGGAAATCTTAGCCAAGGTCAGATGCTAATTAGAAAAAGGGTTTTCTAATTTTATCGTTAAGCCATGGACTTGGTACTATTACATTTTTTATACCTTATCTTTCAATTGGACATTGAATGATGAAGGGACCTTACTACATGGTAATTGTAATTAGAAAGGTTTACTTGATTGCTCATCTATAACTAGATCTTCATGGCATGTTGCTTGTGGTTAACAATGATTTGTAGGAACTTTAGAATTAGTGAGATTAATTCTAAACTGATTAATTAACGAATTTAATTAATCGAGTCAATTAATTTTGCTATTGAGTCACAAGAGTTGTTATCCTACTAGTAGAGCTTATTGGTGAACTTGGTCAAACATTTCGTCAAATAACTCTACTTCAAATAAATATTAATGCAAGAGTTGAGTTAATTAAATTAGTTAATAATAATTTATGGGCTTACTTTAATTAACTCTAATTAATTGTTTGGGAAACCAAAACCCAAATATAATTGGACTAGATATGAGATACCGAAGCCTAATTGGAAAAGGTGATTAGACTTCGGAAACCTAATCAAAGAAGGGAAGTATAATGAGTTTAAGAAACTCATTAATGAGAGTTATTCTTGCACCAGGTATGAGATACAAATGTAAGAGGTATATATAAAGAGGGAGGGAGACACGATCTTCCCCATGCAAGGGGAAGCAAATTCCATCCCCTCTATCACTCTCATTGTTTTCTCCACCTCTCTCTGACAAATTCTTGATTATTCTCTAATTAATCAAAAAGTATTCTATTACACATGAAAGAGTTTTGTGTATTACTCCATAAAATCAGAAAAGAGTTTCATGAGTCTCTCAATTGCAAATTGATGCTATTCATCCAATAGCACGAGTGAATATTGCCCAGACGTTCAGCGTGTGAATCAACCTTAGAGGAGACACATGTGCATCTCTTGATTGCTTAATTGATTAATAGCTTAGAATCGGGGTATGTAAATATTAATTACAAAATTCTTAAATTTTAATTTTCCGCTATGCCATGTATCTCGGGTCATACTCGAACTACAACATGGACATATGTGGCAGTTGGGATTGTATTGTTGGACTAGCATTTAAGTTTCCATTATCAATCAAATACGAGGAATGAAATGCAGACAATAAAGTAGAAAGTGATAATTTCAATGTCTTTGACCAGGCCTTGGCTTTTCAGTTTCATTCATATGAGGTTTTCACTGTGTTTGTTCACAATTAACTTCTCTAATGAAAGTAAATCAATGTTTTTATGATGAAGAAAATCAGTAGGAGATGTAGCCGTGGTATGATTCCTCTGTTCCTCCACTGTGTCACTAGCAGTCTCAGCAAAGTGAACAAGCAATTATTTCTAATTTTGGACCTACAGCCTTAAAGTTGGGGGAAATGAACAATACGTGTGAGAGTGCTTTATTTATTTGGAAATTGCTGCTCTTTTCTCCGTTGTGTGACTGACTTATCGTCTTCTACAAGTAGCTAAATTGCCCCCAATTTGGATTTAAGCCAGGAATATGAAAGTTCAGTTGTATGTCTCTATTGTATTCTGATACTTGTTATTTATAATCATACTTCCAAGATATCATTTAACATGCACCTGTCCGTCTAGGCCTTAGAAGCTTTGAGAACAAGTTTTCTATACATTAGCTGAAGCAAAAGATTCACAGAACTAATGATAATTTCATCTTTGGTGAGTAGGTGTATAAACCTACACTATCTCGATTTGAAAATGAAGGTGGCATTGCTGGGAGGAGCCCTGCAGAAGTATCAAAAGGTAATTCTGCAACTTAATGAGGGAAACTTGTACAAGCATAAACTATTGCTTTTTCAGAAAATTATGTTTATTATCTTGTTCTCTGTCTAGCCATCAGATGCGGCTTAACATATTTGGTATTGAGGGAACAAGATTCATAATTACCTTGCTAGACTTAGCTTCTTCTACACATGGCTGCCAAAATGACTAATATCCACCATTACATCAGTCGAAAGTCTATTTCAAGGACAATGAGAATGTAATCTAAAGTTACTAATTTGTTTATTCTCTAAAGAAATCCTTCATCAAATTGGCATGCTAAGAAGCATAAGTCCTTGAGGTTCCAAAGATTCCAAACACCAAGCTTTTTAATAAGAAAAATGGTTTGTTATATTATCTTATGAAGTTAGTGTAGTCTACGAATTTGAAGACACTCTCCCTCTGATGTTTGTGAGTAGGAAATTCTATATTATCTATAGTTGTTTGCTAACATATCATCATCTCCAGATGTGGATGTAATGGTTATAATGGTCACAAATGAATATCAAGCTGAAAGCGTTCTGTATGGGAATGATGGTGCTGTGGCAGGTATGAGTCTTTGGTTCCTCTTGTGTATACAATTGACAGGACTGACTATTTCTTGATGTTGTAGCCCTTTCACCTGGAGAATCTATTTTAACTGTTTCTTGATGTTGTAGCCCTTCCATCTGGAGCATCTATTATCCTTTCATCCACTATATCTCCAGCATTTGTCAGCCAGCTAGAGCGAAGATTACAGAGTAGGTTTATTCTATTTCTTTTGTTATCCTTTCAATAAATGGAAAATTAACGTATCTTTTCAAGAAATGAAAAATTATTTGGATTTTAAGTTGAACTTTGCTTACATTCAATAAAAAAGTAAACAATTTTCCCTGATTGATTATTTAGTTTTTACTGTTATATTTCCAAATTTATGTGGTTCTGACCACTTGCCTAAGAATGATCTGCCAAACCTTCTTTAGAGTTACGTGTTTGAATAGTAGGTTAGTTACCAATTAAAGATAGAAAGATCTGAAGCATCATTTGAGATGATATATATTTACTCATTAATATACAAGCTTGTGTGCTTATATATTTGTATATATAACATATTGACATCTATCTATATTATAGGTATATTCTATATACATACATATATATATATATATGTATTGTGAAATCTCTAACCTTGGAGAATGTGGAAATAATGAGAACTATTGAACTATTCATGAAAAAATTTCATGATGTATTTGGAAATTTTACCTCTGTTTCAGATGTAACAGTGTCAACCGCAGAAAAATTGGGTTGTCATGAATTAAAATGAACTCATAAACTTACTCTAAGTTGGCGCACTAGAAGTGATAAAAAAGAGAACTTCTCTTTCAATCCAATAAAATGGAGGAAGAGGGATCAATATTATTTAGCAAAGGATTACTGCAAAAAGTTGGAAGCGTTAAGTACATAAAGAAAAAGTTAAAGGAAAGGATTACTGCAAAAAGTTAAGGAGGGTAAGTTGTTTGGTAAAACACAAGAAAAAGAAAAAAAAATGGAAAACGTTAAAGGAAGGGTAAATTTGGTAAAAAACAAAAGAAAAGGAAAAAAAATGGAAAACGTAAAGGGAGGGTAATTTGGTAAAGAAACAAAAAAAAAGAAACAAAAGAAAAGGAAAAAAAATGGAAAACGTGAAAGGGAGGGTAAGTTTAGTAAAATTCAAAGGAAATTTGGTAAAAAACAAAAGAAAAGAAAAGGAAAAAGGAAGGGTAAATTTGGTAAAAATTCAAAGAAAAAGGGAAAAAATGGAAAACTTGAACCGAGGGTAAATTTGGTAAAAAACAAAAGAACAGGAAAGGAAAAAAAATGGAAAACATGAAAGGTGGGGTTCCAGCATTTGTCAGCCAGCTAGAGCGAAGATTGCAGAGTAGGTTTATTCTATTTCTTTTGTTATCCTTTCAATAAATGGAAAATTAACGTATCTTTTCAAGAAATGAAAAATTATTTGGATTTTAAGTTGAACTTTGCTTACATTCAATAAAAAAGTAAACAATTTTCCCTGATTATTTAGTACTAAAAGAGGTGGAGGAAGAGCGTGGTGGGGGAGTAGTGACACTGGTGGAGGGTGGGCAAACAGGGGAAAAAGAATGTGGAGGGTTGGTGGTGAAAGAAGAAGAGATGAAGGAGAAGGTGGAGGGTGCTGAGTCTGCTGACGGCGAGAGGAAGAAAGAGAAGCCCAACGGGCAGTGGCGGGTGGAGGGTAGGGGATGGAAGAAGGTGGAGGGACTGGAGGCTGGGGCAGCGAGGTGGGGGGATGGGAGAGGAAGAAAAAGAAGGCGGTGGGTGGCGACAGCGAGAGGAGGAAGAAAACCAGCGAGCAACAGCGGTGGTAGTGGAGGGACGAAGGTGAAGGGAAGTGAGAGAGAAGAATGTGGATGGCCGGAGGTAGGTTAGCGTCTGGTCAAAAAAAAAAAGGAAAAAGAAAAGAAGAAGAATGGGATGAAGGATAAGGATGAGGAGATATAAAGGTGGTTGTGTGTAGAGGATAATAGGAAATTGGGATGAGTTCTGCAGAAGACCTCCTCGGCCGTTTTCCAAATAGGGGATATTTGGAGAATGGTTTTGAAAACATAACCCTAACCAAACACATTTTACAAAAGGGAACAGGAAATGCCACATGACCCCACTACTTAGTGGGCTAGGAACAAGAATTAACTTTAGAATGGAGCAAACCAAATGCACCCTCACTCTCTGGTGATTTTTGGAGAAGAGTTTTAGCTTTTCATTGAGGCTGGAGCCAAGCTAGTGCTACCATGTTTACATTTAGTTTACTGGATGCTAACTGAAGGTGCAAGAGGTCAATTAGTCTAACAGCACAAATTACCTATACTATTCTAGAAACTCATGATGGGAACATACAAAAGAAGGGAAGGAATCTGGTTAGTAGTTGGTCTAGGGTGGAAAAGGTGCATCGCGGTTGAATCTGCGAATTAAGGTGCACATGGTAGAGTGGGGATTGAGATTGTGTTGTAATGGCAATTATCATGTAGTTGGTGATGTTGTGTTGCTGGAGGTGATGGTGGTAATTGTAACACTGAAGGTGGTATGTAAGATGACTATTTTCTGTTGTGGATAAGAATGTGACCTGAGATAGTTTGCAGAGGTGGTAATTTCATTGCAGTCATTGCTTTCTTCTTCTATTCTTCTTTTGAATTAAGATTATGTTTTTTTTTTTTCTTTTTTTGGTTTCTCTGCTGGGTTGTCACAGCTTGGAAGTTGGTATCAGATGAATTGAAAGTGATATTCCACTTCTAAAATGAAGTATGTAGCTTAGATGTCTATTGGTCAGATTTGATTTTCTTATGACCATCTTTAGTTAAATTCCCGAATGCACTGCTAACAGGAACCATGACAATCACAGTGATGATGAAAGTGTGTCCAAGTTAATTAAATTAGATATTATAAAATAATATTAGTAGTTCTAAGAGTAAGGTCCTATTTGTTTGTTTGTTTGTTTTTTTTTATACTTTATTTACCATAAATTAGAAAATACTGATCTTATCACTTTTAAGAACTAGTAAAGTGTTTGCCAGGAAAAATAAGAACTGAATTTGCTAATCATATGATAAGATTGTGATCAGTTTCACACTTTATTGTTGAATCTATCAGGCAGCATTTAAAATAAACAGGGCCAAAGAGAGTTTAGTTGCTAGATTTTCAGTTTTAGCTAATCAAACTTGGTCTTCTCCATTAACTTGTGGAAGCAGCATGTCGTTTCTACTTCAGACATTTATATCATTGTGACTGCCTCTATGTTTTACAGATGAACAAAAGAATTTGAAGTTGGTGGATGCTCCTGTCTCCGGTGGTGTGAAGAGAGCTGCCGATGGAACACTTACTGTATGAGTACTGATTCTTATTCATATTTTAATGCGATGGAAAAATTGACCTTAATGTTTACCTCATATACTGGGAGTGTTCCTTGAATAGCAACTGAAAGAATAAATATTTATTTCAGATAATGGCATCAGGTTCCGATGAAGCTCTGGAGCATGCTGGTTCAGTCCTTTCAGGTTGAAAGAAATGTGATTGATAAAGTTATGAAAACTTTAGATTCTGATTTGCAAAGTTTGGAATATCAATTTAAAATGGAAGTTATTTCGATTGGTTCTGGTACAGCATTAAGCGAGAAGCTTTATATCATAAATGGAGGTTGTGGAGCTGGAAGGTACATCTAAGTTGAATTCTGGCTTTTCATTTTTTAGCTCATCTTCTACTAAATTATTGGATTTTCTGCCGGTGTTTGCATATTACTGCACATTTCTTTGATTCTGTTATGCATGTGATTTATTATAACCTTAGGATACATTTTTATTCTTATTATTTTAATTTTGATCATATATGCATATTACATTTGTTTCATATAATATTTTCTAGTTGTGTAAAAATGATCAATCAACTGCTTGCTGGAGTTCATATTGCATCAGCAGCAGAGGCGATGGCATTTGGCGCTCGATTGGGTCTTAATACGAGATTGTTGTTTGATGTCATCACAAATAGCGCTGGAACATCATGGTACGTGTGATGCACTTCAAAAAGCAGCAATTCTGGTTTCTATTAGGAGAATTGTGAAAACGTTGCTCTAATTCCTGCAATTTTTTTTTTGCATCTGATTTTTCTTATTAACAACTGACTATTATTTTCATGAGCCTAAAGCGACTTGTCCATGAAGTTGGCGAACAACCGACCCTTGTGTTAAATTATGTTAGAAAGTCCTATAAAATTGTAGTATAGCTTTAATTCTTGTAGAAAAGTTCTATTTGCTAACTCTTCTTGACATCTAAAGTCCATTTTGTAATTATTTGAAACTCCTAAATATGATAAGTCAGTAGGCTTGAAAGGTTCAAACGTTCCAAAGATGGTTTAAATTATTTCCTCAATGCTATGTCATTTAGGTTTTCGCCTAGGCTAATGATCAATCGAGTTTTAGAATTGGTGGGATCTTTCAAAAAACAACTATTCTCATAAACTGTCTCTAAATACTTCCAACATGACTCAACAAATGGCTATATGTTCAATTAAAACAAGAATAAAAAGCAACCCAAAACCAACACATCAACACACAACCCAAAACACATCTAGCAATTCTTAAGAATTATCATCAATGCAATCAAGTTTTTATCATTGGCCCCAAATGATTCAATACTCAAGAAAACAAAAATATTCTAATCAATAAAATAAAGCAGAAAAACAAAAACTTATAAGAATCATGAAAGCATGAAAAATAAACTAAACAAAAAAAAATGAAACTCCCCCCTAAACTTGAATACGACATTGTCCTCAATGTGAAAGTAAAAGATAAGTGCAGAGGACTTCCCTTTGGGGCCACGGCACTTCTGCTACAGATTTGAGTAGTATTTTTCAGCATTTCATATTGCAACTTACAAGAGAGAAAAACAAAGAAAAGTTTAATTAAACACAATCTAAACTAGGGAATGATGCAGCCAAAATTAAATTACTAAGCTAGAATTTATGAAAATTATAGCAAAGAAAATTGTATGGAAGCAAGAAAAAATAAAATGCCTTAGGTTGCCTCCCAAGAAGCGCTTGTTTATAGTTTTCAGCCTGACTTCTTCTTGGCTCAATCGGGGTCTTAAAATAAGCGTTTCTCATGCCATGCTATTGTGTGCTCCAGAAGTGTAGGTGATCCCTAAAGATAAGCATAATGAGCATGATCCGGCATGGTATCAAAGGCTTGTGTACATTGTTGAATGCATGTCTGTTACCAAAATCAATAGCGCCACGATGAGGATTCTTCAAAATTTTAACCACATTTTTGTTTATTTCCAATTTTCTTCCTCCTTTTGCTATTATCTGCAAGATTGCAAACTAAATGTATAAAAATCAATATAAACGCTTGAAAACAAACCAACTATTAAGCAAAAGTATGTGAATTGTTGGTATAAAACCAACTCAACACTCACAAATCCTATTCAACATGATAGGATGAAGCATATCCACATCGATAGGAATTTCATCAAGTAGTGGCTCAATTAGTCTGCATTATATTCCTAAAAAGCTACAAGAAACTGATATACTCACAAAAGCATTTTTTAAATTGGGCTTTGAGTCTAATTTAACCAAGCTGGGAATGATTGATATCTATTTACCAGCTTGAGAGGGAGTGTTGGAAAGTCTAGGAAATATCGCTGATTTAGGGGATTTTGTTAGTCAAACTTCGAACTAGGAAATATTCTTGATTTCATGGATTTCCTTTGTCAAACTTTCTGGTTTATTTTATTTTCTGTTTTTGGTAGTTTCTGTTACCTAATCTTTGAATACTAATTCCCTAAGATTATGTAGCTATATCTGGCTACCTAAGTCATATATTTTACCTTTCTCGATAAAATGAAACAACCAGAAGCATTATTCTTCAGAACACAGAATTCTGTGTTCAGCTTGTAAAGCCTGCAAACGGTCAATTTCCCTTCTCAATATGTATGCTTTCTAGTCTCATTCCATTGTAGTTTAAATCCCACTTTATGCTGTATATATGTCATTGGAAACTCACCCATGTCATTTCATATTTGAGGCATTCCATTTCAGATTTATATTATGATAGAAGTTATTGACAAATTGAAATAATTTGTAAGTGTTTCATCTGCCGCAGGATGTTTGAGAATCGTGGTCCACACATGGTAGAGAATGATTATACACCATTATCTGCACTTGATATCTTTGTGAAGGATCTGGTAAGATTTATATGTACCAAAGCAATGATGTTCTATATTTTCACTGAAAGTTTTCTGCTTTTGGGTTATATGTACAGTTCGCATGCAAGTTTACATGATCATAATTCTTTTACAGGGCATTGTTTCTCGTGAATGCTTATCTCACAGGGTTCCACTTCACGTGTCAAATGTTGCACATCAACTGTTCTTGTCAGGTGGGTAGAGTGAACTCATCTTTTAGTTCCATATATCTTTTTCATTATCATTTTAATCGATGACAAGTTTCATTCGCATTGTTACTTAATCAGACTATTGCATCTGTACTGATAAAATTATTGTCCAATAATTACAAAAACTATGAAATATGCAGCAGGTAGAGATATTTTTTCTCTAACATTTACATTGGCAATTGAACTTTTGCAGACATGAGAAGGAGATGCATGGGTATATTCATGAAAAATCTCCACAAGATAATTATTAGGTTTTTAGTGTTGTGTTTATGGAGTTCTTTGACATATTTTTAAACATGAGAAAAACTTTTTAAAGCAACATGGAGTAGCATCAACCAAATTAACATAAATATTTGACTCCATTTTTGTGGAGTCAACCTAGTCAAGCATTAGTATCATACTCGAACAATCCCTATGAATTCGATTTAGCAAAAGATCTATTACAAACTCCCTGCATCTATGGCTAGCATCCTAGCAAAATCTAGAATCACACCAGACAATGTGTTAATGCACCCCCAATTGTACAGCTATCTGTTTTTTATCATTGAACTTGAAAGATATATAGTTAAAGACAGACTGGATAGTAAATTTGCCAAAACGACTACTATAATTTATAACAAACATGTGTTCACGATCTGTCAATAAAGCCAAGAATTAAGTATTTCATCGTAAACATGTAATAGGTGTCTTTATAATAATTATGCATAGATACATACACTATACAACAATTACTCGTTGATCTTTGATATCCTTAGAGCAAATACGACGATCTCATTAATAAAACACAGAGGATACTTAACTACTGGGCAATTAAATCCTACTTTAGTATATACCCTACTTTAGTTATATATATGTTTCTGAAAAACATTATGATTTCGTTAATTTGATGGTGATATTATATCTCAAGGCTTCAAATTTTCACTGCTAGGTGTTTAAAATGTTGACGTGGTTTCATGTTATTGTCTCACAAATATCTTTAACAAAAAGCCTTTTGATAATGGACAATGTCAAAGAAGCGTCAAGCATGTATCCAATAAGTGTGTTTTCATGGAATAATTCATTCTTTAGCCGGAAATGACCAAACCCTACTAATTAGGGAACATGAAGATGGATTTAGGGAACTGGACCCAAGATTCTTGAGCTCATTTTGCCCAGAGCAACCTAATCGAATGTGATATGGGTTGTTGCATATTACTTCCATATAAGTTAACTATCATTTGATAGCTGTCGTCCTTGCTGTATCTTTGAACTGGGCTAGTGTCATCTGATCCTGATGAAAATGAATCACATGTGATACTAGCTTTACAACATGTAGAATTATGTATCTTTTCGGCATGAGATAGACACTAGCTAAAAAATGTTTGTCGTTGGACAAACTTTTCCTTTCTTTTATCTTATTGACATACCAGAGATGCAAAGCTTACATGTCTTAGACTGTTTAGCTGTCATAGACATGGAGCTTCATTATGTATATGATGTCCCTTATGACCTCAAAGTTATTAACTCAATACAACTGGGAATATTTCATGGAGCAGGTTCAGCTGCTGGATGGGGCCGAATAGATGATTCTGCCGTAGTAAAGGTTTGAGCTCCTGATGTTCTAAATTCAAACATTATATTTCTAGGATGTTTTCAAGTTTAGGGTTAAATTACCTGCCAAAGTATTTGAAAATTTTAATTGATTTAATTATATGGCAACATGCGTGGTAAAGCCAATTACGTTTATGGATCATTTCTCTTAACTGCCAGAATTCTACAGGTTTATGAGACACTTACAGGAGTCAAAGTTGAAGGAAAGCCCCATGCTTTGAGTAAAGAATCTGTCCTTCGCTCTCTTCCATCTGAGTGGCCAACAGATCCCATCGAGGATATAATTAACCTTACCCAGAAAAATTTGAAAACGTTGGTTGTTTTGGATGACGATCCAACTGGAACTCAAACAGTTCATGACATTGACGTATTGACAGAATGGTGAGTCAACTCACTACTTATATTGTGCATTCTTACATGTAAATAGACAGTGAGCTAAATTATCAATTGAACAAATAAACTTATGATGGTGGAAATGGTAGTATTAGCATGTTCAACAAGTTATTGTAGGAATTTGATGTCAATGGAAGAATAAACATCTTCTCTTATTATGTATAATCTATTTTTTTAAAAAAAATTGATCAGGAAAGAAAGTCATATTATGCATAGACTATGAGATTGGTGGAGAGAACAATTCTAGGAATCTGGAAAATGACAAAATGATGTCTTTTAGAATTCCGATGGTGGATGGGATCAGAGCACTTTAAAAGTAGCACTTTAGGCTCTATTTGAGGTGTAAGGCTTTGTCCTGGATAATATCAACTATAAGAACTTGAATTGCACATTTTTTGTGGTAAAAAGATCATTTATATCTGATTGAGATCAAAGAAGAGGAGGAAAACCAATTCCCACCAATCAAACTATTCCCACTATGTGTAGTCCACTGAGTATAACAAGTGATAGAGACATGAATGTTTTTGGTCTCTTCCTACAATCTTATAAACTGGAGTTGCATTAGTTTAGATGAAAACATCTATTCATCAGATACAATATGGGTGCATCTACATAATACCTTGTCCTCCACAGTAGAGCTGAAGCTGTATTAAGTTTTTACAAATTTGAAAACTTAAAAACATGGTGTAAAAATCTCTCAAAATAGTGAATTTTGGAGGTTCATGTGGCAAATGAATCAGTTGTCTTACATTCAAGGACACAGAGAAAAAGAAATATAAAGAAGCAAGAAGAGAGGGAGGGAGGGGAATGAAGGACCAGAAATGATGAGAAATTTATATTTTATTGCTCTAGATTAATATTCTATCTGCAGCATTCACAGAGAAATATGGATTTTCTAGGTCTTTATTTTGCGTTTGTCATTATCACAGCAGTCATCTCTTATTACACAATGAGATACTTCTAACCCACTACAGATCTGTTAAGCCATTGAAAGTCTCCATCTTGATCTAGGATTTAATCAATGAAAGAGAAAAGGAAAAGGAATATACAAAAACCAATATGTAACCTATAATGTGATGAAAAGTCATATAAACTTGTCAGTGACTTTCTGCTTTAATTTCAGGAGTATTGAGTCACTTGTTGAACAGTTCAGTCAAAGGCCTAAATGCTTTTTCATTTTGACAAATTCACGGTCAATAAGTTCTGAGAAGGTAAAAAACTATTTACATCGTTTTTCTTTTCTTGTTAAGAGACAGAAGTCAGTTTTACTCGAGAAGGTCAGTTTGACTATATGATCTGAGTTATTTAGTGGAGCTTTCTCGGTACAGGCTAGTGCACTAATAACAGAGATCTGCAGCAACTTGTCTGCTGCTGCAAAGACAGTGGACAACACCGACTACACTGTGGTTTTGAGGGGGGATTCAACATTACGAGGTCATTTCCCAGAGGCAAGGGCATTGATCATACAGAGTTACATTTCTTTTGAACCTCTATTTCTTGAAATGCTTGATGGCTTTGCTTTTGGATATCTAGGAAGCAGATGCAGCTGTTTCTGTGATTGGTGAGGTGGATGCATGGATAATTTGCCCCTTCTTTCTACAAGGAGGCCGCTACACTATTGGAGACATACACTATGTTGCAGACTCTGATAGGTATTATTCTTTCACGTCTGCTACATAATATTATCCAATCATTAACATAATTTTGGAGCATTGTCTCTGCAGGCTCATCCCTGCAGGAGAAACAGAGTTTGCTAAAGATGCTTCTTTTGGCTATAAGTCTTCTAATCTGCGGGAGGTCTAGTATTTTCTGTAAAATTTTGAGATAAATAGCCAGCTACAAATATTTTAAAGAAGAGTTTAATGAGCTATTTCTTTAAGATTTCAGTGGGTGGAGGAGAAAACTGGTGGTCGCATACCAGCAAGCAGTGTTGCGTCCATTTCTATTCAACTACTAAGAAAGGGTGGACCTGGAGCTGTTTGTGAACGTCTCTGTAGTTTGAAAAAGGTACAAATTTTAGAGCACAATTGAGAAGGTTTATAGTCAAACAGTAAAGCTTTCAGTTTCTTTTTATTTCCTGTTAATTCAATCTTTCTGATTATTGTGGTCATTTGGTCCCAAGTTTGCATCCAGAGGAGGGAGCAGTGCAGGTTTGAATAGATAGATAATGAGGAGAATAAATTTTTGCTGTTATAAATTTGTACTATAGCAGCTGTTACTGTTCTTAAAATGTAATATCGGAACCTATCAGAGGCTCATAAAGGTAAACATACGAAGAAAATATTCTTAATACTTGTCTTAATGAGTCTGAATTAATGTTTTAAGTGTAAAGATAAGAATCTTGACCAAACAAGTCTGCCTCCATGTTTGTGTGTGTGTGTGTGTGTTGGGGGGGGGGGGGGGGGGGTTGGTGGTTTTGCGGGATGCAAAGATTTAAAGGATCAGCCTCTACAGCATATATCCACTATAAATGAGTAACAATCGTTTGATTACAGAAGGAAGAAGCTTGATCACTGCATTATCAAGGACAATGATAAGCTTACCAATCACAAAATCTTCCTTAAACAATTTCTGGTCTTAAAAAAATGCTTCTCAATGGGCTGACATGACAATGTACGGATCAAACTATGTGTACTTTTTAACTAGGAATTGCATTCTAGAATAACTAGAGCAATGTTACTGATGAAACTCCCTTTTTCAATCAAAAATTTGATTACAAAAACCCAGCTGAAGTGAGAATCCAAAGATCATTATCGCTTTCTCAGTGGGAAAAATGCTTCTTTATCTTTTTTTCTTTTTACTAAGTTCTTCAACATGTTATGCAGGAGAGACATATATATATAGATGAGAATATTCTGACAATACTATTTCATTTCTGCCAAAGTTTACAGTAAATGACGAGTCAGGAAATAGAAGAGTGAAAACTTTCTATTGGATAGGACCCAAGATCAATTGAGTGTAATCAAATCAAATGCAGCAAAAAATCGAATGTTGTATCCTAGAACAAGATTGTACTGAGAAACATAGCTCCTTATGCCCGAAATCATTAATCCGTTAGATGTGCTAACCTAATGATAAGGTATCTGAATGCCAACACATTCATTAATGATCACTTTGGACGATTTCCTATAATAAATCCACTTTCATTATACCTCAATTGAGTAAATTCCAGGTCAGCTCTGGCTTGGTAAATTTGTCAGCTTCTATATCTGCTTGATTATTTGAGGCATAAAATGATGCTACATCTAAAATTATACCTGAGATGCCTGGCTTCTCATCATAGGTCTGTCGAGGTTGAAAAGTTCATATACCATCTTTATGGTCCAGCATGGTTTATCAACACTTGATACAGCATTACTGATATGGCTTATTGTTTTTATTTTCACCCAAAAGATAAGGGATCTAGGTCCCTGGTCATCTACATGCTATCTCTTTCTCTGTATGGGTCAACCAACTGAAAATACTTAAAACTGAAGGATTCACTTTGTTCAATGTAAACAATTGAAAATGCCTTATTCCCTTGTTTCTAAACCCCTTGCATTCTGAGGCTTATATGCTGTTGACTTGAAACAGGGATCTACATGCATAGTTAATGCTGCTAGTGAAAGAGACATGGCTGTATTTGCCGCAGGAATGATTCAGGTTGATCTTTTGATTTTTTTGTGTTCTGCTTGAAACATTCACTGCAGCTATATTTGCAATAAACATGAAACGCTGTTTTTAATTAGCCTGCATCTCTCTTATAGGCTGAACTGAAGGGCAAGAGCTTCTTATGCCGCACTGCAGCTAGTTTTGTTTCTACTCGGGTTGGAATCATTCCAAAAGCTCCACTGTTGCCCAGTGATCTGGCGATATCCAGGAAGAGGGCTGGTGGACTTATAGTTGTGGGTTCCTATGTTCCAAAAACAACAAAACAGGTTCGAGTTGCTTTAGAAACTTATTTGAGTAATTAAACCTCAAGTTTTCAGTATGAGCAAAGTTTCTGAACCTGCAGGTTGAGGAGCTACTGTTGCAAAGAGGTCATGCCTTGAAACTGATTGAGGTATTTCAGATTTTTATTGTGTTAAATAGGTAAATCAATTAAGTGCAGAAAAAAGGACATTACGATGAAAAGAATGAGAGGCGTGGATATGCTGATGTTCAATATAAAATTTGTATCTTGCACTCTCCTTATTGCAACAGGTTTCTGTTGATAAAATTGCCATGAAATCAATAGAAGAAAGAGAGGAAGAGATCAATCAAACAGCTGAGATTGCTGATGTATACCTAAGAAGTGGGAAAGACACTCTTGTAATGACTAGTCGACAACTTGTTGTAGGAAAAAGTGAGTCCTTTCCGTCGAAGTTTATTATGAGGCACCGGATACCAATCTCAATTTTTATTTTTTTTCTATATGATGTTCACTCACTTGCAAAATTAAAAATTGCTATTGGATTGATTTCGTGTTTAGATGCTGCTAATAAACCTCTATGTGTGAAACAGCTGCTTCCGAAAGTTTAGAGATCAATTGCAAAGTAAGCTCTGCACTTGTGGAGATAGTGCGCAGGATAACTACAAGACCACGTTACATCCTAGCAAAGGTAGTTCTTAGATGTATGAAGGCCTGTGTATTCTTCTATGTTCCTTAAACATATATTTGATACAAAGTTTCCAGATTCTCATTCTTCACTATTACACTTATGCAACATTTGATTTTCTTTGCCCTGGGCCTTAGTTTTGTCTGACTGTATGGGGTTGGGGGATTCTGATGGCATACCGGATCAAATAGCATTAGGTTTGTTTTTCCACATTTATGGACTTCATTTTGCTCCCACTTTATCGTTGTTTAGTGAGTGTGACTTCTTGACAAGCATGAATCTGAAGGAGTCCAGTTGTTGAATATTCAGCCACCTGTAGAGTGTCATATAAAGTGAAGTAATGTGCAGCCCATGTTGGGATGTGAGAAAAAGTTAGGAAATACTTGGATTACATTCTATTTGAGGAAAAATTTACTTTTCAACATACAATTGAATCAAGGCTAAGTTTACTCCACATTTTAGTTAGCTAGTTCTTTCTTTTTCTGTTCAAAATTACCAGTGCAACAAATTAAATTCAGGACCCATAAACACACACATCCTAATCTGTATTAATGGAGAATTATAAATTGTTTTCATGTATTGAGGATCATGAAACAAGTAATCATAAACACAATCTTCTAACACATGGTAATAAGGACATGACTACAGCCACAGAATTTCCTGAACCAGGGTTGGAAAATGAAACAATTGACTCCAGTCCACAAACACGCACAAACACATTCACATATACCCTTTGCCTCCAGAGCATTGACTCTAATCATCCTTAGCATGTGTAGGCTCTGCTTCCCTATCGTATTGAACTCTTGAGGCTTTTGGAATTTCTAACATGTACCGTTTTACCCTGTTTCACTCTGGACATGAGCAAATAAGGTAACACAAGACCTACTAAGCCAAGCTTTTGTGTGTGTGCGTGTGTGTGTGTGGTGTGACTCGCACGTGTGTTATTTCCTATCTCCAGACCTTTGTGCTTTGATCCGTCTTTGATGGATTAGCAAGTTCCAGGAGATCAAGGCTTCAAAATTTGATCAACTTCATTCAACTTTTGCTTCATGAGAGTCACCTTATAACGATAATGTTACTTCTTTTACTTTTTTGTCTGTAAGTGCATTTTGTCTCTCTCTGCCTTGATTCTATCACATATTATTCGGATTTCTACTATCTTTGTCTTAATTTAGATTGCCATTTAGTTTCTCTCAGCTACTTCCCCTATGCTAATCTTGATTTTACTCTCTTTTTTATGCTTATTTTTCATTAGTATATTTACATTACCATTTACTCTTCCCGAGTCTTTGAGTTTCTGACGACGTCATGTTTGGTTTAAACCAAATGGTATTTACTGCATTACTGTTAATATATATGGTCTTTATATGGAGAGAGAGAAATGGTATCCACATAGGTCAATAATAAAATACAATTTCTATAATAGGGTGGAATTACCTCTTCAGACCTTGCGACAAAAGCTCTAGAAGCCAAACGAGCCAAAATAGTAGGCCAAGCTCTGGCTGGGGTACCCTTATGGCAACTAGGTCCTGAAAGCAGACATCCAGGCGTCCCCTACATTGTTTTTCCTGGTAATATGAGTAATTAGAGATCGCATCATCAATTCCTGTTGTATGTTTAATATTTCATCATTATCCTGAAATAATTTCAAATCTCAGGAAATGTTGGTGACGGTAAAGCTGTCGCCGAAGTCGTAAAATGTTGGACATGTCCAAGCAGGCTTTCAACGAAGGAACTTCTTCTTGTAAGATTTCTTCATCTAGAGTAATTCCAATTTTCTTTCTATCAGACACTGACAATCTTTTACATACAAAAGAATGCAGAAAATGGTGGATATGCTGTTGGAGCCTTTAATGTCTATAATCTGGAAGGAGTTGAGGCAGTTGTTGCTGCAGCAGAGGAACAGCGAAGCCCTGCTATTTTGCAGGTTTGAATTGGCTATTGCCTTTATAGTTAGTTACTATTTCAATGTTTTGAAACGTGCACTTTCCGACTTCTGTAAAGAATTTTTTTGATCTCTACAATATGCTTGCAGAACTCTGAGCTCAAATGTTTATGGTATGTTGAACACAAATTTTCTTTTTATGTCACCATATGTGTGCTTCCCTGACTAACTGAAAGAGTAATATCTTTTAACAAGATTAAACAATTCAAAATCTGTAGTTGATGCCAAATATTATGAAGATAAAAAAGGGCATAACTAACGGACAATTCCATTGTTAAATTTTTTTTATTGCTTTTCAATGTGTTTTAGTAAGATCATGATATGTTTTCACCTCTCCCCATAATGTCCAATACGCCCAAGCTTCCACGAAGTTTTTGGATAATTTGCTATTAGTTTTTTTTTCTTCAATTGAACAGAAAATTGCTAAGTCCAGAAACATGGAAATCTTTCCATCATCTGCAGCCTTTTCCGTTTGTGCTTTTCGGAGTAGGAAGAATGCATCTCTTACACTTTTGTAAATTATACCTCTTACCTGTTTAGATCTTCAAAGGCATCTGTCCTTGAGTGATTGTAATAACACTTACCTATTTTTGTTCAGACTGCAGAGTTCTTCATTAATGACATCTTTTATAGATTGGAATTGACATCACCAAAATTTACTGTTGAATTAACAAAACATTATTTTTGTTTCTACAGAACATTATTTTCAAACAAATATTTTACTATTTAGGCCAAGCATTGTTGGTCAACAATAGCCATGTATATACAAGTAAAAGTTTTGGAAGGAAAGAATAATACAATGTGAACGATTTATATGGTGATGGTGCACCTATAACAAAAAATGAGAGCTGGAACTAGTAATTGGCCTAGTGACCGAAGCTAGCTCTTATCTAGAAAGAAGAGTACAACTAATTGAAATTCTCTTCTGATCAGAAAGTTTGTGTCATCTCTATTTCTTTTGGCCTTATGTAGACCAAAACTTAAACTGAAAAAATAGGTTGAGAATATTATGGTTTGTCTTTTATGTTTCCAGATCCATCCTAGTGCCTTGAAACAAGGAGGAGTTCCATTGGTAGCCTGCTGTATCTCTGCTGCGGAACAAGCAAGTGTAAGTGGCACTCGAGAATTTAGAAGAGCATTATGAAAAAATCTCTAAATTAAATGGATGGCATAAGCTGAAACATGCATGATATTTTAGGTGTTAAGTGTCCTCCAGGCATCACAAACTCAGATTGTTATATTAGACAAAATGGTCTTTAGCAATGAAAATCAATGGACATACAGTTAGCCCAAGTAGCTTCACTAGTAAATTATTTGTTGAACGAAGAGGCCCTTCTGGAATTTGCATAGTCCTTCCAAATATGGAAGTGGAGATTAAATCACCAGTTAAACTTGTGCAGAACAAAATTTGTTTTTTCTTCAGTCCTCGCAGCTCAGTTCAGTTTTCATTTGATCGTATCAATATTTTGTTCTCATCCATAATATTATAGTTGCAATGCTGTTGTTTCATGCGGCAGTAATTCCTTTTGGCCCATATATTCTTCAAAATATTAGTTAAAATAAACTGCTTCACTGGCACCTCTTCTTGAATAATTATTTGAGAGATGAATATTGAATGTGGAATAACGCTAAGTTTGTAGGTGGGCTGTTGTAGTGGTAAATTGGTAATTTTCTATGTCAGGTTCCGATTACAGTCCACTTTGACCATGGAAGTTCCAAGCAAGAATTGCTGGAAATTCTGGAATTGGTAAGCTTCTTCTCAGCTTCCTTAATGCTCGAAATGTTGTTTTTTGTTCTTTTTTCCAATTGGCCAAAATTTTATTGTGTTGATAAAAGTACACTACCTATATGCTACTCTTTAGGGGAAAGTACCCCATAATGGTTACATATATGATATGTTGTTTCTGTCTGTGAAAATCCCATATTGACAGGGATTTGATTCAATCATGGTTGATGGTTCACACCTACCCTTCAAGGAAAATATTTCGTACACCAAGTACATTTCAGTGTTAGCACACTCTAAAAATTTAATGGTGGAAGCCGAGTTGGGAAGATTGTCTGGAACTGAAGATGACTTGACGGTAGAAGATTATGAAGCAAGACTAACTGATGTCAACCAGGTCCCAACCCCCCAAACCACCAACCCCACCCCATCTCCCCACCCCCAGGGACAACACACCTAAATCAAAGAAAATGAATGGAATGTCTCCCTCTAGCTTGTTGAATGATCTTTAATGGTATTGCGTTCTCAAAATCATTGCCTGTTGTAAATTTCAGGCTCATGAGTTCATTGATGCAACGGGTATAGATGCTTTGGCAGTTTGCATTGGAAACGTTCATGGAAAATACCCTGAAAGTGGCCCAAATCTTAGACTTGATTTGCTTAAGGTTAAGTATTTAAATTTCAAGTATTTTTCTTCTGTTTAATTAAGACATTAAGGTTGCTATTATGGAGAAAAGATATCAACTTGTTATTGATTCTAATCTGTAGAAATTTGGTTTGACTGCTTTCACTGAGCTAAGATTGCACTGCTTAGGACATCATGTAAATGCATGGTTAATCTTTGGAATGCACTTAGATCAGGGACCAAGTTCTATACACTGGACTAGTATAGTCCATATTTGAGTGTAAGGTTGACTAATTTGGAGGGTTAAGCCCTCATCGACCCCCCCACCCCCATCCCCCTGGGCACTGTCTAATCTGCTTCACAAAAAAAGATTAGGTTTTGAATAAGATAACGAATCATTATCTATTTGAAAGAATGCCCCATGATGTGCTGTAGTCTAGCTACCAAAATTTCTCACCAAGCCAATTTCTGATTCACAATTGAACAGATGCCAGTATACGTCACAGATTTAAAACGGACATGAATTTACAGAAGCAATCACATTCCACCAGCATTTACAACCAACCCCTGTTTGCCTTAAATCTTCATCATTCTGGAGTTATACTCAGTCCTGATATCTGCTGAGTGATGATGCATATTAAAATCTTGTGTAATATCTCTAATCTGTGAACATACAAGCAACATGTCTGATTGAAAAACATTATTCGAGATGTAATCTCTGTCTAACTCCTGCAAGAGCTAGCAAAGCTTGAGCTCCTATCATATTGGACAACGGGCTGATGCTAGATGAACTTTTCCTTTTTTTCCAGGATCTGTATCAGTTGAGTTCAAAAAAAGGAGTTCACCTTGTTCTTCATGGCGCTTCTGGCTTGCAAAAGGATATTATCGAGGTAACAACATTTTGCTAAAACATAAAGATGAATAGATTCTTGTGTAGAACCATTTATGCTTCAGCGAACTTAAAGTTGTGGGTGCATTTTAGTGCTAAATGGATGTGACCTTCATCTTTGTTGAACTGTTGGACTGGTATGCAAACAGGAATGTATAAAGCGGGGAGTAAGGAAATTCAATGTGAACACTGAGGTCCGCAAGGCTTACATGGACTCATTAACGAGCATTCAGAAAGATCTCGTCCATGTCATGGCATCTGCAAAGGAAGCCATGAAAGCTGTGGTTGCTGAGAAAATGCATCTCTTTGGCTCAGCTGGGAAAGCTTAATGACAATGTGACAGTGAAGTCATCGTTTCACAGCTCGGTTTTCTTCACATTTTTCTTCTTTTTCAGTACAGTGTTTGATCTTACAAGTAGTTATGAATTTGTGAACCTTGTTGAAATATTTCCATGAACTATCTGCTGTTGATTTTACATTCTATGGTACCTCTTTTGTTATTTCTTCAAGCAAAATAAAGTTTGTGTTACTTCATTGTTTCTTATATGGCAGCCAATTCATTTCCCTTCTCTATTGTGATGAACTTCACATATTCAAGCATACAGAAGAAACTTGAAAAGAGCCAAGTTAGAACATACCCAGTAAGGGAAAAGTAGAGATTGAAGAACTTAGATACATTATACAAAAATTGAAGATCCATTACCTATACTATTACAAACAATCAAGAAAACAAGGTAAAAAAGGAAAAAAATTCCTTGCAACAACTTTAGAGAATATATTTAGAGAAGCTGGAAGCACTGCAACTCTCTGATATACAGCAGCTAGCTTTGACACTAGTTGCCCTTTCCATATCCTGGAGTGCCTGCCCTCTCTCTTAGCTACCATGGCTCGTCTAGCGTGCGATCTTATGTGGAGTTTCAGAAGTTGAAACCATCTTTTATGAGCCTTCTCCCATTCAACCCTTGGAAAAATAATCACCACATTTATGTAGCTGTTGCTCCTAAGATCTTCTAAGAAGAAGTATATGTATTTGTGCCTTCACCTTGTCCCCACCAAGGTAAATTATTTTGATTTAGATCAAGATTTGATGAGAGACATAGTTTATTTTTTATTTTATTTTTAATTTTTTGTTTTTGGGGCTTATTTCCTAGCAAGAATCCCATGTAATTCATTGTTTGGTTAATAAAATGTTCGGTCCATAAAAATGAGTTGTCCGATATGTAATCAAGCCCCTTGTTGGATTGTGGATCATACCTAAGATGTGTGATAGGTAATCTAAATAAAAACTTCAACATATATTAACTGATACATACACAAAAATACCCTTACATTTATATCTATATTATATATGTTATACATTTATATTTAGAAATATAAATATATGTATTTATTTAGCTATTATAATTATACATTACAAATAATTTACATAAAAATAAATATATAAAATATATATTTGTAATATAAATATATGTCATATACATATTTATATATGATATAATATTTATATTAATAATAATATAGTATATATATTATTAGTAATATAAATATCAATAATATATATAATGCAATATATATATATATATATATAAATATTTAAATAAAATAGTATAAAATGTATACTCTTATAAATATATATTCCTATTTATAATATAAATCACATAAATACTATTAATAATATATATTAACATGTTTACAATATTGATATTAATATTATATCATAAATAATAACATATATTTGTATTTTTATTGCAAGTATTATATTTATATAAATATATGTTATATAAATATTTGTATATGATATTAATATTCATATTATTAATAAAATAATATACACATTATTAGGAATATAAATATCAATAATATGCATATAATGTATATATATAAATATTTAAATAAATAATTAAATATATTTATATAGATATTGTGAACACATTTATGTATATTGTAAATAAATTTAATTACATAATTTATATAATTAAATATATAATTAATTTTTATGTTAATAATAATATTAGTAATATAAATATCAATAATACATTATAAAATATTATTACTACTAATAATATACAATAAATATATATTTATGTAAATATTTATATAATTAACTTAAAAGATGTATACTTAGAAATGTATATCAATAATGATAACATAATTTATATAAACTGAAAAAATGTAAATACTATAAATGTATATTATTAATAATAATATAACTATATAAATAATTATAGAAACATACATAAATATATATAAATAATGAAAATATTTGCTTACGTTTATAAATATATATTAATATATGTTTAATTTTAAAGAGTAAAATCGACTTTTCATAATGTATCATACACAATCTATATGTCCAACCAAACAATGTTTATTGATTATCTGTTGGATATCAAAATTATTTATAAATTCTATCAAACATGAGATAGGATGATAAGGATCGTACTGATTCACTATCTTCACAATAAATTTTATTTCTAATCTATCACTCTTTATAGCATTAAGCCTAGCAAACAAGCCCTTGAGATACATACATGTCAACTTAAAGATCTGCAGGTTGCTGGAGCATCAACCATTAGGTCTAGCGTTTGTCAGATACTCCACACTATTGGACTTCAAGAAGAAAATATATTGAGTGGATTAGTGATAAATATACTTTTGGGGAGAGAAATAATCATGAGCTTCTAAAAGAAATAGGTATGTGTGAGTATGACATTATTAGTTTTCAAATTTATACGTTATTTGATTGTGATTGATCGTATTCTGATTTTTAATTCTGAGCACTTTTTTCAACAAAACTCCAGTCATATTTTAAATAAATATCCTTCTATTATTACTAATTTATTTATAAAAATTGGAGTAATAAAATATACAACATTGCCATAATCGCATGAAATATAAATCTAATTGAATAAATATTTAAAACATCCAGATGTTGCAATAGATGAGAGAACAAATTGATCAACATAAATGATTGAATGTATTTAAATAAACAAAATTATTAAATGTTCAAAACTTAAGTAATAATATAACTAAAGTAATTTTTTACCCTGTGAACTATAATTACATAAATTCTTAGTTGCATTAGTTCTTCTTTTATTTGACCTTGATGATTCAAGTTATTTTATTTGGTTTCATGGAACTGCTTGTTTTTCCCTACTCTTTTATCCCCAACTCAAAATTTAGTTGTTGATCTATCAATTTCCTTTTTCTTTGTAATTGATGAAATGGTAAAAATGGAATGAAGTGATGAATAAAACAAGATCAGTATTTTTTTATTTTTTCTATTTTTTAAAAATTTTAAGAAAATGAAGGTAAAGTTAAAACAACGAATGAAATGTTTGTTCAACGAATTTCATATATTCTTAGATATCTTGAGCATCTACAGACAGTGATGAATAAATTATTGTAAAAAAAAAATTAGTGAGATTTTCATAACCCTAAAGGGACTTCATACATATTGCTAAATTTGATATTATTCTATGAAAATAAAGGCAATGCATTTTTAGTCTTGTAACCCCATAGAATGGTATGGGCTAGATGCCTTCTGATCATCTGGCTTGCTTTCACTTTGGTCCTTAGAAATGTGATTTGAAAATTTACATATAGTATCTTTTAAATTTAAAATCAGTGTTTTCATAATTGAATCACTAACCAATTCTATCTTGCTGTCGATCACCAACTCATCCAATCCAACTGGTTTAACCGTCAGTCACTCTAATAAAAATTGACTATATTTTTATTATATTATATAAAATAATAATTTAATAAACTAATTGTTATATACTAAATTTTTAAGGTTAAAAAATAAATAAATAGTGAATTCAAAAATATATCTAACAAAGTTCAAAATTCAAATAATCACGTACATGTAACCAAATATTAAATTTAAACTTCTTTAAAAAAAAAAATTCAAGTTTTAAGTGCATACATAATACTAATAAAGACTCAAATTTTAAGTTTAAAGTTTAACTTTAAAATAAATACATTTACTTTATTTGATCTTTGGCATCCACAATGACATGCATTTCTTGAACCATTCTTTTATAACCATGATCTTCATTATTACCTTCATCCCAAAGCTCTTCTAAATAATGTAATTCTTGTATTTCACTTGTAAGTTTAATCCAAATCTAGTACATATAAGTGTTTTCTTTCTTTTATTTTTTTTTATTTTTTTTTCAAAATAAAAAAATAGCATGTTATTTAGGACCTCTCGGTTTTTGGCTCTTATGGTTTATCTAGTTTTATTTGGTTAAAGATGGTTTAATTAGATTACAAGTTATTTATAAGGGATATAGCGAATTGATTACAGGTTGAACCGATGATTCGATCCGATTTTGAAAATAATGTTGGCACATTTAGTTCAAATTTCAGCACATTCGTGATAGTATCTCACCTAAATTTTTATAAATAAATAAATAATTGCTAATGTAGACATCTTATAAGGAAAATGCCAAAATTTCTCTCCAAAGTAACTATCCATTTTTTTTTCTCAAAAACATTGATAATGAAGAAGACATTGGAGCGAAAAAACTATTTTCTTCATTAAAATGTATCATAAGGAAAGAATTACCGTGTTTGAGACTAACTTAGAATGAGCTGCTTTAGTCAATTTTTTTATCTTTTTCTCTATTTTTTTACAACCCACTCAATATAAGTAACAAACAACAAAATTATTTTCTCATATTTGTTCTAAGTTTAATGAATTAATTATATTTTTAGGTTGAATTATTTATGCATGTTATTTTAGTATTCCTTATACGACAGGCAGTACTCCTTATATGACAGGCAGTACTATTGAACTTCAATAAAGTTTATTTAATTTACAATAAATAATTTTACTAGTAAATTAATTATAAGTCTTTTTAAGCTTAAATAATTGAAAATATATATACACTCATCTCATAGTATTTTCAGCACAATTTCTTTCTTATTTTCATTGCTTATGAGGGAAAATGAGTGAAAATTGATTTGGAGGAAGATTTAGCATTTTTCCTCCAAAAATAATAATTTGTTAAGTCCATATAAATAATTTTCTCTCCATTTTAGAAAAATCCCCAATTCAAGTGTAATGTTTTGGGCATGTGACATTTTCCAGCCAAATATAATTTTTTTTGGTGAAATTTGGATTAAATTTGCTAATGTTTGGAAATGTTATGTGTGCAAAATCACAATTTAAAGGAGTAAAAATAAAAATAGGCAAAGTTATAGGATTAAAAATAATATTTGTCTAAGTGTAAAAAATTCAAAGGATGAAATTTATATGGATTGATTAGATCTATTTTTTAAATATTTATTTAGGTATTGTTAATAAAAAAATACAGAATCTCTTATAAATATATTCATCTGAAAAATAATTTAAACTTAATTTATATGCATAATAAATATTATTTTTTAAAACTCAAAAGAAATAAAACAATTATAAAAGACGCTCATTCTTAACCTAACTAGATTTTATTTTATATTTTTTGCTTACATTTGTTTACTACTCATGTAGAATTGTTTTTGTGATAATGTAAAATGACTAGTATAGTTTAAAATTAATAAATTTAGTTGACAACCTAATTAGTTTAGATTATTTTCTTCTGAAAAGAATGTTTGAAAAATAATTGTAATGCAACCAATTTAAGTTATTAGTCATTATGAAAAATATTCCAGAATCAATTTGAAAATTAATTTTTTTCATTTATGATCAATTTGTAAATGTAAAATAAATCAAAAACCTGTAGAAGTCTATTATAACTTTCACTTATTCAAGTGTACTTTAGTGAAAATTTAAATTTGTATTTTCCCTTTTTGTAGTCCTTAATTTTTGAAATAGTAAAAAGTATCAAAATTACATCTTTTTCGTCACCTTTTTTCAACTTAACTAAATAATTTATTACTTAAAAGAGATAACTAAATTAATTTATTATAATTATTTTTTTGGAAATAATCAAAACTAATTGTACAATAAAATAAATTTATTCCCTAAAACAATGAATATAAATAAAGTTACTCATTTTGAATATAATTGTAAGAATATAGATATTCTATAATGAAAATAATGAATGAAATACAACTTTGTCTAATATTTATTCACATATGCTATTCTAATAAATACTAAAAAAATCTCAAAAATTGATACTATGTATGCACATCAAGTAAACTACTCAAAAAAAAAAAAAAATGATTAAAAGATTAGAGTAAGCGAAGTAAGAATTATAGAATTTTTCTCTAAATTAGCCTAAATACAATTCTCAAAGTATATTATTATATATATTTAATCCAAAAGAGTAATTTCACGTGTGAAGTACTGATAATAATACCTTTTCAATTATTTGTAATGATATTTAATTTTCTCAATCAATATAATCTCATAGTTAATTAGGAGAAATGCTGAAAAATAAACCATAAAGATGTAACATTTAATTCATAAAAAAACCTCAAATAAACTAAATTATTTATTTAACATAACAAACATATAATGATGATATTATTCATATTTACTAGTTAATGATAATATATATAAAGTCCAATATAAGTTCATTCACTTATCTATTCCTCTTGTCTATAATCTTTTTTCTGTCACTCCTCCAATAATAATATATAATAAAAAATGATAAATACAACAAATATATATAGTACAAATAATTCATTTTTATTAATAATTATGTAAATATTTTTATCATTAGCACTAACTTTTAATGCATTATAAACACAGTAACTCTTAAAAGTAAAAATCATGTTAGTACCCAAGTCTTGTTATAAATGTCAAACTGATAGTTGAAATTTCATACATTAGTTATATAATATCCAAGTTTCACCATAAATGTTAAATTGACAGAATGAAATTTATATAATTATTTTTTAAAATTTCTTACAATAACATCCTTTTAATCTCTAATTCTTCTTTCAATTTTGCATATTAGTTAAACTAAATATTGTCATGTTAATAACGTACATTTGAAATTATCTAATAACATACCTCCATATAAGTGAGATATAAGAAATTGTGATAAAACAAAAGAGATTTAAAATACAATGAAGGAAGAACAATAATTCTAAAAATAAAATGTATGCTGAGATTTAAACTTTACTTATTGAAAGATAAATTAAATATTTACTTAGAGATTAAATTTGATGTTTCCGATGCTACAAATTTGCTAGCCTTTCTATTGTTTTAGGATTCTTCATATTAAGTCTAATTAAAAAGGAAAAATCCAATGAAAGCAAAATAATTTCAATTATTTTTTTCTACCTTTTTCTTTTAAATCTCAATTTTGAAAAAATAAATTTAATATCTCATATCATAAATTTTAATTTCAAAGTTATTGCTTCGTCTAGGTGTATTTTAACTTTATATTATATTTTTTATATGATTATTTATTGTTACTCAACTTTTTATTTGTATTACCACAATAATAGGATTTGTTATATTCAATCGAAAGTTTATGAAAAACTAAACAGATTACCGTCATTATAGAAAGTTCTAGAAAAAGAATTTGATGGAGCCTGTCCTATATATACCAATATATATTCATCTAGGTGTATTTTAATTTTATTAATTAACTATGGGTATTTATACTTTTTTATATGATTTTTTATTGTTATTCAACTTTTTATTTGTATTATCACAATAACAGAATTTATTTTATTCAATTGAAAGTACGTTATTATAAAAAGTTCTAAATAAAAAATTTGATGGAGCCATCCAATATACCAATATATATTTGTCTAAGTGTATTTTAACTTTATTAATTAACTATGAATATTTATTTCTTTTATATGATTGTTATTGTTACTTAACTTTTTATTTGTATTATCACAATAATAAAATTTGCAATTGAAAGTAATATGAAAACTAAATAGATTGTCCGTCGTTATTAAAAGTTCTAGATAAAGAATTTAATGAAGTCCGTACCAATCTTATATATCAATTAGAGCAATATAAAAATTTATGCATCATACTGAGATAAATAGCAAAAATTAGATGCAAAAATAATTTTTATTCTAATTTTCAATAAAATCTTAATCATTTTTGGATGTTATCATTAGTTCTTTTTTATTTAGCATCAAAGCTATTGTAATTAACCTTATTATTTATGGTAATTCTACTAAAAATTCATCTTTCCTTTCAACCTACAATTATAATAGTAATAATAATGAATAAAAAGAATGAGAAACTTTTTGAATTATTCATATTTTTATGTAAATTATAATAACATCACTATTAAATAAATAATAAATAACAGTAATGATAGTAACCCAAAAAAATTATAATAACAATAGATATAGAGATAGAGATGGTATAGAGAATAGTTTGAACTTAAGCAAAAATACCACCTTTTCAACTCTGAATTAAAATAGAAATATAATTTTGGGAGAAAGAAAGTAATATATTTGGACCTTAAAATCTAGTGAGTATAATACAGCATTATATATTTTTTTAAACATATATTTATTATCATTAAAGTCAAAGATCCAAATAGAACAAATACAAGAAGAGGGAGGATATGAGAGAGAATCTCCAAGACAGAAAGATAGAAAATTTAAAGGATTATCAAATCTAATGCCGTTCTTATCTTAATACCTTGGCCCAATTGCTTACGCACTGCCACAACTTGAATCCGATTCCCCATCTCTATTTCCCATTTCTTTCTTTTTCGTTGATCATATTCACAGGAAGAATAAGAAAGAACAAAGAAAAACTTGTCAGCAATTCAATGGCAGAGCCAAAGCTCTTCGAACTCAACAATGGCACCATGCAGGTCAAAGTCTCTAATTTTGGTTGCACTATCACCTCCTTGTTTGTGCCAGACAAAGATGGTAAATTCAGCATCTTAATTCATCAAAATATACAAATTCTTTTCAACTGTAGATGTATGCTTAATGGTTTTTTATATTTGCATTTTTGAAGGGAAATTGGCTGATGTTGTTCTTGGATTTGACACTCTTGAGCCATATCTGGTGAGTTGCATTTGTATTCCTAATATTGCTCAAAACCCATTCGAATTTAGCCTTGATTATGTGTTCTGTTGAAGTAAAAATTGAAATCTTGAGTTGTTATCAAGGGAAAATGAGGGTGCCCATTTTTTGTTCTTTTGTTTGCGGATTTATTTTACACTATGGTTTTCTTAATTTATTTGTAGTTCTTTATGTGCAGAAAGGTGCTGCATCTTATTTTGGCTGCATTGTGGGTCGGGTGGCAAACAGGATCAAAGATGGGAAGTTTTCACTCAATGGGGTTGAGCACGCTTTGCCGATCAACAAGCCACCTAACAGTCTCCATGGTATAATACTGAAGATTTTCTGAAATCTTTATTTATTGATGTCATGTGGGCAATAAAGATTTCTTGATTGCGGGTGTCTAATGTTTCTTGAATATCTATTGACTTACATTTTGACTTGGCATCAGTATCTGTTGTTGAAAATTGTTGAGGATTTCAGAAGTAAAGTTTTTTGCATGTGCTGATTAATGTGCATGTAATTAGAGGAAAAAAATAGATTTATGTATCTTCTTGAGTCAATATCATGCTTAAAGATATTTCTACTAATTTGAGCCGTGTTCTTTTTCTTCATGTCTCGTACAGTTAAATTGGTTCTTGCTGACCACTGTACCCATTTTTATTTTGGATCAGTGAAATTCATGTGAGGGAAGAATAATCGAGCAACCACAAAGAACAGCCAGCTGAGCTAACCCAAGTAGAAATAGCCTTAATGTGCCTGCAAAGCATCGCGGGAAAACTTCTTTTAATGTTTTAGACTGCTAGTAGAACTGAGAATGTGGTCTTTCAACTATTTACTAAAGCTTAAGAATAAGGCAAGCAATAAATGGAGAAATTAGTCTGTTCATGTTCTCCACTTCTTGAAACAATATCCTCTGATTATTCTTTCATAAATCACTACCATTCCCAGTGTTTGTAGCATCCCAGTTGCCAAGGTAAAGTGCCGTTGCTCCCACAAGAGCGAGGATAAATAAAATATTTCTGCTTTTACTTGGGTAATTGACCTTTAATTCTAGTACATTTCTGTTACTGATAATTCAACTGACATTGGACTACCAGATAGCTTCCCTTGTTGTCTAGTTGGTGGCTTTTTTGCATGGAATGATGACATTCTGCTTCACTGTGAAGTGTGAATACCCAAAATGAACATTTTTTCCTCTATGGTGCTTTGCTTTGGTTCCATAATGAATCTTATCTCAGTGTATTATCTCTTACGTGACTTCTATCTCTCCCTTACTTTGTCGTATCCGCACTGATCCCTCTTTTACTTTATTTCTATTTTCCATAAAAATATTTATGCTCTTGGTTGTCGAACTGTTGTTTATCAGTCACAGTTATGTAGGTGAAGAAATATTTGTGCATTTATCTTACCCAAAGAAGTTAGAAATGCATTTTCCTTCAGTGTCAGCTAAGATGCATTGGATATTCAACAGAAAAATTAAAAGAAAAGGCTGTATCTTGGAAGGCCTTGCTTATATATTTTTCTGATAGTATATCATGCACCTGAGAATTATCAACTTTTTGTTTTGTTTGACACCTCTTCTGAACCATCTCCTCTGAAGGTGGGCACAAGGGATTTGACAAGGTCATCTGGGAAGTTGCTGAATATAAGCAGGGAGATAATCCATCAATTACGTTCAAATATCATAGTCATGATGGAGAAGAAGGTAATTGATCACATGCGTATTCACACAGGGCACTACATGTTTCCCGTGATACACGTATGTAATCACTGTTTCTTTTGATTGTGAATGCAGGCTATCCAGGTGCTGTTTCTTTCACTGCAACTTATACCCTAACTTCTAAGACGACAATGAGACTTGACATGGAAGGTGTGCCAGAAAGTAAGCCAACACCAATCAGTTTAGCCCAACACACGTATTGGAATTTAGCAGGTCACAATTCAGGCAGCATTCTTGACCATACGATTCAGATATGGGCAAATCATCTTACTCCTGTGGATCAGAACACCATCCCAACTGGTGAGATCATGCCTGTTAAAGGCACTCCTTTTGACTTCACTACAGAAAATAAGATTGGTAGTCGCATCCAGGAGGTTGGCATAGGATATGACCATAATTATGTGCTTGACTGCGGAGATGAGAAATCAGGCCTGAAGCATGCTGCAAAATTGAAGGATCCTACCAGCTCAAGGACTCTGAATTTATGGACGAATGCTCCTGGTATGCAGTTTTACACTGCAAATTATGTAAATGGAATTGTTGGTAAAGGTGGTGCTGTATATGAAAAGCATGCTGCTGCATGTCTCGAGACGCAGGGATTTCCTAATGCCATCAACCAACCAAACTTTCCCTCTGTTGTTGTTCAACCAGGTGAGAAGTACAAGCACAGCATGTTGTTTGAGTTTTCAGCTGAGTAGGGTACTCTACGTCTTTTGAATTAAGTACTAATAAATCTCTCCATCTTTTCCAATATTGTCAATATTTCTTCGTTGAAACTTGGATTTGGCAGACTACATTTTATATTGGTAAAGGGATAAACTAATAAACATTTTGAACTGCAACTTTTGCTTTGCCAATTAATTTGTCTTCATTTTCTTTCGGGATGAGATCACATGTTCGCTAGTAAGATTCCTTGTGTGCTTGTGTTTTTACAGTAATGTGCCTACTGACTAATGATAAACAGTAACGGCCATAGTCATGCATTTGTGAATCGGACAACTCTGGTTATTGAATTTTGTTCTGCATAAGATTTGTAACTGTTTCTTTTGAATACAGAAGATTTGAGATTGGTGAATTCTTTCAATTGCTAGCTTATGCTTTACCTATTCTGTCATCTGAAACCTTCCAAATCACCGTAGTAGATACAGCGAGCTTGTGCTCCGTGAGTTGCACATCATCAGCAGACACATACTTTTACTATTGCTGAAAACTCAGAATATTAAAATTTCTTTCCCAGCAAAGAATGTGAAAGCATTATCTGGCAACCATCAACTAATTTCCTTATTACTTTGCTTGATGTTTTTTTGTGCCTGCATCACTGTGTACTGCTAAAATCTTCTCTTAAAGCCTATCTTTTGATCCTGATTCTACTAACTTGTGAGGCTCGGTTGCTTGATTCTTCATTTATTCATTAGGGATAAATTAATGGAACAAGGCGTGTAAGAAATTTATCTATCTGGAAAACCTTATCTCGAAATGAAAAGTTGATGCTGCAAGATATATTTCGGAAATTTAAACTTTAAATTTTCCAAAAAATCTAATAAAATTTTCAGCTTCAAGGCATTGGTTGTTCATCATGTTTGTAAAACCCCACTGTCATTGTGATTAGGGGGGTCTTTGGGGGAGTTTATAACATTACTAGTAAGATATTTGAGAGTTTTTAAAATTTTAAATTAAAGTATTTGGCAAAATTTTTAGAATGGAAACTTATTGGAGATTATAAACTCCAAAAGTAATATAGCAGCTTATAAAACTAAGGAGGCTCAAGCTTAATTTTTAAGATTTTAAAAATCTTTTTTAATTTGACCATGTAAATTGTAATATTTACATTTCTAATACTTACAAAAGTCATGATCTTATTTTTATCCAAAATATTTTAAAAAACTATTTTAAAAATAAAAATCTCACATCTTCTAAACTCCATTTTTTTTTATTAATTAATTAATCGTAAATGAATCATTTTGAAATCAAACCTAGATTAAGATAGTTGTACAAACTCTATTATATACCTTCCTTGAACAGTTTTTCAAAATTCGAAAAGCAGGATTATCCAGAGATTGCTACTATTATTCATAGAAATTCATTTAGGACCCATTTTAGATCAATCCAATGGAAAAACAACCAACTAGAAGAAAGACAAGAATTTACCCGGCAAGACAAAAGATTTTGCTAGCTTCTTTCCTGATAATGTTAATGGAAGTCAAATCATGATAACTACCAGTCTATCAAATGTGGGTTTTTTAGATGAGGAAAAGAGCTGGAGTCTACTCCATGAAAAGGTTTTTATTGGAGAAGATTGCCCACAGATTGCTAAAAATTGTAGAGGCCTTCCTCTAGCAATTGTTGTGGTTAGTGGACTTCTCGCAAATTCCAATGATGACAAGGGAATACTGGGAGTATGTTGCCAATAATGTAAATTCAATTGCAAATTCTAAAAATGAAGAGCATTGTTGTGGGTTGGTAAGGGATTTCAAAAACCACTTAGAGATAACAGCTTGGAAGATGTTGCACACGAGTATTTAAAAGACCATGTTGGTTCATAACCGGGGATCGAGTGCAAAATTGAAAAGTTGCAGCATTCATTATCTCTTTAGGGACTTATGCCTAAGCTAAGAAAGAGAAGTTTTTTTTGCATCACAAAAGGCCTATAACCTCAACATTTCGCCGGGCATAGACAGCCAACTGTCTTGGACTTTTCCCTTTAACAAAGTGATGAGCAGCCTACCTCCTTCAACCCGCCCCTTCTAGATTAGCTAAGTCATCCTCACTCATAGTGTTGTGTGTAAATGAAGGCTTAGCTTTGTCATCCTCACTCGTAGTGTTGTGTGAAGGAAGTGTTGGACAGAAAGATCAAAAGAGAACTTATGTGGTATCCGACATTGGAAGCTTGTGGGTGAATAGATAAGTCTCCAAACTTTAAAAAAGAGTCGTTTAAATATGAGGAAAAATCCAACATTGGAAAAGTGAAATAAGGTTGTCTTGTATATAAATAATTTTATTTAAAGAGGACAAAAAAAAAAAAAAATGTAGCTCCTCTTATAATACACTCTAGTGGACTTTTGGCTAATTTTAGCTAGTTTAAGGAACTTTGAGGTGAGCCCACACCTAAGTGAGTGTGCACACAGTAAAGATCATATTGGGGCCACTTTTGCGGGGAGATAAGCCTTAAATTTTTCAAAAATAGAATTTGGACTGGATTCAGTGTCTCGATTGAGCTGAGGAGCCTTAAACATTTTATAAATGGAACCAGGGTTCGGTTCAGTGGTTCGACTATGGCTCGATGATGTGGCAGGTAGCTTAAAGTGGCAGTGACATGACAAATTTATCCAAGTGGTGGCCACGTGGTGTGACATCTTGCAGTTGAATGCCGAGTGGACGTGACTGTATAAATGGATGCCTCACGAGGAGCTGAGAAGCCTTAAATTTTTTTAAAATGGAATTGGGGTTTAGTTCAGTGGCTCACCTATGGCTCGGTGATGTGGCAAGTAGCTCGAAGTGGTGATGACATGGTAGATTCGTCTAAATGGAACCCATATGGTGCGACACCTTGCGCTTAAGTGTCGAATAGACATGACTGTAAGCGTGGGTGCTGATGAGGTATGATGAAGGGCTGCGATTGGTCTTAATCACTGACCGGGCTTGGACACGTCTATTCAGATGTGAAAGGTGCACAAGAAGAGTCATAGTCCTTTGCCAAGAGATACAATCTAAGCCACTAGATCGCGACCACATCTAAGAGATATGATCTAATGGTCTAGATCAATCCGAATCACAATGCCCACTCTCATTCATTCCGATTCACACCAAATTACTTCAAGTCCAATTGATTTCTCTCTTATTTCTCCCTACTAAAATATTTTTGATTATTTTAGTATTCTAGCTATTCTTCAAGAAGAATACGATCAAGTTTTGATTTGTCCGACAAGATTAGTATAATTATATATTAAATCATGTAAGAAGTATTGTATCTTGGGTGACAGACGTCCAAGCTCCTATAGCACTAATATAGGTGACAAAATCTATATTAAGGAGATTTGTTTTGTGTTAGGTTCGCTATAACTACGAGGTATGCACAACAGAATTTAAAAATTAATTTAAAATAAAACACATGCAATGATTATTATTGCATTACCTCAAGTTCAAGCGATTCTAATGATCGCATGTGTTTGATTTTACAAAAGAGTAAAAAAAAATTTGAATTTTTACCTTTGATGTACTGAGGTTGTTGTAGGGGGCTTAACAATCAACTGCTATCAATCATTCTCGAAAAAAATTTACAAGGGATCCAAATATTTTCTCTTTAAAGATAGTTCACACTTTTGGACTAGAACACGAATTAAAAAAACTCGCTAGTGATTTTAATTCTTTTACTAATCTAATTTTGAGTGTTTTTGTGTGTATTAATTCTTAATCCAACTTGTGAAAATAAGAATTCAATATATAGAATAATTAAAGAGGATTTTTTATTATCTTGGAAGAGGTTTTTGGAAGAGAGAAAAATGCTAAGGAAGAAAAATAATTTTTTCTTCTTATTTCTTTGAAGTGGCTGAAAATTTGAGTAAATACATTTAACCATATTTAGAAAAATAGATGACTGAAAATTATCCCATAATTTTCATCATTTTTCATATTTTCATGTGTTAAAATTAGTTATTTTGGAAGAGTTAAACTCTTAAAAAGTAAGAAATTCAATGAACCTATCCCATATAATGAATGTGCCGATTTTGTGGACTTTTACAAGCCACAAAATCGGCCCTCTCTCTCTTCTCTCTTTTTGATTGTGTTGGACTCTTCCAATGCAATCTAGATAGATATTTAATATTTATAATTATCTCCATAAGATAATTAATAAGAAAATCATATTAATTTCTTCCAATAATTCAAGTGGGCTTCAAATTGCAAGCTACCTTAATTTTGGGCTTGGACTTTCACAAAGTCCATTAATTAATCCAGTTCCAATTAATTGATCCAATCATTTAATTACTAGACTCCAATTGGATTTTCTAATCTTATTAGGTTCAATTAAACAATCTCTTTACTTAATTGAATAATTAATTCATCCCAATGAATTAATTTAAGCTCCAAATTAATTTCTATTAATTAAATAAATCCAACTACTTAGATTAATTTCTAAATTAGAAATGTTCCACTCTAAATTTGTGTGTGACCCTTTAGGTTCACAATTAAGTTACTAGTGGGCTAACAACATTTGCAACTTGTGAATAACAATTATTCTGATTACTTATTCTAATTAATTATCCATTTGGAATTAATTCCTTAATTCTAAAAATATCATTATCCATGAAAACATCTAGCAAGTAATCATGGAAAACTAGTCTTAGGTGAAATAATGAGTAAACCTATTTCAGTTATGAGTTCCATACACGTACGATCCTTCTGACAACTAATCTCCCAATTGAATCAAGGATATGAATTATAAGTTGAAACCCTAAATGATTTAATAACTATAATCTCATTTTAAGTTCCAATGATTCCTGATGAATTAAAATTTATCCTGCCTTGGCCAAGGTTTTCGAATTATGAATTATGAAAATATAGAAGATTTAATTGTTAAAAAGATAAGTGTCTAATTGTATGTTAGCCACTGACAAACCTCCATGCACATTAGTACAACACCCAACATACCCTTTTTGTGATTGTCATGCAATCAAAAGATATATCAAAATATTATAGGGTACACACAAGACTACCATCATGTCTCAAGTCCGAGAACTAGCCATGTACTATCATAACATAGAAATTATTATTTTGATAGGCAAAGCCTCCAGCTAAGAATTCCCTACGGGCCATGGTTGGTGTAGCTGTTCTCTAACAAGCACCCATATATATGCACTTGCGTTTCTATGCTAATGCCATTGGAATGTGACGTCCTCGTCTTACGAGCATACATCGTATGTATAAGTCTTACTAGGCTATTTGATGTCCCGTCTCAAGTTTTACTAGGCTATTTAATGCATCGTATATGCGAGTCTTACATGCTTCTAAGGCTTATTTAAGACTAAAGCCTTAGAGGCATGTTTTATGATCGCTATCATATGCTCGAGCATGCTCCATAGCTAAATTTGGTCTAAGGACTTTATTTAATGCATAGAAAGAAAAAATGCAAGATATAAGATAAATAAAGTACATTTTTATTAATATAATTTCCAATAAAATTGTCTTACAAAAAAAAAGAGTACAATACACCCAATCTAATGGGGGTGTTGGGGGTCCTACTCTAACAATCTTTCATTTACCCTAACTCTAATTGCCCATATATCTAAGGCTCATCTTCTCAAGATGTTTGTCGAATACTTTTTTCTAAGGGCTTAGTAAATGGGTCTATTATATTTTTTGATGAGGCAACTTGATCCCAATGACGTCACCTCTAACAATGATCTCTCTGATCTAGTGATATCGTCTCATTATATGCTTAGATCTTTAATGAGATCTTGGATCATTTGCTTGCACAATGGCCCTATTATTATCACAATAAATCATAACTAAATCAATAATGGATGAAACTACACCCAATCCTTGAAAGAAATTTCTTATCTAGACAGCTTCTTTTGTTGCATCTGATTCAGTAGTATATTAAGCCTTGATGGTAGAGTCTATGATCGTATCTTGCTTGAATTTTTTCTAACTAACTGCACCACCATACAGGGTGAATATATAACCAAATATGGACTTTGAGTCATCTATATCAGACTAAAAATTAGAATCTCTATATCCCTCCAGTTTTAGTTCTCCATTGCTGTATATCAAAAAGATATCCTTAGTTCTTTTTAAGAACTTGAGGATCATTTTAATGGCTTTCCAGTGTTCTTTCCCTAGATTGGACTAATATTTGCTAGTAACACTCAGAGCATATGCGATATTAGTCCTTCTACATAATATTACATACATTATACTCCCTATTGCAGACACATAAGGTATACAAGTAATCATTTCTCTCTCTTTAGATGTCTTGGGAGACAAAACATTGGAGAGTGAAACCCCCTGACTCATAGGTAGGAATCCTTGTTTGGATTCCTCCATGCTAAATATTTTTAGCACTTTATCTATGTACATGGACTGGAATAGTCCGATCATTCTTCTAAATCTATCTCCATCGATCTTTATCCCTAGGATAAAAGATGTATCTCCTAAGTCTTTCATGAAAAACTATTTAGATAACTAAATTCTCATTGACTACAACATTCCTGTATCATTCCCGATGAGTAGGATGTCATCAACGTAGAGCACAACAAACGTAACTGCTCTCCGACTAATCTTTTTGTATACACATGGTTCATTCGGGTTCTTATGAAAATTAAACATTTTGATTGTTTCATCAAACTGGATGTTCTAACTCCTCGAAGCCTGTTTGAGTCCATAAATGAACCTTTGGAGCTTGCAAACCTTTTGCTCGCTCCCACTAGATATGAAGCCTTTTTGCCTACTTCATATAGATCTTTCTTTGTTTCCATTAAGAAAATTGGTCTTTACATCAATTTTCCATATCTCATAGTGATAATTCGAATGGATTTAAGCATCGCTATTGATGAATATTTCTTCATAATCAATTTCTTGTTTCTGAGTATAACCTTTTACAATCAGACGTGCTTTATAGGCTGTTACCTCTCCATCTACTCCAAGCTTCCGCTTGTGGACCCATTTATAACTAATGGGAACCGTTTTCTATGATGGGTCCATTAAGGTCCATACCTTGTTGGAGTACTTTGAGTCCATCTCGGATTGCATAGCTTCTTATCACTTCTCCAAGTTGATGTCAGATATCACCTCTGCATAGCTTTTTGGATCATTATCTAAGGGGAGTCTTTGTTCTCTAATAAAAAAATTGTACCTGTTAGGTACCCTTGAGACATTTCGGATCTATGAAGAGATTGTGCCTCAAAAGGTCCAGCATCAGCTGGTGTACTGTGATAGTTGGGATGTTATGTGGTTCTTAAACTTCTTCAAGTTCCACGACTTTGCCATTTGTCTCTCATAGAAATTCTTTTTCAAGGAAGGTAGTATTTCTCAAAATAAACACCTTTTGTTTTGAGACATTGTAAAAATAGTATCTAATAGATTCATTTGGATACCCTACGAAATTGCATAAGATGAATCTCATATCCAACTTATCTTCTACTTGCTACTTCACATAAGCATCATACTTCTATACCCTAAGGTATTTATAGGAAGATGTCTTACCACCACATCTCATATGGTGTTTTAGGCACGACTTTAGATGACACCCTATTTAATAGGTATGCCGCCGTTTCTAAGGCATAACCCTAGAATAAAAAGGTAATGAAGTAAAACTCATCATAGATTAAACTATGTCCAACAATGTTCGATTCCTGCATTTCACAACTCCATTAATTTGTGGAGTAGCAGGAGGAGTCTACTGTGAGAGAATCTCATTATCTCATGGATAATCTAAAAACTTTGTACTTAAGTACTTCCTCGATCAGATCGAAGAGTCTTTATATTAAAGCCAGTTTTTTTCTCTACTTCACTTCTGAATTCTTTGAACTTTTTAAAAACTTCAGACTTGTACCTTAAAATGTATACATAACCATACTTATAGAAGTCATCGATAAACATTAAGAAATAGTTATAGTTCCTCGGACACTAACACTTAGTGACCCATATACATCTATATGGATCAAATCTAATAGATGTTTGACTCACTCTACTTGTCCAACAAATGGAGTTTTGGTCATCTTTCCTTTGAGGCAGGACTTATATGTTGGCAGTACTTGCTCGTCCTTTAAGTCAAGCAATTGTGTCAACTTGTTAATCATTTTCTCATAAATATACCCTAATCTGCCATTGGCTCATGGAACTATAATAATCTAATTTTATTTTATTTTGTTAAATTGTGAGAATGGGGTTATAGGGAGTAGCAGTATATAAATAATTCGTCAATGAACCTGAATAGATAAAATCAGAACGTTTGAAAATGGAATAATTTCTATTCTTAATGGTAAATCTGAGACCCTCTCCATCTAAAACTGGAATAGAGGCAATGTTCTTAATAATATCTGGAACGAAAAGATAATTGTTCAAAATTGTTACAGAGCCATTCTCAAAAGGTAGATTAATGGTGCCTATAGCTAAGCATCAACTTTTGTTCCATTTTCCATCCTTAGGACCGTCTTTTTTTCTATCCAGCTTTCTAATTCTTGTCATTATCTGTAAATTATTGCAAATATGTGAGTCACAATCGATATCCAATACCTAAGAAGTATCATTAATAGACAAGTTAGCTTTAACAAAAAGATATACCTAAACTCTTTAGGCATGCAAGATACTCCTTGTAGTTCCTCTTCCAGTGTCCTAGTTTTTCGTAGTAATGACACTTGTCATTGGCTTGAAAAGAGACATTCTTGACACCGTCCTTTGCCTTCAGCTCGTTGGGCTTGGAGAAACCCTTTCATTTCCTCTTTTATCTCTTGAGCTATATAACCTTTGATTTGGAAGAGGATCCAACAAGCAAAACTGACTTATCATTTTTCATGGTGGATTCAACCATCTTTAACATGCTCACAAGCTCAGAGAGACTAGTCTCCATATTGTGTGTGTTAAAGTTGACAACAAAGGTGTCAAATGAGGGAGGTAGAGATTGCAGTAGAAGATTCTATAGAGTTCGTTCTCCATAACTACTTCAAGTGATGACAACCTTTCAATGAGGGCTATAATCTTTAATCTATGGTCATGGACTTAAGAGCCCTTAGTCATACGACATCTAAAAAGCTCATTTGAGATCTGATATCTTGATTGTTTAGTACGTTCACCATATAACTCTTACAGGTGAAGGAAGATCCCATAAGTAATATTTTGATCCTCATTCTGCCTCCGCAACTCATTTGACATTGATGTCAACATGTAGCATTGAACATGTAGATTATTATCAATATAACACAGATAATCTATATAAGCCTCTGAAGTAATATCCTCCAATGAAATCGAATGAAGAATGGTGTCAAGGACATATGCCATCTTCTCAGATTGAAGGATATCTTAAGGTTTCTTAGTTAATCACAAAGTTTGGTCCAGTTAATTTATTTTGCTCAAGAATTATTACTAGTAGATTCTTTACCATTTTTAGTAGAAAAATCTACAAAATATACATGATGCAGAAAACAAATAAACTATGGAAAAAATATATTTATTTAATATAAGATCTTTATACTAAATGTCTCCCACTATTTTCTTCGAATTCTATCACTCTTATTGGAAGTTCGGGAAATCAAATTTTCTTATGAGCTTGAGGTCCAATGGAAGTATTTTATACCTCAATTTTATGAGCCCACGAAATATTTCTATCAATAGTTAACTCTTTGATGATTGTATCACTATACAACCTTCGAATTTGCTTTGCCTCACCTTTTTCCATATACCCCAATTTTATGAGCCCATATGGTACTATGTGACAAATAACACCCATCAAAATTTCATGTAGATGGAGTATCAAGATGTCCCATGACTCATGGCCAATATAATGACGAGTCTATCCCACGAGCATCTCTATATTTGATAGAGATCACAACTTTCCAACACAAGACCACCCCACGACTCATGGCCAATGATCAGGTGCGGAAGCATCATCATGTCTTTACCTTTGATGGTAGACATGGAACGATAGGTCCCACCTAACTTGTCCATTTTTATTTGACATCAAATTATAGAAAATTCTTTACTTAATTTCATAAATTAAGTGGGGTTTGATCCAAGACCTTATTAATTAAATTACTAGGTGAGTTATATAATACTTATAATTATATGTGAGCAAGCAAAAATATTAAATAATATCTAACATGCATTCTATGCAAAAAGCAATGGGATGATTATGGCCAACCTATGCGACCTGTTTGAGCCAAAAATTGATCAAGGTCAATCTAAGAATAGAAATATAAAGAACTATTCTATTACATTTTACTTTTATACCCATACATCTATGGGTCTTGAATCTTCTATTCTATTACATTGGTATTTAGTAACCTATACAAGTATGGGCCTTTGAGCATCGAACGTCCTCCATATACAAAATTAAAATAGAAATCTCATTTTCTACTCTACTTTCTTTTTGTAATATTTAAATGCAATACAAAAATAGAATAAGAGGCTTGTAGACCCCAAAAATCCAAAGATAATTTAAAAAATATCCAATCGCATTGATCATAGGTCCATGATCATCTCTACATAAATTATGTAATAAACATTCATCACATGAATTTTAAAGCATATAAACTTACCAAGTTGTTTTAAAGTTGTCAATTTTAAAGATTTGGGAAAAAATAAAGTTTTCAAGAAAAACATTTTTCTTGAAATTAAAATTAACATTTATTTTTAATTAAAAATTTAATCCATAAAAATACACACACACACACACACACACACACACACAAGATTGCCCAACACATGGGCTGGGCAGTCGATCGAGAGCATACTACTCTTAGCCAACAGATGAAAGTTGCGCTTGCTTTCGTTGTGCTATCGATGGCTGCCAGGCAGCCGCTGTCCAACCCATCGATCACTCATCGGGCATCGACCCAGTGTGGTGTTCACAAGCAAGTAGTTTGTGTGGTCATCACCCCACACACATCACTCAAGCCCACAATCGAACCCCATCGCTCGATGTCCAACTTGTAACCAACAAAACATTTGAATGTTTATGTGTGCATCAATTTAATCAATTAAACAATTTATGAAAAATATTTTATCCCACAATCTAACAAAAATTGCAACATTTTTAACAATTAAAGGATACATGCTTATTAAATATAAACACAAAATAAATCCGAAAATAACATATCAAAATACAAAATCGTGGCTCTGATACTGCTGTTAGGTTCGCTATAACTATGGGGTTGCGTAGCAGAATTTAAAACTTAATTTAAAATAAACACATGCAACAATAATTATTACATCACCCTAAGTTTGAAGCAATTCTAATGATCACATGTTTTTGATAGTTTTACAAAAGAGTAAATAAAGTCTCGAATTTTTACCTTCGATCACTCCGGTTGCTGTAGGGTGTGTAATAATCAATTGCTATCAATCACTCTCAAAAAAGGTCCACACAAATATCTCCCTTCTAAAGATAGTCCACACTTTTGGACTAGAACATGGAATTGAAAATTCTCGATAGTGATTTTAATTCTTTTACTAATCTAGTTATGAGTGCTTTTGTGTATATTAATTCTTAATCCAACTTGTGGAAATAAGAATTTAATACATAGAATAATTTAAGAGGATTTTTTATTATCTTGGAAGAGGTTTTTCGAAGAGAGAAAAACGTTAAGGAAGAAAAACAATTTTTTATTCTTCTTTCTTTGAAGTGGCCAAAAATTGGGGTAGATACATCCGCTCTAACTTTTGGCCATATCTAGAAAAATAGTTGGCTAAAAATTATCCCATAATTTTCGTCCTTTCCTATATTTTCATATGTTGAAATTAGTTATTTTGGAAGAGTCAAACTCTCCAAAAATAACTAATTCAATGAACCTATCCCATTTAATAAATGTGGCTGATTTTGTGGACTTTTACAAGATACAAAATCGCTCCCCTCTCTCTCTTCTTGATTGTGTTAGACTCTTCTAATGCAATCAAGATAGATATCTAATATCAATAATTATCTTCAAAAGATAATTAATAAGAAAATCAAATTATCTTATTTTTTAATTTCTTTCAATAATTCAAATATAACAAGCCACCATAATTTTGGGCTTGGACTTTCACAAAGTCCATTAATTAATCCACTAATCAAATTTATCTAATTTCAATTAATTGATCAAATCAATTTATTACTAAACTCCAATTAGGCTTCCTACTCTTATTAGGTTCAATTAAATAATCTTTTTACTTAATTGAATAATTAATTCAACCTATTGGATTAATTTAAGCTCCAAATTAATCTCCATTAATTAAATAAATCCAACTTAGATTAATTCTTTGATTAGAAATGTTCCACTCTAAATTTGTGTGTGACCCTTTAGATTCACAACGAAGCTAGTAGTGGGCTTCCAATATTTGCAACTTATGAATAGCGATTATTTTGATTAATTAATCCATTTAGAATTAACTCCTTAATTCAAGAAACTTATTATCCATGAAAACATCTAGCAAGTAATCATGATAAACTAGTCTTAGGTGAAATAGCGAGTAAATCTATTTCAATTGTGAGTCCCATATACATATGGTCCTTTCATTAACTAATCTCGCAATTGAATCTAGGACATGGATTATAAGTCAAAAATCTTAATGATTCAGTAACTGTAATCCCATTTCAAATTCCAATGATTCCTAATAAATCAAAATTTATCCTTCCTTGGTCAAGATTTTCGAATCACAAACTATAAACATAGGAGATTTTCTTATTAAAAAGATAAGTGTCGAATTCTATATTGACTACTGACAAACCTCCATGCACACTAGTGTAACACCCAATATACTCCTTTTGTTATTATCATATAATCAGAAGATATATCAAAATATTGTAGGATGCACACAAGGCTACCATCGTGCCTCAAGTTTGAGGACTAGCTATATACTATCGCAATACAGAAATTTTAATTTCGACAGGCAAAGCCTCAAGTTGCAAATTTCCTATGAGCCATGTTCGATATACCTATTCTCTAACAAGCACCCACATACACACATTTACATCTTTATGCTAATGCTAATGGTATGCAATAAACTCATCTTACGAGTATGCATCATATACGCGAATCTTATTGGGCTACTTGATGTCTCGTTTCAAAAAGCTCTCAACTCAAAACTTATTTAAGATCAAAGCTTTAGGGCATATTCCATGATCGATATCATATGTGCGACCATGCCCCGTAGCTAAATTTGGTCTAAGGAATCTAATACGCAGAAAGAAAAAAATGCAAGACATAAGATAAAAAAGGCATTTTTATTAAAATATTCTCAATAAGATTGTCTTACAAAAGAAAAGAGTACAATACACTCAATTTAATTGGAGCATTGAACATCATACTCTAACACTTCGTGCATAACTCACTTCAATTTTGGATATATTTCAATCTCATTTTCGACACTATATACTCTAACAATCTTAAGACATAATTCATGGCTACTACGGATGTGCCAACTGGAGTGGGGAATGGAGTTGCTGCTAACTCCAACACGCTCAACATGTCTCCACCTTCCCAATAAGAGAAATCAAGAAATTCACCGGAGCTAATTTCAAGAGATGGCAGTAAAAGATGCTGTTTTATCTCACTATTAAGAACCTGATGAGGTTCTGCATGGGAGATGCCCCTACCATTCTAAAGAAAAAAATATACCCCCTGAATGGAATCACATTGAATTTCTATGCAGAAACTACATTCTTAATGGGTTGGACAACACATTATACAATGTGTATTGTTCAAGTCAAGACTGCAAAAGAGGTGTGGAACTCTATTGATAAGAAGTACAAGACGGAAGATGCCAACATAAGGAAATTTATCGTCAGCAGATTCCTTACACTAGGAGTATTATCAGCCAGGTGTAAGAGAACAAGTCATCTTACATGATATTGCATCTAATGGAATGATGCTAAGCAAATCTTTCCAAGTTGGTGCTCTGATTGAGAAGCTGCCTCTATTATGGAAAGATTTCAAGAACTATCTTAAGTATAAATGCAAAGAGATGACTATAGAGGATTTGTTTGTCTTTGACTTGAGGAAGATTATAGGATTGCAAAAAAAGAAGGTTTTTGCTAACTGTGGAGGTCAAAGCAAACATAGTAGAAGACTCTAAAGCCAAAAAACGATAAGAAGGGGAAGCATTCTGGTTCATCGAAGGATAAGGATGCAAAGTGGTTCATGGGGAATTGCTAAAAGTATGGCAAGCCGAACCACAAGGCTAAACATTGCTAACTTCTAAAGAAGGGCAATCAGAGTGAGGTAAATGTGAAAAAAAAAAATAGTATTAGTAGACATGTCGGACCTTATACTCTCGATTGTTATGTTTGAAGTTAATTTAGTGGATAACTCGAGAGAATTATAGGTTGACATAGGAGCTACACATTATATTTTCTCGGATAAGAAGATGTTCTCCACATACATTCCAATCAATAGAAAAAAGCTATTCACAGGTAACTCATCAGCTTCCAATACCATCGGATTGGGCAAAGTGGTACTGAAGATGACATCAGGTAAGGAGCTGACCCTAGTTGATGTACTACATGTTCTAGATATCCAAAAGAATTTAGTATCTGGTTCATTATTGGTCAAAAGTGGGTTTGGATAGTATTCGAATTCAAAAAATTTGTACTGACCAAAAATGGTCAATTTGTAGGAAAGGGATACGTAGCCAAAGGGCTATTCAAAATTAATTTAATGCTTGTATTTAAAACTTTTGAAAGTAATAAAAGTTTACATTCTATTTAGTTGCTTGAGTCTTCTTAATTACGGCACAGTAGGCTAGGTTTAAGCTTCTTTAAGAGAGCTGACAAGTTTAGGACTTATACCTAAACTTGATACTAATGTTAAATACAAAAGTGAGATTTGTGTTGAATTCTAAGTTTGCTAAGACACCTTTTAGTTCAGCTGAAAGGAGTAGTAAACCTTTAAGCTTGATATATAGTAATATATGTGATCTAAAGTTCGTTCAAAGTCGAGATGGTAAAAAAAAATTTATTACCTTTATTGATAACCACACTAGGTATTGCTATGTATATTTACTAAGTAGTAAAGATGAGATAGTAAAGATAAGGCTTTGGATGTATTCTCCATGTATAGGACTGAAGTTGAAATTGACTTGGTGGAAAGATTAAGGTATTGAGATCCGACAGAGGTGCATAATATGATTCACGTCATTTGATGAATAATGTGCTAAATTTGGTATTATTTACCAAATTACAACTCCATATACACCTCAACCAAATGAAATTGATGAGAGAAAAAATAGATATTTTAAGACATGGTTAATACCATGCTTACCAATTTTGGATTACCTCAAAACTTATTGGGGGAAGTTGTGCTAATAGCTAACTTTATTTTAAATAGATTTCTTCACAAGAAGACTGGGTTAATACCTTATGAAATGCGGAAAGATCGAATGCCTTCCTACAAATACTTGAAAGTGTGGGGGTGTCCAACTAAAGTAGTTGTATCACCTCCTGAAAAGTTCAAGTTAGGTCCTAAAACTGTTGATTGCATTAGATATATAATGAACAATATTACATATAGATTTTTGGTACATAAATATGATATGAGTGACATTCATGTGAACACAATCATTGAATCTAGAGATGCTGAATTTTTTAAAGATGCGCTTCAATTTGAAGGAGATATTCAAGAGAATACTCAAAAGAGAATGCACGAAACTATGTTTAAGAATGACATAGACTCTGAACTTAAAAAGAGTGAAAGAGCTAAACTGGTTAAGTCATTTGGTCCATATTTTATGACATATATAATTGAAAATGAACCTTAAACCTTTAACGAAGCTATGTATAGTCAGAAGCTTTATTCTGGAAGGAAGCTATAGACAACAAAATAGAGTCTATTCTAGGTTAATAATATTTGGCAACCGGTTGATCTTCCTTTGGGGCCAAAACTAATTGGATGTAAATGAATTTTAAGAAGTTAAAGGTTGTCAGTTTAATTGATAAATATAAGGCTAGACTTGTTGTTAAGGGATATCGTTAAAAGGAAGGTGTTGACTATTTTGATATTTATTCACCTGTAACAAAGATTACGTCTATCCAGATCTTAATTGGCATAGCAGCCTTGTATGATTTGCATATACATCAAATGGATGCAAAGATTGGATTTTTAAATTATAACTTAAATGAAGAAATTTACATGGAGCAACCTGAAGGTTTCAAAGTAAAAGGACAAGAACACAAAGTGTGTAGACTTATCAAATATCTTTATGGTTTGAAGCAAACCCTAAAATAGTGCCTTGAGAAGTTTCATGGTGTCATGATAAGAAATGGATTCACCATAAATGAGTGTGATGAAAGTTTCTATTCTAAGAAATTTGGTAAAATACATGTACTTGTATGTTATGTAGATGACATGTTCATATTAGGAATTAACATGGAAGTCATCAATAAGACAAAGAAGATGCTCACAAATAACTTTGGTATGAAAGATATGGGTGAAATAGATGTGATATTGGGAATGTATATCTCGAGAACCCTAATGGGATATCATTATCTCGATCATAATATGTTGATAAAGTAGTTGAGAGATTTAATTCCCATAGTATTAAAGAGACAAATAATCCATTTCTTCCACTTTATTGTTCTTCATAAGAATACCAGAAATTAAAAATAGCAGTTAGAATATTTCCAAATCATTGGCGGCTTAATGTAAATAATAAATTATACACGGTCAGATATAGCTTACGATGTAAGTAAGTTGAGTAGATTTACAAGTAACCCAAGTAATGACCATTAGAGTGCATTATTTAGAGTATTTGGAATACTTGAAAAAAACCAAGGAGTATGCATTATATTATGGAAAATATCCTCTAGTTATTGAAAGAGTTAGTGATACAAATTGGATTTCAGATACTGATGAATTTAAGTCAACTAGTAGCTATGTATTTACTTTTAGTGGTGTTTCTATATGGTGGAAATATTCTATGCAAATATGTATAGCTCGTTCTACTATAGAATCTGAATTTATAGTTTTGTTAGACAAAGCTGGAGAAAAAACGTCATCGTTAAGGCACTTCTTAGAAGTTGTTCCAATATGGCCAAAACTAATGTTAGCAATATGCACTTATTGCGATAGCTAAGCAAGTAGCTAGGGCACAAAATGTTGTATATAACAGTGAATCAAAATATTTTGTTGTAGACATAATACTGTTAGACAGTTGCTCTCTAATAGAACTATATCGATTAATTTTGTAAAATCAAAGGATAACCTAGTAAATCTATTTATTAACGTGTTGTCAAGAGAGCAGAGAGCATATAGACTGCATATCAAGGGAAATAAGTTTAAAGTCTAAAGATTAAATAAGTCATTTTAATGAAAATCTAACCTAGCGATTGAAGATCCCACAGATTAGGTTCAATGGAAAAACTAGATATGAATGACTCAGTGGGAAGTACTCAGGAATTTAAGTTCTTCCCATTTATATGATGCAATAAGTGTTACCTACAAAATGGTTAAGGATAACCTTTACTTTTAATGATCTCTATATCTTGTATAAGTACAAATGGAGTATGGTAGGATGTTATTTATAGGATGTCACATATGTAAGTGTGAACATGGTCGGTTCTATAAGAATTTTGATAGGCGGATTCTCTTAAACACTTGTAGAACCTAAAATAGAGTGTATGAAATCTATTAACTGGGCTTGCAATAATAGCCGACCAGTTCAAAACTTAAAGTTCATTGATTAGCCAAGTGAGTCTGATAAGGTTTTACTAGGAAAGGTTCAAAGCGAAACCTACCTATCTCGATGTACTATTTTTCAAAAATATTCTTTTTCCACTTTCTAGTTTCGTGTCAACTTCTTCCATTCATGTGGGAATTATTGAAATTATGGGGTATCCCATATTGAAAGCTTGTGGGTGAATGAATGTCTCTTCAAACTTTAAAAGAGTGTTCTTTAAATGTGGGGGGATATCACACATTGAAAAAGTGAAACAAGTTTGTCTTATATATATAAAATTTCACTTTAAGGGGAGAGTAAAGATGTGGCTCTCCTTAATGTGCATTTATTAGGTTTGCAAAACTACGGGACCCCGAACATAGTGAAAATAAAAAAATTTATACATGCATCACATACATAATTTGGGTGTCCCGATTTGATGTGATTTATTTGTTATGCTTTAGAATGAATTGATACCCATAAATAAGTTTCTGGGTTTAATCAAGATTATACTTGAACCTCCCATTTGATAAATAGGACATTGAAACAATTCAATTAGTTGGTTCTCACGAATTCCTCAATTCCAAAATCCCGTGCAAAGGATAGATTAGCTAAGACCCCCAAGTGATTTTCTAAGCGCATATCCACATCACGAATGCCCACTCACAATAAAGCTTATGCTAGTAAGCTTGTATTTGATGATTCCTACCTAAGGTGTTTGTATAGGTTTATGGAACAAAGTAAATCACTATTTACTTAGATGTTTGATCAACTCTTAATTCAACTAGGGTGAAAGAAGAATTGATCAAAAGACTAGGAACAAAAATAAGATAATAATTTTCTGGCTATGGAAAAGGGGGATGAAAATTAAGCAAGCATTAATCTTTTTTAATTTTCATCCCCAATTGGGGTATTTATATCCCCATAGTTTCTTTCATAAGACACTTCTTTTCAGATCCAATTTGGATAACAATAGGTAAGTCTTTGATCCCTTTCTAAGTCCAACTTGGATTAATATTGTAAGTCTTTAATTCCTAGTTAAAGACTTTTGTTAAGTCTTTGACTCCAAGTCTAAGAGTTATGATAAGTCTTTAATTAAAATTCAAGATTTAATTTTCTGGTCATTCTTGAAATTTAATTCCTCATGGGCTTCCTACAAACCCACATCCAATAGGCCCTAGTCCAAATTAATTCAACCTAATTTAACTAATCTAATCATTTAAATTTTAATTCATCTAATGAATTATAAAGACCCATAATAATTATTTATTATAAATAATTAATTACTTGTTCTATGATGGACCACCTAATCCAACTAGGTCAGTTAATTATCCAATTAATTAATTAAATTAAATTAAAATTTGAACTAGTTAAACCCTATTTAAATAATTATACTAAGCAAATATAATCCAACTTTGGATTAATTACTTAGGTAAGAAATGAGCTTCTCCGAGTTAGTGTGTGATCGCTTAGATTCACCCATATGGTAGTAATGGACTCATAACTCTTTGACATAATTGAATAATTATTGCTTTAATTATTCTTGATTAACTAATCATAGTTAGCATCTAACAACATGCCATGAAGATTAAGACATATGTAAAGGTGGGTAAAAAATCCTTCAATTATGAATATTGTCCAAGTCTGATCATTCGGTCAACTAATCTTCCAATTGAGCCTAGGGCGCGGATTATTAGTCAAAACTCTAATAACTCAATTATATGAAACCATTCCTAGTTTCTCGATTTGTTGATGCTAATTTAGAAATCTCTATTTTCTAATTACTCATCCCAACCATGGCTAAGGATTTCAGAACCATGTATAGTAGAAATCATAGAAGAGTCCACTCATTAATCTCCATAAACAATGATGATACACATAGAATATCTCTTTTGTGATTGTCTCGCTATTAGAGGATAAATCAAAGTACACCATGTCAAGTATGAGATGACAATGGTATCTCAAGTCAAATGAATATATCATGCTCTATCATAACGATTGAAAACTTCCCATTTGACATTCATATTTCCTTAAGAATTTTCGATAGGGTAGTTCAGTGCACTTATTTTCCAAAAGCACTCGCATATATGTACTAGTTACAACACCAGTGCCTTTGTGAGTATGCATCTTATGAGAAAGTCTTAATGGGCTAATCGATGTCCCTTCTCAAGAAGCCTTTGACTTGGAATGATTTTAAGACCATGATCATAAAGGTATATTTCATGATCGTCATTCTATGTGTGACAATGCTCCATAGCTATATGTGATTTAGGGACTTTATCTAATTCTAATAGCATGCATGAATTTAAGATGAAGATTGTTGTTAATTGATATTAATTTATACAAAATTATTTCTATAAGAATATAAAGACAACTAATTCAATTGGCTCGCTGAGCACTACTCTAACAATCTATCATATATCTTTAGAGATAATTGCCCTTGTATTAAGACCCATCTTAACAAGATGCTCTTCAAATATTGCCTTAGTGGTTTATTCAATGGTTTTACTATATTTTTCACTTCTATGCTGCCTCTACCAATGGATATCAGAATCATTTGGTATCGCCTCATTTTATGCTTGGATCTTTTTGATGAGACCTTGGCTTATTTGCTTGTGTAATAGCCCCGTTTATCGTAGTACTTCAATACTTGATAAACAATAGTCCAAACTATATTCAACTCTTGGATGAAGTTTCAAATCCAAACAATCTCTTTCGCAGCATCGCTTTCTGTGATGTATTCAACTTCGGTGGTGGAATCCGTAGTTTTCTCAAGCTTAGAACTCTTCCAGCTAACCACCTCACTACATAGAGTGAATGATCTAAACGTCGACATCGCATTATCTACATTAGACTAAAAACTAGGTGAAGCATTCCAACTTTAGTTCTTTATAACCGTACTCTAAGAAGATATTTTTCGTGCTTCACAAGTACTTACAAATCATCTTTATGGCTTTTAATATTTTTTGCATGAAATTGACTGATATCTGCTCGTGACATTCAGAGCATTTGTGACACCATATCTTGTACATAGATTTGCATATATTAAGCTTCCTTTCGTGGATGCATAAAGTATATGATTCTTTCTTTCTCTTTCTTCCAGAAGTTTTTGGAGATATAATCAATACCCTCTTGTTGGGTATAAGCTTTTTTCACTAATCAAGCCTTATAACTCTCAATAGTTTTATTAATCTTTCACTTAATTTTGAGAACCTATTTGTTCTCAAAAGCTTTGCACCCAAATAGAAGATTAACCAGTTTCTAGACATGGTTTAATTCTATTGACTCCATTTATTCTTCCATTGTTTTCATTCATTTTTCCTTTGAAGTAGAAGACAGAACCTCACTCATGTTTTTAGGCTTCTCTTCATTTAATGGAGATATGATAAAGGTTTGCTCTTCAATCTCATAATGACATTTGGGCATACCTTTCCTAGTATATTTTGGCAGTTGGGATTCAAATAGATCATTTGGATGAGAACTGCTCCCACTAATCAAGTGATAACTCATCCTCTTGGATTTCCAGTTAGGCATGTGCATTAGGTAAAATCAAACTAGACCGAACATATATTTTGGCATAATATTTTATCAAACTGAATTTCGAACCAAATATTTTAATTTAATTCAGTAATTACCAAAATATTTTTAGTAAATTTAGTACGATTATGTAAAACTAAATTTAAAAAAAAGAATAAAAATTATAATAATTCATTCAATGTTTCACCAACAAGATTACCAAAAACAATCTCAGGACCAATACCGCCGTAATGGCGTTGAAAAAATGCTTTCAATTTGCACTTCAAAAAGTAAAAAAACACGACAAGAAATAATTATCCCTCTGTGCAGTTATAGTATTATTCAGTCATAAATTAGCATTAACGAGAAATAAATCAAAAGAAATGAGAATTACCTAATTTGTGTGGCTAGCGTTTCGAGATTTAGGAATTTTTAGAAAGAAATGATAAATAGGGCTTGGAATGCAAATGACAGGTGAGTAGTAGACAGACGATTGATGGTGGAGGATGGTGAGGAGAGAGTGGCATAGAGCGACGGCATATTCAACAGAAGCTTGTGGAGTGCTGGTGGCTCGAGTCTTGATTGAGTGAGTCTAGTGATATCGACAATGATAGTGGCTCATGGCTGGAGGAGATGGAGAGGTGGTGGTAGATTGGTGGTCTGAGGTAGTCTAAGGAATGAACGACAGAATGATAGAAGACTAGAGAAGAAAATAATAAGAAATTGAAGAACAAAATGAGAAGTCTGAATTGGAATGTGGAGAAAATATTAAAGAAATTGAGGAAATTTGCCCCTAAATTAAATAATATTTTAAAAAATAGATATTTGATTCGGTATGGTATACCGAACCAACATATCGATAATGAACCAAATATTGAAATATTGAAAAATTCATACCAAATACCAAACCAAAATTTTTGGTTTGATTTCGATTTGTAGCGAAATTTTGATTTTGGCACGATTCGGTCAGTATACCGAACTGTGCACACCCCTAATTCTGATGATCTATTTAGTACATAACCACTATCTGAATTAGGCAACTCAAATTAAGGTTTTATTTCCTTTATTTCATCTCTATTAGGAAAATTATTCTCCAAACATATTGCATTTCGTGATTCAATGCTAGTAGTTTCTTTCATCTTGTTCACCTATGAACATATTAACTTTAGACTACTTAGAGTATCTAACAAAGATACATTTATTTCCTCAATAACTTAAATTTTTAAAATTTATTAGAAGAGCCAGGTGATACCCAGGCTCTAAGGTTGCTTAGATCAGCTTTCTACCAGTCCAAAGTTCATACGGTGTAGAAAATATTGATTTTGATGGCACTTTATTCAAAATATAGTTGCAGTTAACAAATCATCTCCCCAAAAGGAAATGGGCAAGTTAGCTTGCATCATCGTGGACCTCGTCATATCTAACAATGTTCTATTTCTTTTCCCATTGACACCATTCTACTAAGGTGTATGAGAAATAGTCAATTTTCTTATTATTCCCGTCTATCCATTTGATTTTTCTGCTTTGTTTAGATAATATCTAAAACACTTTAATGCTTCATACTTATGAGAATCAAATAGACATGATCAGAACACGTGAAATCATCTATAAATAGAATAAAGTACGAGGCTCCATGCATAGCTTTCACATTTATTAGATCACAAATATCTAAATAGATTAATTGCAATGAAAATTTTGTTCGTGTCATCTTTCAGCAAGACAACGCTAATAGTCCTACTTTTATTAGTCGATTCATCGTGTCTTACCTAATATGACCTAATCTAGCATGTCAAGTACAAACATTAATATTTCAACACTAGATAAACAAACATTTAATGGAACACAACAATCAATATAATAGTTAAACATTTAAATGTCACAATCCAATAATGTATAACCATTCCAAAAGATGTTCATAACCATAATACATTTTATTATAATAATTATGCACCATATCATGACTAAAATTCAAACTAAATCCTAATTCCTTGAAGAATAACTACAAAAATAAAGTTTTGTCAAATCTCTAATACATAGAGGATATCATGTAGAATAAGAGTTTAGCCATCGTGCAACTCTAGTTTGCAAGTTCCAATGCCTTTGACTTCTATTGTGGCATTATTTCCTACATATATCCACCTTGTACCACAAGAAACTCGACGACAATCTATAAATGCTTCACAATGTCTAGTTACATGATATGTCGCACTTGAGTCTATAATTTGCAGAGGAATTGATTAAACTAATAAAACAGTACTAGAGAGATATATAAGACTCAAAGAAGCATTATTAATTACTACCTTTTTTGGCTCATGGCACTCATGAGCGAAATGACCAAGTGTTTAACAATTGTGGCACTTTATTTTTCAATTGTCTTTCTTCTTTCCAAACCGCTTATGCTTGTTCTTATGGTTGGGTTTAAAGTTGTTCTTTTTGGACCTTTCTCCAATATCCTTCATTTTTTTGCTTTTTTTCTGTTCCTCTTACGTTTAAAGCTCGAAGGATTTTTTTAAATAGAATTCAGCCACAAAGGCACCGCTATGGATTTTGAAGCACCAAGCTGCTCATCCTCAAGTTCAACATTGCGAGCTGCATCAAAGAAAGTATTGATGCTATTATTATAAGCCACATTGATTTCAGATGCTCCTAATTATTAGGAAGCAATTAGATCAAGCTTGAACTTGTTTCTCATCAGAGAGGATATGACCAACTGACTTTAATTCATATATCATGTTTGACATAATTTTCATATATTTTTTGATGTTGTGATCAGATTATTTCTTGTAAGTGTCAAATTTTGTAGTCAGCTGCCTTAGATGAGTGACAGTCGTACTTTTATATTTATCCCAGAGGTATACCTAGATGTCATGAGAAGTAGGATATTGCTCACACTCGTGAATGAGATTATAAATCACAGAGCTAACAAAATAGCATAAGTAGTGGAATCTTTCTTTTTCCATACCTAGTAAGCCTCTTGATACCTTCTCTACTCACCAATGTTGCCCACACTAAAGTTTAGCATGATCTAGTTGATGCCCTCCAAGGCGTCTTGTACATCCAGCACGTTTATGGCACCAATCAAAATATGCACTTGTTAATATCTCAAGATATAACTTTCAAAATAAAGTTAAAGTAATGATATTGTTTGTTGTTTGATCCTAATGAACCACAGGCTGAGAAACGAGTGTACTAAATGTTGTATGACGTGCACAAATTCTATCAAGTTTCTCCTTCATTTGTTCAATTGTGAATTTATCAGTTTTTCAATTCAAGTGGCTCGATATTTCGGCCCAAGCACACTGCTCATCATGTGTTTTAGACATCCTCTCCAAACATTCTCCTCAGAATCAATCTCCTTATATTGTTGAGTTAATTTGGCTTAAGCAGGTAAGTCAAGGAATTTGCGTTCTTTCTCCTCATTCCAACCATCATCTCTTTGTACTGTATCATCTTCCATTGTGAACCTAAAAAACAAAAAAACCAAATCCTCTAACTAACTTTGTACTATCAAATACAAACTAAAACCTAAAAGCTTAAACAAAAATAAAAAAAAAACCCCGCTAAACTTGTTGCATTTCAGAATTGCGGACTCTCTATTTCATCAATTAATTTGCATAAATTGAATAATTATATGATAAAATTTGAATAATTAATCCAAAATTTTAAAATTAGGGAATATTATAATGTAAATTTTAGAAATTCATTAACCAATCGTATTTGTAGTACACACTTTACCCTAATTTCATGAACTAGGGCAAAAAAATAAACCCCCAAATGTATTTATAATACACATCTTGCCCTAATTGTATCAATTAGGGCAAAATCCAAAGAGACTCAAGCTTGAATCCCCATCACCATTCACAAAATAGATGAAAATACATATAAATGGTAAAGTGTGGTCAAAATTATACTCTCTTATATGATAGGTCAAAATTATATGGTAAAGTGTATAAATTAATACTCATAATCAGTCCTATCATAGATCATAGTTGCCCTGCCCATAATAGCCTTATCAAAATCATCAAATGCTTTGAAAACATCCACTAGTACAAGCTTCGTGTTGGCCACGAAGCTCTCTGCACCTTTGGTCTAGAGAAATTTTCTCCCAGTCGTCACCTCACAGTCATACCTAGTTTTCAAATATTCAAAGTCCTTGGCCATCTCAATTATTTTCCCTTAAAATGGGTAACCTCCTCATTACTTTTGTTTACTATAGCCTTGAAGCACTCTACTAACTCCTAAAGACTGGTGGCACGATGATCGAGCATGGTCGACACCGTGAGGCATAACATAAAAATAAAAAGATCATTAGCTAAAGTGAATAAATCAAATACATAAAGACATACACTAAAGTGTAAACTTACTAAGGCCAAGTTGCCCGCCACCATGGCATCCAAGGCAGAGTTATTCATAAGGCTGATGTGACTCATGTCATCCTCACTAAGTGCGCTCCTCACTTACACCCCACTCTTGGGAAAAAGTGATAAAATCAATTCCCCAGTCACTTTTTTGAAAATGAACAAATCTAGAAAACTTTCTAGATCTATAGGAAAACCAAGCTCTTCTAAGTGATACCGGACCCTCTCAAAACACATGAAGGAGTTAGGATTAAACTGACTGATGGAAGAACCAAAGACTTAAACAGCCTCCACTAATAGAGGATAGAGAGGAATAGAAAATCCACTCATGAAATACAATAAGTAAATCGTGAAGTACTCATTAGAATACTCAAAATCCTTTGACCTGGAGAAGGAAGAACAAACTTAGAGATGAAGATGAACCTAACTTCTTCTAACACAATCTCAATTCAACACGAGTCATGGCACTATCTAAGACGTCAATATTCATCACCCTACACCTAGCAGAACTTGGAATCTTAGTGAATGGAGCACCTTCTGACTTAGAATCTAAAACTAGACACGACCCTCTAGACTCACCATGATCCCGACTCCTAGATGAGTTGGAGAGACTACCTAGAAACTCAAATTCCTTACATCTTAAGGAATCAAACAGACACTTAGGCAAACCCATAACTGCCTCAATCAACTTGGGGGACTCCCCCTCAAGAATCTCTATACTAACCCCCCACCTACCTCAAGGGCCATAAAATGACCAAAAGTGACCAAATCAAAGCTAAAAAAACTGGGTTGAATGTAACACCAACCAAGCCTCGATTAGGAAAAGGCATGTCCCACCCAACTAAGACAAGCCTACCTCTATCGGGCGGGCGAGGGCACACCTCACCTATCCAAGGCCAAAGTGTTTCAGCTAGGCAAGGCAAATCCTCACCTAGTTGAGATAGTTGTGCTTTGCCTGGGCCAGATGGGTAAGGCACAACCTTACCCACTACCTATATCGTTGACCGCTGAGTCCAAGTCGGTGGCACTAGCATCACACTCCCCATATACTGACTTTCATCCACGGTACTCTCACCTTGCCTGTACACTTTCCCAGTCCTTCCAACATGACTCTACAGAGAGAGGAAAAACATAAGCTGAAAGTATTTTGAATTCATGAGACAAGTTCTAAAAAAAAGAGCATACCTTGAGAGCTCATGGCTTGTGAATTTAAGAAGCTTGAAAAAATGCCTCTTCCAAGATAGAATGTAACTCTTAATTATATATTTTTATTCGTGGAATGTCTAGCAAGTTTGAGCTATATAACTCCCAGCCAATTAGACTTTGCACCCTCCTACCCAAGAGTTGGGGGTTATATCATGGACATATTTTAACTAAGCTCAAAAATATTAAATTTTAGCCCAGTAAGGCATTCAAGTCCAAGGGGCCTAAAATACACCAAGGGCCTATGAGGCACAAGTCCCAATCTAAACACTTATAAATACCCTCTCCCATTTACATTTTTAAGGTACATGATTTAATTTCCACTCTTACAACTTTAAGTTCAGTTTTTGTTCTCTCTAAATATTTATTAACATAAGTATTAGAGAATTTTCCTTGGGGCCCCTAATCATTTATTTATGTCACAAACAGAGATCTAACATTCCAATAGTTTTTTGAAAAAGAGTTAACTCTCGAGGAGCTTACAGCTACATTCCACGATTTTTCTAAGTCTATTCCACAGTTCTCTCCTACTAATCTTGTCACATTTGGCATAGACAAAAATAATGAAAAAGGGACGGAAAGAGGATTAGATTTCATTTACACATGAAAAAGTTGTTCATGATCCACGAGGGTTTCAAAGTCAAAGTTATTATCCACAAAGCACCAAATCTTGTTGGAGAAATTAGCAAAAGTTTTAGTGTATCTAAATCTCCGACAAATAAATATGTCTTCCTGTTCAATCATACATTCCAAAATAGCCAAAAAAAAAATTGACTATGTGTTGTAGGAAAATATTGTGTTTGTATCTCTATGTTGGAGGATTACTAATTTTCTTTGATATTCCAAACTAAGAAATTCATCGACATTTATGGGTAGATGATTCTAAAGTTGATTGAGTCACTGAACCTAATCAGTTTTTGTTACCAGCATGGTTTTTCTTTTTTGATGTTGCATTTTTAGAGACCATAATTGTTAGGTTCGCTATAATATCAGGGATATACGTAACGAAGAATTAAATTTTTTATCAAACATAAATTTAACCCCTTTGATTCGAAAGCGATTTTAACGATCGCGCTTATTCAAGTGAATATATAAATAAATATAAAATCGGATTATACCTTTCATGCACTTCGGTTGTTGTAGGGAATGAAGCAATCAATTGCTTATCCTGAACTATCAGAATTCGCAGGGATCCAAATGTCTCCCCTCTATCAGGTCTACAATATGGAAGAGCAACACCAATCAAAAGGATTTGTTGGTATCCTTTTAATTCTTTACTAATCTAGAACCGGAGTAAATTTTTAAGAACAATAAAGATTGATTCTTTAAGTTCTTGAAACAATAATATGAAGAGAATAACAAGAAATTGATTTTTCTTTCTTTCTTTCTTTTTTTGGAGAGTAAAAATAGAAAACTTTAAACAAAATAATTTTTGCTCAATTTTTTTTTTCGAATTGATTATGTAATTTTCATCCCTCATATATATAGGGTTGAAAATTTTAATCTCTTTTCAACTCTTGGAAAGTTTTTCAATTTTGAACTATTTCAAAACCTTATCTTGGAAGGATTCTAAATTTTCCAAAAACTCTTATATTTTCTCTCTCCTATTGTATGTGTACTAATTTGAGACTACATTAATCATCAAAATTATCTACATACATTATTGATATTAATTTGAACTTTTCAAATAATATCAAGATAGATACATATCATATATATATACTATAATTATATTTATACATAAATTAAATTTTAGTGGCCGATTTTATCCCATAAAATTGGTCACTATATTTATTTATCTATAAATATATTAATTAAATAAATTATATTTATTTAATTTATTCTCTTTATATTTTAGTGGGCTTCTTAAGTAATCCACATTAATTTTGAGTTTGAACTCAAAAATCCTCAAATCAATTCAATTGATTCAATTCCAATTTAATTAATCCAATTGATTATTTTAATTTACTCTATTTGGGCTTCCTAATCAAATTAGGCCCAATTAAATAATTCAACTACTTAATTGAATAATTTAATTTAACCATTAAATTAAATAGAACCCTTAATTAATTAATTAATTAATTTCCAACCATTGGATAAAATCTAAAATTAGAAATGTTACTTTCCATAAAAATGTGTGACCTTCTTAGGTTCACTACTAAACTAGTAGTGGGTTTGCAATATTTGCAACTTATGAATAACAATTATTCCAATTAATTAATCCGCTTGGAATTAACTTCTGAATTCCAAGAACCTCATTATCCATGAAAATACCTAACAAGTAATCATGGCAAACTAGTCTTAAGTGAAATAACGAGTAAACCTATTTTAGTTGTAGGTACCATACACGTACGATCCTTTCAACAGCTAATCTCCTGATTAAATCTAAGACATAGATTATAAGTCAAAACTCTAAATGATTCAATAATTGTGATCCCATTTCAAGTTCCAATGATTCTAGATTAATCACGATTCATCCTGTCTTGGCCAAGGTCTTTGAATCACGAACTATGAAAACACAGGAGATTACCTTGTTTAAAAAGACAAGTATCAAATTCTATGTTGACCACTGACAAACGTCAATACACACTAGTGCAATACCCAACATACCTCCTTTGTGATGCAGGATGCACACAAAACTACCATTGTGCCTCAAGTCTGAGGACTAGTCGTGTACTATTGCAACACATAAATTGTTATTTCGACGAGCAAATCCTCCAACTAAGAATTTCTTACAGGCCATGTTCGGTGATTCCCTAACAAGCACCCACATATATGCACTTACGTCTATACGCTAATGCCAATAAAATATGACATCCTCGTCTCACGAGCATGCATCATATATGCGAGTCTTACTGAACTATTTGATGTCTTATCTCAAAAAGCTCTCGACTCGAATCTTATTTAAGACCAAAGCCTTAGAAGCATGTTTCATGATTGCCATCACATACGCGACCATGCCCCGTAGCTAAATTTGGTCTAAGGAATTTTTCTAATGTGCTGAAATAAAAGATGCAAGACATAAGATAAAGAAAATGCCTTTTTATTAATATGATTCCCAATAAGATTGTCTTTACAAAAGCAAAAAAGTATAATAGATCCAATCCAATTGGGGCGTTGAGCATCCTACTCTAACAATAATATCTTGTGTCGGTTTAGGCCCATGTTCACTAGATTTTCTCCTTTGAAGTACCTATGCTTTTTCATCCTCACTATCTTCTTATGGCAGTGAGAAAATTTCACTAAATTTTTAATATTTCTTGTTTCCTTCGTAATGGAGTCTGCACTTTCACCTGGGGTGTTCGTGTTGGAGTTTGAGATGGTGAACCATTCCTTTCCACTCATGATCTCATAAAGATACCGGTTTAGTTGTTCCTTGTAATGTGCAATAATCTTCCTCAAAGAGTTGAAATTTATAGACAATAAGGTCCGCGAGTTAAATCTATTTTTTTGTTCACCTTGAAGTTCCTCTTATTTTGCATTTTAGTCAGTATTACAGTTTATGAGTTCTTGGTAGTGTACATGTGAGTTTCAATCTCCATTATTGGCATTCATGCATAAAGTCCCTGATTAAAGGTGAAATTTCTCTTTTTGTGCATTCTGGTGTGCGTCATTTTCCTTATAAGCATCACTAATCCTACTCGTCAATGTTAAGTGTTCTGTTCTTATAACATCTTTCAGCTAAAACATTATTCCTTTACTCACTAATTTCTCCCCTCTTATACTTAGATCTTGCCTTCTATTTTCCTCTATCTTTAGCTCATTATTGTTGCTAACATTATTCCTTTAATCATTAAATAGCTCTCCATTTTGGTTCATCAAGTCATTCACATGAATATGCTACCTCTAGTTCATTAAATGCCCTAGTAATATAAGCTGACTTGTGTAAATTTCTGAAGCAATTAAGGTGATGTTTATTAAAGCTACAACTTTAAAGTTCCAAACCGAAGTGCAGGTTGTGTCAAGTGATAAATTTTTTAGGAGTCCAAGATAGATTCACAAGAAAGTTGTTTGAATTTTTTAGGTTTATATTTTTTAAAAGATAGGTTTTATGTGGTTTAGAATATAAAGAAAAAATTATGCTATAACTAAGTAAATTAAAGTAATAAAAATACTAATGATTATGGATCCGTTCTTGAGTTTTGGATAGATGAATGACTATTTATTCTTTTTACCTCTTTTAAATATCATTATTGGAATCCATACATAATGTAGGTTCCAATAGCAAGATGTTATCAAATCAATCACGCATTAAGGTAATCATGATATTGTCTTATTGTTTACAAACTATCTCTTAACACCAACATTTGTTTATGGAATCAAGTATCTTTGCACACATTTGTCTACAACAAATCAAAGTTTCACATTATCAGTCGGTGTAGTAGAATCAAACAATAAGCTAAATGAACTCAACTATTTATTGTGTTATTGGTGATACATATAAATCAAGAATCACCACTAAATAAGGAGAATTTTAATGCTAACACTTATTTATAGGATTAAATATTTATGCACATCTTTGTCTACAATAAATTAAGATTTCACGTTAGCAGTCGATATAGTAGAATCGGACAACAAGCTAAATGAACATAAGTATTTATTGTGCCATTGGTGATATATAAATTAAGAATCACCACAAAATAATGAGTGTTTAATCAAAAATTAAAATAATAATACAACACACTTAAATATTATACACCTTTATAACAGTTCATATTCCTCTATTAAGAGGTTTACCTTTTCTCCTCAACTAAATAAAATTTAGAAAGACATAAAGAAAGTAGAAATGACTATAAATAGAAGAAAAAATAAAGAATACAATTTCATTACTACTAAAAAACTTACATTACTACTAGAAAATTTAGTCTAAAGAAAGACAAAAAAAAAAAAAATTCCCCTCTATTGTTTTCAATGACATCTAAGAGCCCTCATTTATAGTAGAAGAATACCTAAATTGTCATATTCAAATTCACTCAAATTGCACTCTAAATTCACATGTCCTTTTCAAATTTGAATTTTGTCACACATTCTTCTCTATAAAATCAGTTGATTTTGGAAATGTGATCATGAAAACTATATATTTGTCTATTTGCTTTATTTTTCAATTTGAATCACCTAATTCCAACTACTAGGGAGAAATTTATGCTTGATTTAAGGAGACGTGTTAGCATAGATATATCCTTTCCAATACTTACACTTGGATAAATTTTCTACTTTAATTAATGTTTAATTAGGCTAAGCTTGTAACAGAAACATTATAGTTCTATCTCTTGGCTTTCAAATAAAGTAAGATTCAGGTCTATATAGCTTTAGAACATGGAGTTATGCCCATAATATAAATATTATATAAGTTTAGAGACATGCTAATTTTGAATTTAATGCAAGCCCAACAATCACTTGCAAAGTTTAAGTGATTTCTTGCATATATTTTGATCTACACATGAAAGATTTAGGCAAAAATGGTCATTTTTTTCTAATTGTGATGCTTCTTTGATTCAATATAATATTATCTCCCGACTTGTTCATGAAACATGTTGTCTTCTTTGGTTTTATTTTGGCTCTTTTTGATCTCCTTTTGTTTATTGATTCCATAATATAAAACATTAATAAAACTATAACATTAACAAAAATAAAATAAGAAAAGTATAAAGGATTTACAAAAATATGTCAATATACACTTAACCATTGCTCGTCCTTGAGCAAGTCTAAAATAAACCTAAACTAATCCACTTTCGTAAGAAATTATGATTGCATTTAGAATATACAACAAGACTTTAAACCCCTAAGTGGCCTATGAAGGATGAGTTATATTCTCGTGAGCGTTTTCAGCAGTGATACACACAAACACCTATGATAACTAACTTTCATCTATTATTCTCAGAAAGCAACAAAGTAATATGGAAATAAAATCGAACAAATGTTGAATCTAACCCTTAGTCATGCAAAAGTCAATACATTTCCACAATAAGCATACTCACGTGTGTGTATGTGTGTGAATAGTTAATATTAATAGTGATGAAACCATGCATACTTTAAATAAGTGAAATCTTATAGAACCTCAAAAAAGACATCACTCAATCTCTAATGGAAGAATTAAACATCATAAGCTCTTCTTTTAATACAAATCTCCACTAACACTAAAGGCACCACTTGAAATCAAAAGGTCTTTAACAAATGTTGTAATGGGGCCAAAGGGTAGTGATGTGACTAAGAAATAAAATGATAAAATGCAACAAAGGTTCTACAAACTTCATGGGATTACAGACACAAAGTTTATCAATGAAAAATTCTCATACACCGAAGCCTATTATTATTGAATTGGACCATTCTTCATTATTCTTATTGATTTTGTAATATTCTAATTTTTAGTTGCAACTCATAATATTTTTAATACTATGCAATTTTATTTTTTTTATGAGAAACTCCCCCACTTTTATCTTCTATTCCATCCAAATTTGTTTTTCAAGCTCAACTTGTCCTCCAAATTATTTTTAGTGCAAAGGTAGGATAATAGTATATTTAAGCTAGGTAAGAAAATGTGGTTACTATAGAAAAAAGGCTTATTTATTGAAAGGCTCAAAGTGGCTTACTATGGGGGATATTATCTTGAAACATTATATGGGGAACAAGTTGATTAGGCCATAGTGCTAGAACGCCTAATGACCTAATCATTTTTCAATTAGTGCTTAGTCAGTTGTTTGCCTCGATAGACCAAAATGAAAAGTTCTAACACTCAATCCCTACATGTCAAAAATCCAAGTGATGAATAAAGCGAGGGCATAAAAACTACCTATTTTGACATAGTTATCTCCACACCAAATAATAACTATTTGTGCAAAAAGATTTGAGTATAATCATAAAAAAAATATTAATCAAAGAACAATATTAAAGCTCAAAACAACACCCATCATCAATCAAACCATATTATTTGAGTTTAATTTTAATCATTGAAGTTAGATGAATATCGACGACTTAAAAAAATTGACAATTCACAAACTTTTGTTAAAAACTTCACAAACTTGCTATGTTATGCAAAAAATATAGGAATACGTATCAAGAGTGTTAAAGTTACCCTTTACTCTGCCACCAATTTTTATGATTTCAACGGACATAAAAGTACACACACTGAATACACAAGACATGATATCAACTATCCCCTTCTCTAACCTAATCGACACATTATCCCCAATGTCAAAAATAGATAAAAAAAAGTAGAGTTTAGAAGATATTACCTGAAATATGACTTATTGAAAAATAAAGCTAAAACAACACAATATATACACTATTATTTGAAACCATTAATGATAAATTTCACAGGTTGAGAGTCAAATTCATTTTGTATTTTCAAACATTGTCCCTGTTAATCCAATCCATACGAGTCAATGTTGGATTAGGTTCTGACATATATGTTAGAAATTGATCAATCAGTTAGTTAGGTTTTGGAGCAGAAATGAGGATTTATCTTGTAGATGATAAAATAAAATATTTTTCTATAGCATGATCTACAAATGATAGAAAACCATCAAAGAAACCATTAACATTAAAAATACCTCAAGGTTTTTGGTGAATATTGAGTTGTGCCCAAGAACAACTTGGAATAATTCCTCTAGTGTACGAAAATCACTAGGTAGAGTAATGAATGTATCTGTATTATTTAACATGTTAGGCATTATATCCTGAATATATGACACTTTTACCTCATCTCCAATGGTCATACCTATAATATTCTGTACTGTTAGAGGTTTTGGATAACTCTTAAAACTTTGGCTCATCCTACATGAGCAAAAGTAACAACATGGCCCATTAGCCTCAGACTGCCTCCCCTATACACTAAATGAATTTTTTTCTACTAAAGTTTTACCAAAATTATTGGCTGCCTCTATAAACTTATCATTTTTTTTTGGATTGGTTTCACAAAAGACACAAATACAATTGAACTTATGGGTGGAAGAGACTTCTATTTTTTTTCTTTTTGAAAATGAGTTTTGTAAAAGCTGAGTAAGAACGGTGCTATTTATTGCGGTGTGAACAGTGAATATTGAACAACTTTTTTTGTCAAAAAGGTTGAAAATAAGGACACAAAGTTTGAAAAAAAAAATAACTACTATACGTGAATGTACACATAGTTGTGATTGTGGCTCATGTTTTCAATAATTTTACGTCTAGCAATGGCTTAAATACCCTCTGTGGGTTGAGGATATGCTTCCCATCTAGTTTTCTTATAAACTGGGAAGTAGGATTTTTTAATATCAGATTTTCAAGACTATAACGCTCATATTCTTCCCAAAAGTGATTCCATAAGTATTGCACATTGTATTAATCCACATAAATGCATATCAAGAGATAATATAATATCATCTAAAGACTCCTTACTCAGTCCAACTATAGTGAATTGAAATTTATCTTCTCAATTTCTAGAAACCATTCCTAAAGAACAACACTTTGCGTTACAAGTCCATCGAGTACATTTATGACAAACTTGAATTTTGTTTGCCCTTTATTTTTTTGAATATGTATTTTTACCAAAACTAAGCATGTATCTAGTAAACAAGATTGAAAACTCGTATGAAAACTCTCTTGTCGCTCTTACCTTTGTTTTAATTATCTATTATATGTCCCCCGGGATGCCCTTGTGCATAGGCATCCTTAATCTTTCAATCTTCATTTTATAAATTTTTAAAATTGTATTTTTAAGAAGAAAAGAAAATCGCTTCTTGAGAGTTAGAAGAATGTCATCCATATCAAAAAAAACAAAAACAAAAAAAGAGAATGAAAAAAAGATAGAAACTTTGTATATAGATTTTAATTATTTGGAAAACTGATAAGTCCAACTTCAATACCTATGGAGTGTCGTTATCCACCACTTAACTGGAAAGAATCCTATTTTTTGATAATTTTCATAATTTTTGCTAAAAATACAACTGTCTTTGAAAATAGTGGGTTAATAAAATCCACACTGTAAGATCTTTTTAGTAGTTTTTTTTGTCAAGAAGTGACTACCATATGCTCTTACATGATATAATTTTAAAAAAAATACTACCTACCACATTTTCAGCACGCATTTTCGATTATGACAAAATAAAATAGAAAAAAAAAGTAACAATAAATAAATACATAAACAGAAAAGAAAATGAGAGTTAGAGAAATCAAATCAGTGATTATCAGCTCTCATTTTTTTTCCATATGTTCGGTTGCCGCATAATAAGTGCTTGGTTTAATCCTCAGCTCGACATTGCCTTCTTCATCACTCATCAACATATGCTGCCAAAGCCATCATCAATTCAATCACCGTCTTATAATTTTGAAGTACCCAAATAAGTTTGTTCGCTTGTACTTGAGTGGGGGCTTTAGCTATGATTAGTGGTATTTCTTTTTCACCAAAGTAGACATATTTAAAATGATTTGGGATTGATTTAAGCTCCATAGAAGGTGTCTACACCACATAAGGTAGAAACCTCTTATTAGATATTGATATTTTAACACAAGAGACATCATACCTTGATTGTTTTAGCAACAAATCCAGCCTTGTTACATCATTTTTCACATCCCCCAATATTTTTACATCCAACTTCTTTTCTTTCAAATCCTCCATAAGGAGATGTTTGTGTAAAGTAACCTTCATCCATCTTTACTAGTTAACTAACGCATTTGTTATGAGTTGAGATCAATAATATCAACTGCAGAAACAACATTCACGTCATTAGGATATCCAATAGCTTCAAAAATATTATATTTTATTTTTGAATAAAATAAATAAATGTAGATAAAGAGAAAAGAAAATGAGAGTTAGACAAAGCAAATCAATGATTATCAGCTCTCATTTTTTTTTTCCATCTGTTCGGTTACCTCCTAATAAGTGCTTGGTTTAATCCTCAGCTCGACATTGCCTTCTTCATCAATCATCAACATATGCTGCCAAGGCCATCATCCATTCAATCACCATCTTATAATTTTGAAGTACCCAAATAAGTTTGTTCGCTTGTACTCGAGTGAGGTCTTTAGCTATGATTAGTGGTATTTCTTTTTCACCAAAGTAGACATATTTAAGATGATCTGGGATTGATTTAAGCTCCATGGAAGGTGTTTACACCACATAAGGTACAAACCTCTTATTAGATATTGATATTTTAACACAAGAGACATCATACCTTGATTGTTTTAGCAACAAATCTAGCCTTGTTACATCATTTTTCACATCCCCTAATATTTTTACATCCAACTTCTTTTCTTTCAAATCCTCCATAAGGAGATGTTTGTGTAAAGTAACCTTCATCCATCTTTACTAGTTAACTAACGCATTTGTTATGAGTTGAGATCAATAATATCAACTGCAGAAACAACATTCACGTCATTAGGATATCTAATAGCTTCAAAAATATTATATTTTATTTTTGAATAAAATAAATAAATGTAGATAAAGAGAAAAGAAAATGAGAGTTAGAGAAAGCAAATCAATGATTATCAGCTCTCATTTTTTTTTCCATCTGTTCGGTTGCCTCCTAATAAATGCTTGGTTTAATCCTCAGCTCGACATTGCCTTCTTCATCAATCATCAACATATGCTGCCAAGGCCATCATCCATTCAATCACCATCTTATAATTTTGAAGTACCCAAATAAGTTTGTTCGCTTGTATTCGAGTGAGGTCTTTAGCTATGATTAGTGGTATTTCTTTTTCACCAAAGTAGACATATTTAAGATGATATGGGATTGATTTAAGCTCCATAGAAGGTGTCTACACCACATAAGGTAGAAACCTCTTATTAGATATTGATATTTTAACACAAGAGACATCATACCTTGATTGTTTTAGCAACAAATCCAGCCTTGTTACATCATTTTTCACATCCCCCAATATTTTTACATCCAACTTCTTTTCTTTCAAATCCTCCATAAGGAGATGTTTGTGTAAAGTAACCTTCATCCATCTTTACTAGTTAACTAACGCATTTGTTATGAGTTGAGATCAATAATATCAACTGCAGAAACAACATTCACGTCATTAGGATATCTAATAGCTTCAAAAATATTATATTTTATTTTTGAATAAAATAAATACATGTAGATAAAGAAAAAAAGAAAATGAGAGTTAGAGAAAGCAAATCAATGATTATCAGCTCTCATTTTTTTTTCCATCTGTTCGGTTGCCTCCTAATAACTGCTTGGTTTAATCCTCAGCTCGACATTGCCTTCTTCATCAATCATCAACATATGCTGCCAAGGCCATTATCCATTCAATCACCATCTTATAATTTTGAAGTACCTAAATAAGTTTGTTCGCTTGTATTCGAGTGAGGTCTTTAGCTATGATTAGCGGTATTTCTTTTTCACCAAAGTAGACATATTTAAGATGATATGGGATTGATTTAAGCTCCATCGAAGGTGTCTACACCACATAAGGTAGAAACCTCTTATTAGATATTGATATTTTAACACAAGAGACATCATACCTTGATTGTTTTAGCAACAAATCCAGCCTTGTTACATCATTTTTCACATCCCCCAATATTTTTACATCCAACTTCTTTTCTTTCAAATCCTCCATAAGGAGATGTTTGTGTAAAGTAACCTTCATCCATCTTTACTAGTTAACTAACGCATTTGTTATGAGTTGAGATCATTAATATCAACTGCAGAAACAACATTCACGTCATTAGGATATCTAATAGCTTCAAAAATATTATATTTTATTTTTGAATAAAATAAATACATGTAGATAAAGAAAAAAAGAAAATGAGAGTTAGAGAAAGCAAATCAATGATTATCAGCTCCCATTTTTTTTTTCCATTTGTTCGGTTACCTCCTAATAAGTGCTTGGTTTAACCCTCAGCTCGACATTGCCTTCCTCATCAATCATCAACATATGCTGCCAAGGCCATCATCCATTCAATCACCATCTTATAATTTTGAAGTACCCAAATAAGTTTGTTCGCTTGTATTCGAGTGAGGTCTTTAACTATGATTAGTGGTATTTCTTTTTCACCAAAGTAGACATATTTAAGATGATCTGGGATTGATTTAAGCTCCCTAGAAGGTGTTTACACCACATAAGGTACAAACCTCTTATTAGATATTGATATTTTAACACAAGAGACATCATACCTTGATTGTTTTAGCAACAAATCCAGCCTTGTTACATCATTTTTCACATCCCCCAATATTTTTACATCCAACTTCTTTTCTTTCAAATCCTCCATAAGGAGATGTTTGTGTAACGTAACCTTCATCCATCTTTACTAGTTAACTAACGCATTTGTTATGAGTTGAGATCAATAATATCAACTGCAGAAACAACATTCACGTCATTAAGATATCTAATAGCTTCAAAAATATTATATTTTATTTTTGAATAAAATAAATACATGTAGATAAAGAAAAAAAGAAAATGAGAGTTAGAGAAAGCAAATCAATGATTATCAGCTCTCATTTTTTTTTTCCATCTGTTCGGTTGCCTCCTAATAAATGCTTGGTTTAATCCTCAGCTCGACATTGCCTTCCTCATCAATCATCAACATATGCTGCCAAGGCCATCATCCATTCAATCACCATCCTATAATTTTGAAGTACCCAAATAAGTTTGTTCGCTTGTATTCGAGTGAGGTCTTTAGCTATGATTAGCGGTATTTCTTTTTCACCAAAGTAGACATATTTAAGATGATATGGGATTGATTTAAGCTCCATAGAAGGTGTCTACACCACATAAGGTACAAACCTCTTATTAGATATTGATATTTTAACACAAGAGACATCATACCTTGATTGTTTTAGCAACAAATCCAGCCTTGTTACATCATTTTTCACATCCCCCAATATTTTTACATCCAACTTCTTTTCTTTCAAATCCTCCATAAGGAGATGTTTGTGTAAGGTAACCTTCATCCATCTTTACTAGTTAACTAACGCATTTGTTATGAGTTGAGATCAATAATATCAACTGCAGAAACAACATTCACGTCATTAGGATATCTAATAGCTTCAAAAATATTATATTTTATTTTTGAATAAAATAAATAAATGTAGATAAAGAGAAAAGAAAATGAGAGTTAGACAAAGCAAATCAATGATTATCAGCTCTCATTTTTTTTTGCATCTGTTCGGTTCCCTCCTAATAAGTGCTTGGTTTAATCCTCAGCTCGACATTGCCTTCTTCATCAATCATCAACATATGCTGCAACGCCATCATCCATTCAATCACCATCTTATAATTTTGAAGTACTCAAATAAGTTTGTTCGCTTGTACTCGAGTGAGGTCTTTAGCTATGATTAGTGGTATTTCTTTTCCACCAAAGTAGACATATTTAAGATGATCTGGAATTGATTTAAGCTCCATAGAAGGTGTCTACACCACATAAGGTACAAACCTCTTATTAGATATTGATATTTTAACACAAGAGACATCATACCTTGATTGTTTTAGCAACAAATCTAGCCTTGTTACATCATTTTTCACATCCCCCAATATTTTTACATCCAACTTCTTTTCTTTCAAATCCTCCATAAGGAGATGTTTGTGTAAAGTAACCTTCATCCATCTTTACTAGTTAACTAACGCATTTGTTATGAGTTGAGATCAATAATATCAACTGCAGAAACAACATTCACGTCATTAGGATATCTAATAGCTTCAAAAATATTATATTCTATTTTTGAATAAAATAAATAAATGTAGATAAAGAGAAAAGAAAATGAGAGTTAGAGAAAGCAAATCAATGATTATCAGCTCTCATTTTTTTTTGCATCTGTTCGGTTCCCTCCTAATAAGTGGTTGGTTTAATCCTCAGCTCGACATTGCCTTCTTCATCACTCATCAACATATGCTGCCAACGCCATTATCAATTCAATCACCGTCTTATAATTTTGAAGTACCCAAACAAGTTTGTTCGCTTGTACTCGAGTGAGGGCTTTAGCTATGATTAGTGGTATTTCTTTTTCACCAAAGTAGACATATTTAAGATGATATGGGATTGATTTAAGCTGCATAGAAGGTGTCTACACCACATAAGGTACAAACCTCTTATTAGATATTGATATTTTAACACAAGTGACATCATACCTTGATTGTTTTAGCAACAAATCCAGCCTTGTTACATCATTTTTCACATCCCCCAATATTTTTACATCCAACTTATTTTCTTTCAAATCCTCCATAAGGAGATGTTTGTGTAAAGTAACCTTCATATATCTTTACTAGTTAACTAACGCATTTGTTATGAGTTGAGATCAATAATATCAACTGCAGAAACAACATTCACGTCATTAGGATATCTAATAGCTTCAAAAATATTATATTTTATTTTTGAATAAAATAAATAAATGTAGATAAAGAGAAAAGAAAATGAGAGTTAGAGAAAGCAAATCAATCATTATCAGCTCTCATTTTTTTTTGCATCTGTTCGGTTCCCTCCTAATAAGTGCTTGGTTTAATCCTCAGCTCGACATTGCCTTCTTCATCACTCATCAACATATGCTGCCAACGCCATCATCAATTCAATCACCGTCTTATAATTTTGAAGTACCCAAACAAGTTTGTTCGCTTGTACTCGAGTGAGGTCTTTAGCTATGATTAGTGGTATTTCTTTTTCACCAAAGTAGACATATTTAAGATGATCTGGGATTGATTTAAGCTCCATAGAAGGTTTCTACACCACATAAGGTACAAACCTCTTATTAGATATTGATATTTTAACACAAGAGACATCATACCTTGATTGTTTTAACAACAAATTCAGCCTTGTTACATCATTTTTCACATCCCCCAATATTTTTACATCCAACTTCTTTTCTTTCAAATCCTCCATAAGGAGATGTTTGTGTAAAGTAACCTTCATCCATCTTTACTAGTTAACTAACGCATTTGTTATGAGTTGAGATCAATAATATCAACTGCAGAAACAACATTCACGTCATTAGGATATCTAATAGCTTCAAAAATATTATATTTTATAACCTCGCCATCAAACTCCATAGTAAGAGTACTATCATGAACATCAATCTTAGCTCGAGTTATCTTCATGAATGATTTTCCCAAACGAATGCATGTAGGGTTACGACATATGTCATTATCTATCTCAATAACATAAAAATCAATAGGGAAAACCAATTCATTCACCTGCACAAGAATATCTTCCACAGCCCCTATTGGATATGCATTAGATCTATCAGTCAATTGTATGAATTTCTTTTAAAGTTTCTAGATTTAGATAAGTATAAATAGAATATGGCATAATATTAATTAAGACTCCCAAATCTAGCATGCATTTTTCAAATCTAGTCTTACTAATTGTACAAGGGATGGTAAAAGTGCCCAAATCCTTATAATTTGGAGGGAGTTTTCTTTGAAAAATTGCAGAAACATTCTCCCCACACTTACTTTTTCACCCCCATCAACTTCAATTTGTTATTACAAGCTCTTTGAGAAACTTAGCATATCGAGGCATCTGCTTGATCGCATCAAGAAGAGGGATGTTTAGCTCTATTTATCAAAAAGTCTCAAGGATCTCCTTTTCTTGCTCATTTTTCTTAGAATTTGCTAACCTGCTAGAAAAATGTGAAGGTGTTATATAAGTGTGAGAGAGAGGTTTAGGAGTCGTTACTGACTTTGGATTCTCTTTAGGATGAATAGTCTTGTCAACAACCTTTATATTTTGAAGAGTTGTGAATGAATTAGCCTTCTTGATTGAATTTTCACCTGAAGAAGAAACATGACACTAAGTAAAAAGATCAGGTTGAGGTTGAGCAGGAAATTTACTTTTTCATGAGTATGCAAAGAGGTTGTTAATGTTAAAAGTGTGCTTTTGATCTCATTGATGGCTTGTGAAGTCTGGTTATTGATATTTGTTTGTACATGCTTCAATTCTTACACAGATTTCTCAAGAGATTTTGTATATGGAGCTGGATAAGAAAGAAAGTTTGGTGACTTTTATGAATGTAGTAATTAGGCACGGTTCTCATCTCACCAATTAAAATTGGGATGATTTCTCTATTATGGATTATAAGTTTAAAATATGGAGAACGAAAAGGTTTTTTTAAATGTGTTCATGACATTTGCTTGTGCTTGAATATTTGGACTTTCATTGGTAGAGTGTCCCACAAGTTCACAAATGCTACAAACTTCTTCATCTTGCACATATTTGATTTTATTTACTTTTTCAAGTTTCATGGTCTCAAATGTTCTTGTTAAACTAGCAATCCTAGCATTTAGATCATCTTCTTGACTAAAGTAATATTTTTCTTTATTACTAGTAGCAAAATTATATATAATAGAACCTTCAGAAGAATTAATACTATGTCATAATTGAGAGTATTCTGCCAAATGATCTAGATATTCTAGCGCTTCATTAGGTTCTTAATCAAAAAACTCACCATTACACATTGTTTCAACAAATTATTTTGTTTCTAGAGTTAAACCTTAAAAAAAGAAACTAATTAAGTGTTATTTTTTAAAACTATGATATAGGCATGAATTCAACAAATCTTTAAATATTTCCCAATTTTGAAAGAAATTCATTAGAATTTTGAGAAAAATTTTGAATTTGTCTTTTCAAAGCATTAGTTTTATGAGTTGGAAAGAACTTTTTCAAAAATTCAGTTTTTATTTCTTTTTAAGTGTCAACTGACCTAAGTTTTAAAGAGTTAAGCCAATTTTTTGTCTTATCTTCTAAAGAAAAAGAAAATCATTTGAGTTTAAGGATCTCATTTGTATAAGTTTGATCTTCAAAATTGGCACATACTCTATCAAATTCTTTTAGATGTAAGTAAGAGCTTTCAGAATCTAAACCATGGATATTATGAAGTAAAGAGGTCATACTTGGCTTGAATTGAAAGTTATTTGCATTAAGAAAAAAAATAAAAAAAAAATAAGAAAAAAAAATTAAAAGGTTGCAAGTAATAATGCATGATACACACCTATTGATTCTCATTTTCATCATAGACACTTTTATTTTCAATCATGGTGGAAGTGTGTAGAGGTGATTCAAATAAAATTTCAGAATTATTTCTAACTAAACGACGAGAATTATGATTATGATTCCATATGAACATATAACCATAAAAAAAAACAAATACATAATATTTACAAAGAAAAAATATTTATAAACCTGAATACTTACATTACCTTCCCTGATAACGACGTCAAAAACTTACTACAACTTTAAACTTACAAACCCAAGTATATGTTGTATCAAGTAATAAATTTATCGGGAGTCCAAGGTCAATCCATAGGAAAGTTGTTTGAAGTTTTCATGATTATATTTTTTAAAAGATAGGCTTTATGTGATTTAGAACATAAAGAAAAATTTATGTTATAATTAAGAAATCAAAGTAATAAAAGTATTGAAGATTAAAGATCCGCTCTTGAGTTTTGGATAGAGAAATGATTATTTATTCTTTTTATCTTTTTAAAATGTCACTATTGGAATCCATACATAATTAAAATTCTAATAAAAATATATTATCAAATAGCTCATTCATTAATATAATTATGATATTGTCTTATTTTTTTGTAAATTATCTCTTAATACCAATACTTGTTTATGAAATCAAATATTTATGCACATCTTTATCTATAACAAATCAAGGTTTCACATTAGCAGTCAATATAGTAGAATCGCACAACAAGTTAAATGAACCCAAATATTTATTGTGTCATTGGTGATACATATATCAAGAATCTTAATTAAACAAGAAGGGTTTTAACATCAATACTTATTTATGGGATTAAGTATTTATACACACCTTTATTTTACAACAAATCAAGGTTCAATGTAGTAGAATCAAATAACAAGTTAAATGAATTCAAATATTTATTGTGTCATTAGTGATATATAAGTCAAGAATCACCACAAAAGAATGAGAGTTTAATAAAAAATTAAAATAATAATACAACACACTTAAACATTATGCGCCTTTATAACCGTTTATTTTCCTCCATCAAGAAGTTCACCATTTCTCCTCAGCCAAATGAAATTTAAAAAGAATAATGAAAGTAGAAAAGACTATAAATAAAAGAGAAATTAGAGAATACATTTCTATTATTATTAGAAAACTTACATTACTACTAGAAAACTTAGTCTAAAGAAAGACAACAATAAAACTTTATTTCTCCCTCTAAGGGTTTTTTTTTTTTTTTTTGTGTTCAATGACATCCAAGAGCTCTTATTTATAGTAGAATAGTGTCTAAATTGTCATTTCCAAATTCACTCCAAATTTACTTCAAATATGTTCTAAATTCACATATTCTTTTTAGATCCGAATTTTGTTACACATTCTTCTCCATGAAATTAGCTAATTTTGGAAAAGTGATCATGAAAGCTATATATTTATCTGTTAGCTTCATTTTCCAACTTAAATAATCTAATTCCAACCATTAGGAAGAAATTATGTTTGATTTAAGGAAATATATCGGCATAGATAGATCATTTTCAATACACACATTTGGATGAATTTTCTGATTTAATCAAGGCTGAATTAGATTGAGCTTCTAACAAAAAAGTAGTTATATCTCTTGATTTTCAAATGAAGTAAGACTTAGGTCTATATGATTTTTAAACATAGAGTTATGCCCAAAATATAAAAACTGTACAAGTCCATAAACATTTTTATTTTAAATTTAATGCAAACCCAACAATTACTTGCAAAGTCCAAGTAATTTCTTGCATATATTTTCATCCACACACGATGGACTTAGGCAAAAATGACAATTTTCTTCTAATTGTGATGTTTTTTTAATAAAATATTATCTCTCAACTTGCTCGCAAAATGTGTTGTCTTCTTTGGTTTCGTTTTGGCTCTTTTTGTTCATGAATTATTTAACACAAAATATTAATAAAACTATAATATTAACAAGAATAAAACAAAAAAAATAAGAAGGATTTGATACAAAAATATATTAAAATATGTACTTATCAATTAATCTACAATTTTTTATCCCAAGTTCTAGCATGTTGCCCATTACCTTCCCTATTTGCTGCTCATCAATACGCTCCACAAAGTCAAGGATTAATGTCTTGGTCTTCCTTGGAAATATGCTCACTAAAAATAAATATATTATTCCCTATTGGCACCTTTTGTATTGTTATCTAGCTACATTAAATTTCCTTTAGCAACAACAGTGATTAATTTCATAGATGCTTGAAGTTCATATCCTCCTTATTAAATTGTGAAGGAACATAAACAACACCATTTCCAACTGTTATAATTTTAAGATTATAAACCTAAGTGCAGCTTCTGTCAAGTAATAAATTTTTCAGAAATCCGAGGTCGATCCATAGGAAAGTTGTTTGAAATGTTTAGGATTATATTTCTTAAAAGATAAGATTTATGCGGTTTAGAATATAAAGAAAAGTTTATGTTATAATTAAAAAATCAAAGTAATAAAAGTATTGAAAATTAGGAATTTGTTCTTGAGTTTTGGACAGAGGAATGATTATTTATTTATTTTTTTTGTGAAAAAAGCCCTAGCTGTGTGGGAGTTAGGAGTGCTGAGGATAGTGCAACATACAGAGGAGAAATGTTCACCAGAGAAAGGGTAATCATGTCGAGGTGAGCTCCAGTGATATCGGCACGAATTGGGAAGAGGGAGACTATGAGCGAAGTCATCGAGATGATGCCAGGTAAGAGAGAGAGAATATGTATGGGGGTGTGGGGAGTCAAGGACAGTGCCAACACTGGCGTGAAGTCATTGGCGACAGTTTTATCTATTGGGGAGGGGTTTTCAATATATTTTTTTTTCTTTACTTACTTTTTAGTTATAAATTTTAGAGTAAATAACACTTCACCCCCTAAATTTAATCATTTTAGCACATTACCACCAAAAATAAATTTTAAGCACTTTGTCCCCTCAAACTCAATTATTTTGGCACTTTATTCTCCAAAATATAAATTTTAAGCACTTTGCCCCTTCAACTTATTTTTATTATAGCATTTTACCCTCCAAGTATACCGAAATGATTTTCGTTAGCCTCCACCATATATTTTTTTTCTCATCTTACCACATAAAAGTCAAGAAAAATACATCATAATATTATTGTATTATTGTCAATTGTGAAGATACGACAAACGATGGTATTTTTGTCAATTGTACTACAATCGATTCTATTTACAACAAAAATATCACAATTTATCATATTTTCACCATGACAATAATAAAAAAAATACTATGATGCATTTTTTTGAATTTTGCGTGGAAAGATAGAAAAAATGTGTGGCGACAGTTGATGAAGAACGTTCTAATAAAAATTTAATTTGAAATTGACATTTGGGAATAGGGGAACAAAATACTTTAATAAATAGAACTTTAGGGGACAAGATGTTTAAAATTTATTTTTAGGAAATAAAGTAATAAAATTATTAAGTTTAAAAATACAAAATGTTTAGAACTTATTTTAAAAAAATGATATTTTAAAATAATGAAATTTGAAGAGGTGGAGTATCATTTATCCAATTTTTTTAGGCATAGGGCTTAAGTAAAAGGTTTTTATTTTCTGTCTTCTTATACCTTTCATTTCTAAGAAAAGGAAAAATATGGAAGGTAAGAAACCATCCCCTGCTTCTAAATTTTGGGAGCTCCTATTCTCATGACGTGGCAAATCCCCAATGGTTGAGGCAGCACCCTTGACGTGGCAAAACTATTCATATATTTTTACCACTTCACTTCCATTGCCATTTCATCAAGGAACAAAATCTAAAGCCAAAAGCACCCGTCGGAGGCCGGAAATGTTTCACCGGAAAATCCTGCATCTGAGCTGCGGGCTCCTGCTTCTCGCCCTCCTACCTCTCTCCACTCTCGCACGCCCATTCGTCCTTGTCCTTTCCCAGGACGACCTCTCCGACCCCGCCGCCGCATCCAATCACCCCTCTCCGCCCGACGACGTCTCCGATTTTGACGACTTCCCTGAGTCCGAGTCCAAGCCCGACTCTGTCATCGACCCGGGTTCCTGGTCTCCACTGTTCGAGCCCGATACGAATTTCAAAAGCCCTAACCCTAATGATGATGATGAGGTGATTTATTACAACGGGGTGAGGAAGATGGTGGAGGCGGCGAGTAGAGGAGAGTTTAGGATTATGGAGGAGGCCGCGGCGGAGATCGAAGCGGCGACAGCGGTGGGGCAGCCGCACGGGCAGTCGGTGATGGGGTTTTTGTATAGTATGGGAATTGGAAGGGAGAGGAGCGAGGGGAAGGCGTTTTTGCATCATTATTTTGCAGCGCAGGGTGGGAATATGCAGTCGAAGATGGCCTTAGCATACACTTACTATCGCCAAGAAGTAAGGTTTTTTTCTTTTTTCTTTTTAAGGTTATAATTTTTAAATTAAGATTGTGAGCATATTATTGTATCATGAACATGTTTGTTTTCTGAATTGCTAGCCTTTGTTTAGCTGAGATTGGTTGTTCGTGTAGTCTAAGGAGACTAAATTTGCTTGAGGAATACATTTTAAAGAATTTTAGGACTGTTAGTGAGGAATGCTTTTACTTTTTGTGCATTGATGCATTAGGTATAAAGATCATGGTTTGCAGGAATGTCACGGTGGTCATTGTGGAGGTCACAGTTTTAGTTTGCACCATTGCGGAAGGGTCGCCGCCATTCCACAACCCTTTTTTTTAACTTACAGGGCTCTATTTATTTTGAATGAATCATCTTTTCTATTCCATTCCATTTTTACCATCTTTTCCATGATTTACGGAAGAATCATCTTTTGTATCTTTCCATCTTCACGTGAAAAAAGCTCCTTCAAAACTGTTGCAAAGCTGAAAACAGAGTACATAATTTTCTCTATCATTAAACCATTCAAATCCTTCTACAATGACATTACTCCAGTCAAACCATGACTTCTGCATTTCCTTTCAATAATTTGTCTCCAAGAAACCCATTAAGCCCTTTAAGCCAGGAAATAATTTGTCTTTTAAGGAACCATTCCAGCCCTTCAAACAGGAAAACTCATACAAACTCGATTGCTCGAGCCTCAAACGTGAAATTGCCTTCTGATTTTATCTCCAATGTCCCGCAAAATCTTCATTCCAGCTGCATCACTCCGATTTCTCATCTGTTCCACCGAGAAATTGCTGATCCACTCCCAATCCATGCTCGTGGCCATGATAATATTTAATTTGGTAATGCCATCGTCCGTTCCCTTCCCAATCCTACTGTTCTGGCCGAGATAGCGGCAATCCGGCGAACCGTTGCTGGGATTTTGAAGGAAACATGGTATATTTAGGCCGTGTGATGAAACTTTGCTCTTAAATTTTGGTTAATTTTCTGTTCTGTTCTTTTGGAGGGTGAATTCTGTTAGATATTCTGATGGGTTTGGAGAGTGGTCTGGGCTTAAGGAGGAGTACAAATTTTGTGGTTTTCTGAAGCTGGGAATTCAATGACAGTATCACCAAGGAAGTCTCTGGAACAAAAGAATTTAAGGAAATCTGTCACTTATTAAAATTGTTCTCTTTCCTGATGCAACAACATTCTTTTTGAAAGCGAATTTGATGATTTAGGTATGCGAGGAAAACCAATCTGAAATTATTTGTTTTCGTGTTATTGGAGACTACTAGAAGTGGCAATTTTTTGGGAAATAGTGAATTTAGTTGGATGTACCATGGCTCTTGGTTTAGAAGTTGACATGAGATTCGGCATTTTCCCATAGGCCATGGTGGTCCAGAAATTATGAAATCCTTCACTGGGACTGTGATTATAGATTATGATTCAATTACAGTGTTTGGGTAGGACAAAGAATATGGGTGAGGAAAGGATGCAAATTCTCTTTTTAGTGTTTGATTCATCTATACCATAGTTTTTAAATGCCCAAATTGCTTCAAGGTGCAAAAGTATCATGGGGCCTAATACAAGGCGCCCCGGCAAGCGCCGTATCGTAGTAAGGCTAAAAATCGTCCAATAAATATAATACTCAAAAAGATGAATTCCATGAATTTTTAGCACCTAATTACAACAAATTATAATTATTTTCAGTACTTAATCCCAAAATTTTCCTTAGTTTCAGCACATTTACAGCATATTTCCTAAACTTTAATCAAATTATCTTAATTCCAGAAATTTCCATTTATTTCAGAATTTAATTATAAAAAAACCTTGGATTTTATCACTCATGGAATATTTTAAGTATTTTAGTATATCTGGAATGTTCAAATAATAATAGTTTTCAGCGATAAAAGAAAAGAACATAAACAAACGAAAGAAAGAATAAAGAAACAAGAAGAGGTGGAAAGAATCATGTTTCTACTCCTTTTGGCATAAAAGAGGAGAAGAATTAAGAAAAGAGAACAAGAGGAAGAAGGAAGAAAAGAAAAGGAAGATAAGAAAAAAATCATGAAGGAATAGAAGAGTGAAAAGAAAAGGAAGAAGGGAGAGAAAACCAAAGATAGTGGCAGGACTTGCCTTTCTTAATCAGCCGCTACTTTGGGTGGCCTTAAACTTAAAAAAAGAAGGCGTAGCTTAGGCGTGCACCTTTGTCAAAGACTGTGATTTAGCTTAAAAAAGGCGCTAGGCTTGAGCTATGTGCCAAGGCATAACTTTAGTAACTCTGTTTAATAGTGAGAAAAATATGCCCCTAATTAGGCATAATTTACGCACGTGTCTTTATATGGAATAGAACATCATCAATATTAAATTCAAAATCAAATAATTATGAAAAACACTAATGGCAATGAACTATAAAACCTATCCATAAGTATTGAATGTCGTCGGGGGGTTAGTAGCCCCATCTCTGTAGTATGAAAGCGTCCCCCAGTTGCTAAGTCCGGACTGGAGCAATAACCTTTCCTCTTGGACTTTCATAAGGCTAAAGTCGCCATCTCGTAGCTTGAGTTCCTCATTGAAGAGGCATTTATATCTCTAGTATTGACCTAATTCCCGCATCCAACCAGCCAATTAGGCATCCTACTTTATATAGAATAGAACATCATCAATATTAAATTCAGAATCAAATAATTATCAAAAACACTAATGGCAATGAACTATAAAACCTATCCGTAAGTATTGAATGTCCCAATTATTACACTGAAATCATTTAATGCATGCTAAGTAGTAGAGCATGGAGGATAGAATATGGGAGGGAAGGAGCTTAGGCAGGGAAACCTCCTATTTGTTCGGTAGGAGGAAAGGAAGGGGTATGGATAAGGGGACCTCTAATCTTGTACAAATTTTAATGCATCTTAGCATGGAGGTGTTGAAGAGTTTAGATGTAAAGCACAAAATTGGCCCTTTGTCTTTGGTTCTTCTATCATACTAACTAAGAAAAACTAAGAAAAGGTGTTGTCTTCTCCTTCCCCTCCATGTTACCAAACAACATAGAGAGTCACGTGTAAACCGCACCCACCCACCCCTCCCTGTGGGGGGTGGGGGGGTGGGTGGGGGGGGGAGGGGAGGGAGGGAGGATTGGAGACCTTCCCCTCCCCCTCTTGATACTCGACATTCTTAAAGCTAACTCAAACTTAATAGACACAAAGTATAATTTATGTATAAAAACACATGCATCAATAGCGACATAGTTGTAAATCATGGTAGTACTTCCCTTGTACCACTAGCACCAGGGATTTCAACGGGGCAGGTTTGGCCAAACCCGCAGCGTGCCCTGCCAAAAGAAGATTGGACCCGAGAAACTGCCCTAAACCTGCCCTGTCCCGTCCCTAAACCAGATAGGTCTAACCCGCCTTGACTCGTGACTCGCGAATTTTGCTTCCATCAGCTGCAATTTCCCAGCTAATCATGGCAGCGGTTGGACTTAAGCTTCAGCACCCCCACCCCACTCAAAAAGTAAAGGAAGAAAGGCTTTTAGAAAAGGCCTTTATTTCTCTCTTTCTTCATGACCAAAAGATTTTGTTTCTCTATGTATCATGTACAGAAGAAATCAAGCTTTAATCTACCGTCAATCCTCCTCCGCCTTCCGGCATGCGTGGCAGTTTGGGGCCGACCATCTTCACAAATCACGATTTTCTCTTCTCGCTGCGTGGAGGGCGCCGCTGCTGACGGTCGGTGGGAGGTCGCTTGGAGGCTATCTAAGTAGATGACAAAAGAAATCAAAAGAAAAATTGGGTTGTGTGCATTTTGACTCGAAATGGTGGGAAGAGCAACGGCGCATTGAGGGAAAAGAAAATGACAGCTTGAAGGAAACCCTAAAGGGAGTTTAGTTATATATATATATACTTAGTACAGGGCGGGTCTATTAGAACCTATTACCCGCCTCGGACCCTGCCAGGTCTTGAAAATTAAATCCGTTACTCGCCCCGTTACCCGTTTATTCACCCCGAAGCCGTCTCACACAAGGCGGGTTTGTTATGGGTCATAGTTAAACCCGGACCCATTGCCATCTCTAACTAGCACTAAATATGTGCTAGACGAGGATAACTTGAAATCGCTTCTACGTAAATTGGAAATAAAGTTACCATATAACAGTCAACATATGCCTTCTAAGTTATTTCTTTCGGTTAAAATTTAATTTTTCCTCTATCCTAATATTATTGTGATACTTTGACCTGACACGATATGAAAAAGTTAATTTTTTGGTATAATTACACTTTTTCCTCGTAAGGTAATGGTTGAGAGTAATTGGGTCATTACTTTAGTTAAGTGAGGTGATGCTTATGGAAAAAAAATTCTATTTTAGGAAGAGCCTTATTTCGAAATACCCCAAAAAGAAAATACGACCAATGAATATGAGACAAATGGAATAGTTTTTATGATGGAAGAAGTCTAGAGTACTATGGGATATGTTTTCTTTTCTTCTTTTAGTTGATGATGAATCCATGACATTGAGAAATGTAAAAGAGAGTTGATGAGAAAAGCCTTATTTTGAAATACCCCAAAAAGAAAATACGACCAATGAATATGAGACAGACGGAATAGTTTTTATTTATGTTGACAACATGATGGAAGAAGTCTAGAGTACCATGGGATATGTTTTCTTTTCTTCTTTTAGTTGATGATAAATCCATGACATTGAGAAATTTAAAAGAGAGTTGATGACAAAAATCTATGTTTTGAATATTTATTCTCTTGTTTTCATAATGGAAATGTTATTTGTAAGTGTTTTGTCACTAAACACCCGGTATTCAGGTTTAGTAATTAGAAAATGCAAACAACTGTAATAGATATGCTTCTGTGCTTGAGGTACAGCGGTAGTTGTGTTTTTCCATTATTTGAAATGGTACCATTACTTAGATGCTTATTGTATCAGAACATCTATGGTCTACTTTATTGCTATAGTTCCATATTATTATTTTTTCATTTGACCACATATAAACAAATTTTAACTGTTCTTCAAACAACAGCAAGTTAGAATTTTCACTTGCAGTGATGGGATGAGAAACCACTGTGAAGCATTCCTATTTTTAGGTCATGGAACTTGGAAGAGTATAAATCTTTGCTTTGCACCTAAAATGAGAAGATACAAAATTTTATTCTTGCAGTGTAAGGGAGAAATTATTTCATTTAGGTATTTAGAAATGGTTTCTCTCAAATATTCACGTTTTTTATTACCTTGTTGAAGGACTTTTTAGATAAAGTATAATTTGATTTGGAATTTAATGACTCATATTTTTTGTTCAAAAGATTTGTCTGAGCGAGCTTAAAGACCACACTAATTAAGTGTTGAGGAGCGCAGGACTTAGCTCTTAAGGGAAAAGCAAATAGTGAATGAAAACAAGATGCCAATTGCTTACTGAAGAGAAGAGAAGAGAAAAAGGAAAGGAAAGAAAGAAAATAATACAACTGCTTAGTTATTGTTCTGATGAGTTGGAGTTATATTTTATTTTGAGTAGGGAATCTCATCATGAAAGAAGCTGTTGTTTAAACTAAATGTCATGTTGTTGATCCATATTTATTTGGTGCAGATGCATGACAAAGCAGTTAAGTTGTATGCTGAATTGGCTGAGATGGCGGTGAATAGTTTTCTCATCTCAAAGGACTCACCAGTGATTGAGCCAATTAGAATCCACAATGGTGCGGAGGAAAACAAAGAAGCTCTCAGGAAGTCCAGAGGAGAAGAGGATGAAGATTTCCAGATTTTGGAATACCAGGCACAAAAAGGGAATGCAGGAGCTATGTATAAAATTGGAATATTTTATTACTTTGGTTTGAGAGGTGTGAGGCGCGATCATGCCAAGGCATTGCGGTGGTTCTCAAAGGCAGTAGAGAAAGGTGAGCCTAGGTCAATGGAACTTCTTGGAGAGATATATGCAAGAGGTGCAGGGGTTGAAAGGAACTATACTAAGGCTCTGGAATGGCTTACGCTTGCATCAAGACAACAACTTTATTCAGCTTACAATGGCATGGGATATTTATATGTGAAGGGTTATGGAGTGGAGAAAAAGAACTACACTAAGGTATCATTTTTGCTCATATTTATCTTCTTTTCTTTGTTTTCTCCTTCTCTCCCTTTGCCTTTTCCTTCTCCTGCCCCCTCTCATGTGTTCTCTAATAATTTTTCTTTTTCCTTTGTGCTATTATATGTTTTTTTCTCACTTTCCAGTAGCTCCTTTCCTCTGCATCTTTTTGACTATTCCAGTCTATAAAAATGGTGGGAAATGTTAAGTATGGCTCAATAATTACTTCTCTGTCACAGGCAAAAGAATATTTTGAGAAAGCTGCAGACAATGAAGAATCTGGTGGATTCTACAACCTTGGGGTAATGTATCTCAAGGGACTTGGGCTGAAGCGGGACTTGAAAATAGCAACCAAGTACTTTGCACTGGCTGCTAATGCAGGTCAACCAAAAGCATTCTACCAATTAGCTAAGATGTTTCATACTGGTGTGGGGCTCAAGAAGAATCTTCCTATGGTAAGTCTTATGTTTTCTTATTCTCCTACATTTTTGCCCTCTTACTTGTATAATGTCTCTCTGAGTGATTAGATTATGGGCTACGCCTTTTTAGCTCACTCTATGTTTGGGCAACTTTGGACAAAATGTTGTGTTATTGCCTTATTGCCATGCAGTGCCTTTTAATGTATTTCCTCTTCAGATTCTTCTTTCATCTCCTCTCTCTTACCTTTGGTGGTGGAATGTTTCTGATTTTCCTCTTTGTTGCTTGCAATTTTGCTTTTGACAAATTGAGACCTAAAGGACAAATGCTTTTGTGCATCTGGTGATCATTTTGTGCACTTCATTTTAGGCAACAGCATTATATAAACTAGTTGCAGAGCGTGGACCATGGAGTTCCTTGTCTAGATGGGCACTAGAGTCATATCTAAAAGGTGATATTGGCAAGTCATTCCTTTTGTACTCAAGAATGGCGGAGATAGGGTATGAGGTGGCACAAAGTAATGCTGCTTGGATTCTTGACAAATATGGGGAACGTAGTATGTGCATGGGGGAATCTGGACTCTGCACAGATGCTGAAAGGCATCAATGTGCGCATGCCTTGTGGTGGAAAGCTTCTGAGCAGGGTAATGAACATGCTGCTTTGCTGATAGGGGATGCATATTACTATGGTCGGGTATGTTAACTGCATTTAACATTCTATGTACGTTCTTGATAAGGATATAAAACACCTGAGCCTTCTTCCTGGTTGTGATGATAAATACCTTTATTACACATTGCTGTTGAAGATTTCGTACACTTATTTCCTTGCTCTTCTACTCTATAGGGTACAGAGCGGGATTATGATCGTGCAGCCGAGGCCTACATGCATGCTAAATCTCAGTCCAATGCTCAAGCCATGTTCAACCTTGGGTACATGCATGAACATGGGCAAGGACTACCACCGGATCTTCATCTTGCCAAGCGTTACTATGATCAAGCCTTAGAAGTTGATCCTGCTGCAAAGTTGCCTGTATCACTAGCCCTTGCCAGCCTGTGGATACGAAGAAATTACGCCAACAGTTTCCTTGTGAGTATATCTTCTTGTTCTGCTTCAATTGATCTTTCTCTCTGCTTGCTTTTTAACTGGGCTGTGATATCTAGGTGCATATGGCTTCATGTTTCCTTGTTATAACTTAAAAATGTGGTATAACGACATGGAATTTGGTTCTATATTTGTAACTTTCCCTGGTTTCTGGATCAAAATTTATTTTCGGAAAAGTTAGTTTATCATATTGCATGAGTACTATATGCACTGATAAGTGAGAGTTGATGTTGGAAGATCGACCTCAAACTTTTTCCTTGTGTTACTATTCTCTCTGTAAAACAGATATGGATAATTGATCTTCTGGACTTCCTAAAAACATTCTGCAAACAGGCTTCTGCCATTATCCAAGGACCGCTTCATTGAGGTCATTTTTCAATTATGATTACCTAAAAATTAGTTACGGAGTAATTAATTTTAGATTAATCAATTTGGGTAAAACATTGTTTGATTAAATAAAAAGACAGTTTTCTGACATATAAGCTATGTGAAAAGATATGTCAAATTTTTTGAATTCCTGACATATTTTTTTACTTTTCAGAATGCATTTGGGTGGAATTTGATTTTGCATTTTCTTGTTTATTTGTTTGATTTCTCAATAATCAAGTTTCAAAATAATTTTTAATATTATCAATTATTTCCGATTTACCAAGCAACTCTGATTAGAAAAAGCAATGAAAATATTTTTGTACTTAATCAGAAAAAATAATCTATACCAAACAGGCCCTTGAATTACTTGTTTTGATAGAGTGATACCTATTTGTCATGACCATATTTGTCATAACTTTCCCCGGTTTCTGAGTCTGTAAGTTTTATTTTTGGAAAAGATAGTTTATCATTTTGCATGAGTTCTATAGGCACTGTTAAGTGAGAATTGATGTTGAAAGATCAACCTCAAACTTTTTCCTTGTATTTATGTTTTTATACTATTCTCTCTGTAAAACAGATATGGATAATTGATCTTCTGGACTTGCTTAAAACATTCTGCAAACAGGCTTATGCCATTATCTAAGGACCGCCTCTTTGAGATCATTTTTCAATTATGATTACCTAAAAATTAGTTATGGAGTAATTAATCAATTTTGATAAAACATGTCTTGATTAAATAAAAAGACAGATTTCTGAATGTCAAATTTTTTGAATTCCTGCCATATTTTTTTACTTTTCAGAATGCATTTGGGTGGAATTTGATTTTGCCTTTTCGCGTTTATTTGTTTGAATTCTCAATAATCAAGTTTCTAAATAATTTTTTATATTATCAATTATTCTCAATTTAACCAAGCAACTCAGTGATTAAAACAAGCAATGAAAACAATTTTTTACTTAATCAGAAAAAGTAATCTATACCAAACAGGCCCTTAAATTGTTGGTTTTGATAGAGAGATACCTTTTTTCCATGACCATATGTTGGCTGAATATTTAGTAAAACAGATACTTATCGGCTAAAAGCTCTGGTGCCATATGAACACAACAAACTCTTCTCTTTTTATTTTTATTTTTATTTTTTCTTCTGCTTCTGACATTGTGCTGTTTAATCTACGGACTTTTGCATGCATTGATTTGTGTTACTGAACTTGCAATCCTGTTGGTTTGGTGAGACTCAGGAGTCAGGTCCCTATTTGAAACTCTTTACCTTAACAGACTATGGTGACACTGCAGGAGTTAGTCCTGTGGTTTGATGACAATGCAGGAGCTAGCTTGCGCCTTCTGTTTTGTGCTTGCATGTGGATGTGTGAATGCACAACGGATTTTCATTTCATCTAATGAATTTGACCTTTTCGAATCAATTGGTTTACGGCTTATTTCGGAGGAAAAATTAAACAAAAAAAAAGACAGTAGTTATTCTTCTGATCTGCCTGATTTGGTATATTGACTTAATTGGTCACTTTGTTTTACAGGTTGATATGATTGATTCACTTCCTGAAGTTTATCCAAAAGTGGAGGCATGGGTGGAGAATGTGATAATGGAGGAAGGAAATGCAACAATTCTAACGCTCTTTGTCTGCCTCCTTACGGTTCTTTACCTAAGGGAACGGCAAAGGAGACATGCTGTTGCTGGTGGCATAGCTCCTCCACAGCAACCTGTTGAGCAGGCTGCACCTCTAGTTAATTGAACTTATTGAGTACAATTTTGTTGTGCCCGTGTGAAAAGGAAAGAGAGGGATGTGGCTTCTCTCACCGAGAGGTAAGATTCTTTTGCAGGAAGATGTATAGGTGTTTGATTTTCATGAGCTCGGTTAAAGAGTAACCTTTTTCTTCTCGCATGATGTAAAATAGAGGGGGTTTCCACAAGGTGGAAACAAACATAGAGTTTTAGTTCTAGATGCAATATAATCTGGCAGATAAATTACATTTATTTATCGTTTTTAGAAATGAGCAAAGAACTAACAAATGAGAAAGGATTTGATTTTTACAGTATTTTCTTTTCCTAACTTAACTTTCAATGCTCAAAATAATGTTACCCATAATTGTGTATTGCTGCAAACTAAGTTGTATGGGACAGCATTAAGTCAGCTTATGATTTTCGCATTTTCCTACTGGTTTTTGGAGTACGGCTTCTATAGCATCTTTCGTCTCACGATGGTGGTTCTTTAAGCTTATTAAGATATATGATGTTTTAGATATTTAAAATATAAGATGTTTTTAGACTTAAAAGGTATTTAAATTTTATTTCAAAACAAACTCTTGAATTTTTTGGATATATTTATATGGAATAAGAGCATGTAGTTTATAAGATATTATTAATAGTAATTTTATAATTTATATGGTTAAATTAAAGGAGTTTATGAAAATTTAAAAATAATTTTTATAATTTTTTTACTTTTTTGAAGAAGTTTATAAGATGTTGACATTATTATTTTAGCACATGTAAGATTTAACTCTCCTTTCTCTTGATGGGCGGGTGTGGGTGATGAGGTCTTTCTTGCTTGACTTGGGGAGCAAATGCGCATTTCTTGTATAATATTTGATTGTTCATGTTCAGTCTAATACTTGAATTGTTCTCTTGAGAACGAGATTTTCTTTCTTCTTCTTTGAGCTAAAGCTAAAAAGTAATACGGATACTGAAAAAGATTCAATTCTCTTGTCGGCCTCTTTTTCTGAGTAGGTCGACTGTTTAATTTCTTGTTTTTCTGCCTGGCTTGGCTGGTAAATCAAGCGTTGCACCTTGTATGTGTTGCATTCTACCGCTTTATTTTAGGCTTGATACTTTTCGAACTTATTTATCTATATCTATATTATTATAAAAGTAAGTATCAACAGTTTGGAATTTTTTAGAAATTTTATAATCTGTTATAAGTTATAACCTTAATTAATAATAATTGAGTAGTAAAAAAAACATAAAAGGGCATCATTGAATTTTGCTTATTCTTAAGTGGTATAGTGAATCTAGTACTATTTTTTTTTTTTATTTATTTGTTTCCTTTTGATCTCACTCTTCTTCAAATGCTGCTAGCTTGTGGAATGCTTTGAACTTCTTTTAGATAAAATCAGTTTTTATATAGACTTTGATCATATAGAGGACTTGTATAAGAGAGTTATCGTTGTTTTAAGTTAAATTTTTCGTACAGTTGTGAATGTTTAATATTTTCTCAATTTATTCACTAATTATCCTATTTTTTATTATAATTATAGAGGGGAAAGAATATAAATTTATAGTAGAAATGAAGAAAAAAATGAAAAAGTTAATTTCAAGAGATTTGATTCTAAATAAAAAAGACTTAATAATAACATAAGCTAAACAATTAAGAAACTTGTGGTAAAATTATTTTAGTACTAGATTTTTGCCATTAATCTCAAATTAAAATATGAGTTTTACATTGCTTTAATGGAATATGAATTTTGCTATAAATGCTGAATTGATAAGTATGTGGATTTCATTTCTCCATCTAAATTTCTTTAAGTGATGAATGTACATTTTTTAATCCTAATTTCCGTTACCCATTTCATATTTCATGAAATATATTTTGATTGTGATAATGATAGTATGATCATAAATTGAGTGACAATACATAACATATTCCAAGTATATATATAATATTTATAGTTGATTAATAAAATAAAAAATTATACTAAATCTAGACGAGAGGCATAATTTTGAAATTAAATTTATGAGACGAGTTCTCAGTTTAATTTTTAAACTTTAAGATTTAAGAAAGAGAGAGCAACTAAGAGGAATATTTTCTTTAGTACTAATGTAATTTTTTCCCATGCTTTGTTTTAATTAAGCCTATTCGAAAAGATAAAAAGTCTAACAAAGTTTATTTTCTTAAAAAGAGATAATAAGACCAAGAATTCATTGCAACAAAAACATAGCCTAGGAACACTAAATAGGGATTAAATGTAACTTTTACAAATCAAATTTTAAATCACACCTCATAAATTTTAGTTCAAATTATTACTTTTCTCCAAATGTATCATAATTTCAATCTATTTTATTATTGTAATATCTTTGTATTTTACTTATATGGAAGTATATTATGAATTTTAAATCTATATTATCGATATATAGAATTTAATTTAACCAAATAAAATACAACATGAATAAATTGGAAGGAGAATTTAAAATTAATAAAGTTTAAAAAGATACACATGTCATTGACTCATTGCAAAAAACTTAGAAGAAAAATTAAATAGGACTCCATTATAAATTTGGCATCCTACTGCAAAACTTGAATGAATTAAAACATTTGAAAAGATTGAGAAATAAATTTGATATTCATGACAAAACTCAATAAATTGATTTTTGTTCTTAAAAGCTACTGTATTTATGATACATTATAAGTTTAAGTAGTATGAGAAAATATTTACATGGTTGTTCATGAATGAAAGAATCATACATATAAAAATATGGTTTTTTGTATTATTCTTTTTGTTATGTATATGAATTTCTTTTTTATTATATTTCTTTGTTGTGAGGAGTGAAGGAAAGAAATAGAAGTGGACAAGAGAAAATGAAAATAAATGGACAAGATTAGACTTTATTATTTTTTTACGTAATATATATAAATAATATCATGTTGATTATACATATGTAAATAGAAAATTCAATTTCAAAATCATATATTGCACATTAAAAAAATGAATGACAATATTTTGATAATTCAAATCATATTTTGTATTTAAAAAAGTAAAAATAAATCAAATTATTGAAGACTAATCAAACTATGTTCCTCCATCCAATAACTATGGCTAGAGCTTCAATCTTATGTATATAAATAAGGGTAATAATCAAGACACACAATTGAAAGAAGAGAAGACATCCAAGTTTCAAAAAGCTCTCCCACGTCTTCAAAATTCCATAACTTGATGATTGAGAAATTTCTTATATACCAAAGAAGTCTCCCCAAGTTATCCAAATTCTACACTTTGAAGATGAATGAAAGGCTTGTTTGTTTTTCATCCCAATGGGCCATTTTCAAGATTTTATTATTTCAGAAACCCAAAATATGTTTGTTTTGGACTATTGGAAATTGTCCTATATTTAAATATTTGTCCCACTCAACAGCTTCTATTGATATGTTTCTAAGCCTAAATCTGCAACTAGTCTGAACAATGTAAATCACATAGAACACGTAAGGCATGGCTGTTTGGGAATACCATGTTAAATGTTCCCCATTCTTAAAAACGTTTTACCCCTAACCATAGTCGAATGGATCTTGTTCAAAGGACCTAACATGTTTTTAATACCATCCCCATCTCAAGACCACATCAAAAAAAATAAAAATAGACAATGATATAAAAATTCTGTGTCATGTCATTCAATTCAACATCATCATTACACCCAAAATAAAAAATTAATATAGACCCCACCATTAAGGAATCTCTCCATTTTTTTATATATATGTTGATGTAAAAAATTATAAACAAAACATGTTTTATAAAAATGATTCTGTAAAATCATTCAAATCAAACACAATCTCATATTTTCATTTCAAAACTCTAAATCAAATATATTCTTATTTTTTACACGAGAACCAATACATCAACCAAATTCTCATTGAAAATGCTGAAACTAGAAAAAAAAAAAAAAAAAAAAAACCAAACAAACGTAGCATTGAAGTTGTCTCAACAAGTCTTCCAAATTCCTAACAACTTAAACAACTTAAAAGGATGGAGAAGTCTCCCAAGTATCAAAGCTCTTCTTCATAAGTTTTCAAGTTCCACAACTTCAAGACATGGTCTCCAAGCTTCTAAGAGCTGATAGCATGAATCTTGTAAATCCAAGTTCAACTCCAAGTGCTCCAAGTTCAAATCCTTCCTTCATTCCAAATTTCTCAAAATTTCAAAAGTCCATCAAATTACTTTAGAAGGAGAACTAAACAAAAGACTGTCTTTCTCACGATCTACTCAAATTCTCAAATATCCATCCATCAAAGAATCAAGTCATGTTCAAGACTTCTTTCATTGAGAAGCACGCTTTCGAGCCCCCGAACCAAAGAATATTTGGAGGAGTCAATCTAGATTTTGTACTCATGTCTAAGAACTTAACTTTTATAGATCAATTTTAAATTTTCAGGTTTGAATTAGTGTTGGCAAGCGAAGAGAAAGAGATAATGCTCCAAATCTAGGTCCAGAACCAAGCATGTAGGCAAGGACCTGAATTTTGATTTGACCATTTAACTTTGTACGTGGTTAAAACTGTTTTTAATGTTCATTAAATTTCATGATTTTTCTTTATGAAGTCTAATTGTAAAATGAAAAATTTGAAGGAAAGTAATTGCGACCTTGCAGTCTTATAATTATAGTATAACTTTTAACAAAGGACAACAAAATTATCTTAAAGATAAAAAAGATTTGAATTTCTAACGACCGGTTAGTGTCGACATAATTTTAAATTTTTAAAGGAAATCTGCCTGTACTTCAACCAAATTTCAGGGAGGTTTCTATAGTAATCCTTAAAATAAACAAAAGAATACCAACCTACATGATGATAAGAGTGGTAGCCTAAACCATTTAAAACACGAGAATGGTAGTGTAATAAGATGAGAATGAACATGAGAGCATCAACCCAAAAGACTGTCCACTGAACATAAGAATAAGAGGAGAGTTTCAACTCAGAAAGAGTATATCTTCTTTGTACAATTTATATATCCAAACAATGAAAATCAAGTGGTGAAAATTATAGTACTATAGTTCCAAAAATTTAAAATTCAAATGGATAAAGAAAAAACATGCACAATAAAATATCAGAATATATACTCTACTAGGTCAATGATTTTACATTCATGGTCCGTATAGACAGTTTTTTAATTAAAAAAGTGATTTACGTCTACAAAAATTTATTTATTGATGATCAAGATGTCGGGAAAAATTGTAACATTATCAATATTTTCACGATATCACTGCCACGCAACTGTTGTCAAGATGGTTTAAGAAGAATCAAAATGCGTATCACTTTAGCACAGCAAAGTAATGAAATTATGTTCTTACAAATCTCAAAACAATACAACACTAGACCAGGAGCCAAGAGCAGCTAAGAACTTGCATTATATTACCTGTAATTTATAACTGCCGGGGAACACATCAGTCAATTTTTCTCTTTCTGAAACGAGGAATGTTTTGCTATAGTATACTGAGCCCATTCAGAAAAATAGACTTACAAGAATAGACTACTTTTAAAGAAATATTACACAGCAAACTTTGCCCAGGAAATCATTTCAAAACCAAGTCAAATCAACCAATTTATCATTCTTCCTTGTTTACCAATCATCCAATCATCTTCAAGACACCCATTGTGCTCCCGCTGCTATGGTAACTGTAGTTTCATATGCAATTTTAAAAAGTTTGACTTAGACAGCAGGCAACTTAATAAGGCTTCTTCCAAGTCTGTTCTTCCAACGCAGACTCTTGGGGCCGATCAAGATTGCATCTCTTGCAGACAGTATTCCGACTAAAATTTAAGAAATCACAGCTGCAAGTAGGAAACGTGGTTGGTAATAAAACTTTATTGGTCAAACAGAAAATTAAATGATTTGCAAGAGCAGTCAAGAAAGCCGGGTAACTGACTCACTGAGGGCACTCCCAATCCCCAGGTCTTAGTTGCCTCTGGGGGCGTGGCTCTTGACAGCGGAAACACTGCCTGTTGCTTGCAAAATTCATATAGGAACACCTAAAGGACAAGAGGATGGGAAGCCAGCAAAATAAAAAATAGAAAATTATACAACCAGCAGAAGAAAACACCCCAAGAAAAAGGGATGATCTAGCACCCAATATGCACATCAGCATGATAATACACTCAAATAATATAAGTCCTCTTCAATATCTAATGTCAAAACAAAGCTTATTTGGTTTTGCTGAAATCATTTCAATAAGAATGTTGTAACATTCTCCCTCAAAGCGCAATGTCATGTCTATGCTCCTACTTAAAAGCAAAAATCAAGAACACTTCTAAGGATAATTAGAAGTGAAATTACCAAATCCTGATACTAGCAAAAACTATCTAAATACCTCGTCAGTTCCAAAGAGTTAAAAGTAGAGCGAATAGACTTGATGGCAGAAGACTAACTTTAGCCATTTTTTATGGAACTTCCTTTCTCTTGCTTGTGTTAATATCGTTCTGCTTATCTCATCTTTCATAAAACACAATACTTTGAACTGCTTCATCTCTGGGACCTGCCCTAGATCTTTCTTCTTATGTTCATTGCTTTCAGAAACCCGTTACCACATCTTCTAGGATGCTCAGTATCAGAAGTTCTCCAAATCTTCATTGAGCCAAATCTACTACATCTTCATTGACCCAATTAAGAGTTCTCCATAACTTTTCAGTTCCATTCAAGCTATTTCTGAATGTGTCAACTTGTCAATCTCTAATGTAACTCCTGTTTGAATTAAAGTCCATCTTGCAGTCATTATCAGAAAGCAAATCACTGTACAAGCTTGTGTTTAGAAGGAATTAATGCTGCTTCAAACACGTCTTTGATGCCATTAAAGATTCATTACCTGTGACCAAAAGAATTTTGCGCCTAATACGAAGTTAACATGTCCCACAAAAATAAGGAGCATACCCCCCACCCCCACTCAATCTGTTAGGATTGTATCCTAAAAGTTAACTGCAAATTCGATGCCTATTCTATATATTTGTTTGATAAACAGTCTGAGCCATGGGCTTTCATGTATTATGAGATGATTAATGGCACTCTAACAATCTTGTTTACAATTTGGGTATTAGAGTCCGGTACAGATAGTACAAATCTTTGAGGATATCCATAGAAGCTTTTTTTCAAAATTAGAGTTGGGTACTATCCAGAAGATTGTAGCAAATATTTGAGAAAATAAATTAATCAAGGAAATAAGACTACAGTTGAACACACTAGCGCAATTGGAAAGCAATGGACCAACCAGAGAATGTGTCCTGAAAACACTGTCTGGGCACAGTCCTAAATGCATGTGGTCTCAGTGCCCATGCTGCTAATGTGAATGGATCTAAATCCTGAGAGGATCGTGAGTCAAGGTTCATGTGGCTGTCTCTTTAATACATCAATAAAAGAGGTTCTGTGCAACCACATTAGCAATACCTTAATATGTTGGGAGATGGCCATTTAAGATCTAAGTAATACTCATTCTCAATAAACTATTCACGATTTATACATTCATAAAATGAAGAGTGAAGGAAACTCACTTGAGGCAATTTATGAATTTGGTCATTCGATATCCTGACATTCTCAGTTAAGTGTTGATGAAAAGTACTCGGGATTATTTATCCAAATTGGGGACTCTAGGAAGTGATAAGATATCCAAATGAGTTGACAGCGTTACTTTCTTGATTCTCTTACGAGTATCCATCTATACTATACAGGCTAGTGGCATAGAATTACCATGGTAAAAGAAAAGTTACACACGTGGCTTCAATTTATTTGTTATATATTTAGAGTGTCATTGCCATCTTATATTGGACCAAATGGCAATTAAAGGGATTCTAAAGAGGGATTATGCAACAATTAGGATTCCATGAGCCCATTGGAGCAAAATTTTGAAATTCTTAATGTTCTTTCCCTTGCCTTACATTAGCTCCATATAGGTGGTTCGCATTTTACCAACATAAGGTGGAGACATCTTTTGAGATGATCCAAGATATATTCTTAGAATCACAAAAAAGCAGATATCTTTGAGACACAACAAGAGAGATTCTTGAAACTGCAAAAAAGAGACCGGGAAACTAATACTTGGAAGCATAAGACTAATTATTCATGAGATGGATAGATAAGTGTAGTAGAAACTTAAAAGAGGAAGCAAATATTCTTCTTCTTCTAAAAGAGTTGGATAGCATAAGAAAAAGGTGGTCTGTTCTACGTCAATTGAATTTCTGTATGATGAAAAAGCCTACAGTTTGACTGCACTGAGTTTCATTTCCATCTTTTGTTTCGACTTGGAAGACCCTTCTAGTTTGATCCTGGTTTCTAGTCAACAACACAATGTGATTGGCTCATCATCCTTCGTGTGTGATGTCATCATACACCTCAGGACAGGAAAAGTCTCTTCTCTGTTAGCAACCTTGTGTGCATCCCTTCAGCTGACAGCAAAAACAGTTTTGCTTGAGATGTTTCCTTAATTTGAGAGCTAGCAGGTTTTCCTGAGATTGATAGCACCTGGAGTGAAGCAACTTGGACTCCAAAAAATCATTTCAAACCTTTTCATTGAATCCTTGGACTCCCTAGACCATCTCTTGCACTTGGTATAAAAAGCTTGATAAAACTAAAGGCTTACAGAAACCATAGTAGCTCGCCCAGCTCAATTTGCCTCTGGCCTCTGGACAAAGACCAGTTCAATGCCTTCTTTCACCTAGATTGTTGACTGCCAGGCCCATGTTGGGCATTCCTGAACTGAACTTTTTCCTGCCTGAATAAAATCTTATTGGTACAGCATTACTAATGACATCATTTCAATAAAGCCCTTGAATTGTCTTTATAAGATCTGCTTCCAACCAAAGAAACAGAAAAACGTTTTTCACTGGATTACTTTTTAATCTTTCTGTTTCTCGCACATGCCTCTCCATACTAAAACCACTCTAACCCCCAAGACAGTTTATTTATTAAAGTGATAGCATATATGCAGGGAGTATAAACAAATCATCAGTTCACCAAATACAGCAGTTCAAAAATGGGGTCATTGTTAGATCGAGCTTGTAGTATAAAAAAGGTTAAAGCAGTATAACCAAATATGACAAGATTGGTAAATCAAACCATCAACAATGAATTCCACACGTCAACAGCAGCAGAAATTTATTAAACTTACTGAGGGCAGTTCCAATCTCCCTTTTTCATTGCAACTTCGTCAACAGATACGGTCTTGGGTCCCTCTGTTTTACATTTTGGACATCGTATATTTCTGGCAAAGTTCATAAAATTGCACCTGAAATAATTTGGATGTGCATCATCATGTTATACTCCACATTATAACATATACAAAAAATTAGTAAGGAAAAAAGTGTTGATTAAATTATTGCAAAAGCAATCATATTTTCAAATATAGAAAATGAAAATGCTTCAGAATAGAAAGTTTACCAATCAATTGATGCAATGGCAAGAAGTTCAACAGGTTTCATATGGAGCAAAATAAAAAATTTCCATTTATTATTCGAGAAACTTGTAAAATAACCAGCAGAAGAAAACAACGAATGGACAAGAAGGATTTATTGACAATTAAATCTATGGCAGGAAGAAGTGCACAAATTTTCACATTGTTGTCAACAGTCTTGACGAATACAAGAGACTTGGAAGTTCGATGATGAAGAGTAGAAAAGGTTAGCCATTAACATACTAGAAAGAGAAGTAAAACTGCAAGCAAGGACAATTAACAATCAGAAATATCATATTTACAACTGCAGCTTAGAAGTCCAACACAATAGCGTACCTATCAAAAGTATTATAAATTCTTATTAATACAAGCAATCTAAGTTTCTTCGTTTTCCAGAAAACTTTATCCACAAGAGAAAAGGCAAAAGACCACTTTCGATATCGCACAGGATATCACAAGAGAACGAAATAAGTGGAAGATCATTGCATGAAGCGCAAATATGTATCCTTATCATGATTAACAACTATATCAAGTCATAAGCGGTATTTAAATTTAGGGAATATAGAGGACCTCGAAGAGTAGAATACCAGCCGTTGTACACTCGACGCAAAGTACAAAATGTATAAACCAAGAAAATTGTAAATAAAAGGTGCAAACTCAAGCAATGCATCTGGTATCCAACTTTCCATGTCTCTGAAGGAGAAATTTTTCTCATTTGCTGCAAACTGCATGATGAACCACTTATTTGAAGATTCATTTCTCTATGTCAGTAACCATCATGTACCATTTAATTTTTCTTTTAGGCTGGCAATTCATCAAAGGAAAAAAAAATTATTTCCTTCTAAAATCCTAAGGGCTGTAACCTTTACCTCTAAAGCACTTCACTGCAAAAAATTAGTCAACCATTTGATGATGGTGCAGACACTAACTATTGATCAATATGCTTTATTTTTAAGGGAATAATCTTCCAAGGAAGCAGGGGATTAAGACGAGAGAAACAGTAACAAGATTATTAGGTTTCTTCACTTAACCTATATTATAACTACATTCTTTTGAAAGACCCCCAAGTTACATGAACATTTAATAGATCCAATCACACATCATTTAGTTCCAAGTTGTGAAGGTAGCATCTCCAAACAACAGATAAAGAGATGATTTCGTCTTTTCTTGTAGGTAATCCCCCCACCCACCTTCCTCCCCCTTTGGCCTGTGGGTAAGGTGGGGGTAAGCAGTTTGCAGAGCTGCTCAACTTACAATGCTGGTTTCCATAAATTCTTCCACACAGGAGAACCTGCATTGAAAAATTTACAAAATAAGCACTTTGCAGTCTGCCTCATAGTTCATCTTCCCCAATTCTTTTTTGTATTTTACTTCGTGTTTCATCATGGAGCGCGAGAGGGACCAAAAAATTGCTGTCAAGGTAATCCTGATATTAAGAATTTATGTAGAACCCAATAATCACAAGTTCCAAATAGGATCCTTTTTATCAAGGCCTAGCCCTTTCACACCAGACATCAAGCCCATATCCCAGCTTAAAACTTATCAGAAAGCCCATGATGCATCAAACAGGTTCTTAACGTCCAGGGCAAGCACCTGGTCTAAAGGTCATTGCGGGAAGTCCAAAATAGAGCTAGGTTCTATAGACTATTGTAACCACCATTGTGTTTAACAAAGACTACATTACTAGTACAATAATTATGCTGTTTTTCTACCACAAACATTGAGTCACCAGACATCCATTTAACATTTACTGAAAAGTTTCCTCAAAAATCTTCAAGGTAGATAGAAATTACCCGGGACAAATCCAATCTCCCCTTTTCATTACCCCATCATTCCCACGACCTCTAGGGGCATCATTTCCACAACTGCGGCATTGTCTGTTTTTTGCGAAGTTCATGAAGTTGCACCTAACAAGTCATTTTGGAAAGGAATCAAAGTTGTCAAGCAAAAGTATGAGACATTGATACAGTTCAACTAATAGGTACTAGCACACACACACAGTATCATCAGACAGAACGCTAGGCATCACATGTAATGTACTGTGTTTACTAATATCATAATGTTGAATATGTACTTGTGACAGCAATGCTCACAGCCTTTCAAATCTAAAATTCTGCTTAATATCCAGGTGAGATAGACAAATGTATGCAACAATACTAACCTCCAACTCTAGATGAATGCATCCACTAATGCAACTAAGTCCATGAAACAGTTTGATAAAAAATAGAACTGTATGTGAATGAAAATAATTACTCCAAAGCAAAATTAAGAATGACAAAAAAAATTAACAGATTGTTTCTCCCTTACTTGGTGCACACCCAATCTCCCTGCTTCATTTCAACATTTTTTGATCTTTCGTTATCTGATGAATCAAGACACTGCTTCTTTCTTTGAGAAGTTACGGAAGCAGGCTTTGGAAGATCAGGGTCAGGATGTGTCTCGCCAAGCTCAATCAACTGGGAGAACAATTTCCTAGCAGATGATTCAACAAGCTCTCTACCTGGAGGCTTATTTTCTCCAGAAATAACAAGGGGATCCAATGCATAGTGTAATAAGATACGAACTACATCTACTGTACGTGCAGCACCTTCAGAGTCATTTAGCATTATATATGCTCTATCACATGACCCACGGAGATTGCAAGAACTACAAACCTGCAGTTAATCAAACCAAATCACAAATCATCATATTATAAAAGCACGTATGCCATTTCTTCTCCAATGATATATAAATTGTACATGACATCAAAGATAAACTTACATTTCCTTCATCAAGATCTAGATATGCTCTCAACCTTTTCGCAGAGTTAACTGCCTTTCTGAAAAGATTAGGACAACCTTTCTCTACAACTGTTTGAATATCTTGTGTGGACAATGACCTGCAATATAAAATAACTAGCTCTTGAATCATTTAGATCAACTCACTAAACATAAGATGTAGCACTTCTTCTCAACCATACCATCCAACATATTCCCTTGCAGAATCAAATCATCAATTTTGAACAAGTATACACATGGGACTTTAGTAATTCCAATTTTTCTAACCTTTTTTCTCCAAAATTTCCTCAAAATTTGGGAGACACGCATCAGATTCAATATTTATTATATCTCTAATTCTCTCCTAAACATAAGTTAACAAAAAATCAAATACATTCGTACATTTCAGAAATTTCAGCGAATGCCAGCACAAAACATTCTCAGTTCTTGTAGTTTTTGAAATTATATTAAAGCCATTCTTGAGCCCCACAACAAGTTGCATACTTCTCTTTAGAAAAATATCCGTATTTAGCAATTACATTTATTCAAGACAATAATAAAATTGAAAACGAGCCCAACCTAAACACACAGAGAGACTCTAACTCAATTAATCCCCCACCCCGCAAAAAAAAAAAACTACACAAATTAACTAAACATTTGTAGTAACGCTATCGTTTTAACGAATTAAACAAAAACAAAATTTTATTAAATGCTGGTAAACAAGAAGGAACAAGGTGCAATGCCAATACTTGAAAATGTCAAAACGGTCGCGTGCAAAGCTCAAACATGCGTCCTTAACCAACTTCGTCTCCGTGTAAACAACAACCCCTTCATCGTCAGCGCCACCTCCATTTTCCAAAACGGCGGCATCTTGAGTAAGGTAGCCTTTGGCCTTTAATCGGTCAACAAAATTAACCCATTCGGGCCAAGGGTGTACAGAAACCGCAGAAGAATCATCAGTAGTGAGAGTACAAGCATCGGAATCGAGCGTCAATGCGGAGGAACTGTAGTGCTTGAACCGCAGGGAGGGAAGAAGGCAGATTTTGTTGAATTTAAGGGGTGGAATTTGAGAAAAATTGCGGGAATTGCGGAGAATTGAGGGACCTAGAAGAGTGAATAGCCTTGAAGTTGCCATTTTACTTTTTATTTTCTCTGGTTTTTCAAACCATGAGAAATTCTTTTGGGGTTTAGATTAGGGTTTTTGAGAGGTTTTAGTCGACAGTTTTGAAGGAGAGTGGAAAGGGTTATCTTTGGACTTTGGGCCTTTAGCGGGTACAATTAGTTGGGCATTATATATGGATCGAATAATATGGGGGTTTTAAAATTTGGAATAAATGCAAAATACCCTCTGAATTTTAATAAAGTTGTAAAGAATGCCCTTTCCCTACACTGTTGCGCCTTCTCTGTCATCAAGCACTAACAGCGTTATTTCTTTTCATGAATTTTCTGTTATGTACCTGTTCATATAATTCGCAAACAGCAAATAGAGAGGAATAGTTGGATTTCGCAACCATTCCTCTATAAACGGATACATATCCTTCACGACCTTTCCTGTACAAATATAAACGGAGAGTCGCGATCATGTATCGAAGAGGTGCTTCTTGGTTAGGTAAAATTTCAAAATATTATTCCATTTTTCAAAACAGGTTTTATAGTTCCAATTTTTCACCTCATTTTTCGAATAAATTCATGTTTTTAAATAGAAGTGAAATTTTTATTTTCAATTGTCAATTAGGGCAAAATCCTTTGTTACGAGCTTTTTTCATTATAGTTAATCTATGCGTAAAATTATAGTTCCAATCTTATTATCATTATTGTTTTACCCTAATTACTAACTCGAGCAAGACCTTAACTTTTTCCCTAACTTTTACTCTAATTTTTGCCCTAATTACAAATGCCCTATTTCTTCATTATAGACCCTCTATGCTTTGCCCTAAATTTGCTATGGTGTCTTAAACTTGTCTCATGGTTGATTGTTCATTCCCGCACATAATGTATTTTATTGAGTCCTGCATATAATTTTACTTATTGAAATAATTAAAAATAAATTCAAATTTTATATGATGATGATGATGATCATGAAATATATTTCTATGACTTTGATCTCAAAACATTCCAAGTCGAGATCAATGAGAAGGGACGTTAATAATTTCGTAAAACTTGCATATATGATGCAGGATTATAAGTAGGGTGTCTCGTTCCATGGGTTGTAGTATTGAGACACTAGTGTATGCATATAGATAGTACTTGTTAACGAACAAGTGTTGCATATGTAAAATTACAGAATAGACACACAATAGAAATTTAATTTTTTTTAAATATGCATAATTAAATCAAATCATACAATCTCGGACTACATGCAATAAATCGGTTTGCGTTCTTAATTAATCGTTGAATTACTCTGATTAATAAGTATGAAACAAGTCAAATCATTAGCCCCAAATCAAAAATTGATTTGCAAGGAATTCAAATATCATTCATCTAAGCATATATTTGTACTTTGAGCTAGTCCACCAATCTTCAATCCTTGCTAGAGAATTAAAATTTGTTATTTTTAATATAGAATTTGGGAGTGCTGTTTAATTCGTAAATTAACTTGTGATAAAAAAATTAAATAAATGATAAAGTGAAACCCTTTTGATGAACAAAAATACAAGAGTGGGGGCAGTTTCTATGCTTAAGGGGAGCCTAATTTTTGCTTCTAAAGCTGCAAATTTTCGGCCCTATAGTGATGTATTTATACAAAAAAAAATGTATCCTTATGCTAATAACCCCCTCTATATCTATTTTATCTTCTTTCTCATGTAAGATTAGGAGTCTCTAACTTGCTCTTTAAGACTCTTAAATGGGTCTCTCCTACAAGTTTACAAAGCTTGGGCTTGAACTTAATTAATTTAATTAAACTTATTTAATTGATCTCCATAAATTGAATAAAATTAATCTCACTTAACCTCTTTCTACTTTTATTGAATATCATTTTACGTCATTATATTCTCAATTATATCATTTTACCCTATTGTACTCTCAATTAATATCACTTTATCCCGTTGTATTCTCATTATATCATTTTACCCCCTTATACTATTTAAAAATGACTTAACTATCATTTTCTATTATTTTTAGTAAAATTACTTTGAAAATATTTAAAATTACTAGACTTGTATTTATATTTTAATCATTTTTTAACTTGATTTATTAACATTTAATATTAAATTTATTTAAAACTTTATTATCTTTTTAATCTAATGGCTACTTTTTTAATTTAACATAATTATGATAGACTATTATATGATAGGATATTTGGTTAGCTTACATACAAGTTTTTTATTCATCATAAATTTAAAAAATATATAATATATTTTAAATAATAATTTATTAAAAATATTACAAATAAGTAATAAGTTTCTCATTCTTAATAGAATTATCGTAATTTCATAAAAACTATGTTAAATTTTAAAAAAATAATCATTTTAGTGTTTAGTTTATTATTATTAAATAAATTATAAATAATCCTATTATCGTGATTTATTAAATTATGATTATTCAATTAATAATTGAAAAATAACTACTAACATTTCACATATTTAACAAAATATTGTTTAGAAATATATTACATATTTTTTAGATTTGTGATTAATAAGAAATTTATAAGTACAAATGTGTTAGCTAACATAAAATATTTTACTATATAGTAATTTAATAAGAACTCTATTAAATTAAATAAATAGTCACTAAATTTTAAGTACAATAAAGTTTCAAATAAATTTAATGCTAAGCATTATTTAATCAAATTAAATATTTTTAGAATATAAACAAAAGTCTAATAATTTTAAAATATTTTAAAAGTGATTTTACTAAAAATAATTATAAGGACAATTAGGTCATTTTTTAAAAGTACAACAAGTAAAGTGATACAATAAGAGTACAAATGGGACAAACATACCAATTGAGAGTGTAGTAGGTAAAGTGATATAATGGAGAACACAAGAGGGTAAAGTGATACTCAATAAGAGTAGATGGGGTAAAGTGATATAATTGAGAGTACAATAGATTAAAGTGATACCTAATGAGAGTAGAAGGTGATAAAATGATATTAACCCAATTAAATAAGCCTAATTAAATTAATTAATTTCACTTAGGCTGTCTAATTACATTAGGTCCAATTAAATAATTATGTTACTCTTTAAATTAATTTATATATTATTTAATTGGAAAAATCAATTTAACTCTCTAAATTAATTTATGTTTATCTTAGTTAATTGATTCAATCAATTAATTAATTTACTCCTCATGAATCTCTAATCTTAATTAAGTTCAATTAAATAATCATATTATTTATTTTGATGAATCAATTTAACTTTTTAAATTAATTTTAGCTCTATTAATTAATTCAATTCAACTCCTTGAATTACTTTCAATATTGAAATGGACAGTCCTAATTTGCGTGTCACCTTTAAGTTCACAATTAAAGTAGCAGTTAGCTTGCAACTTAATGAATAAATTAATTTTTCAGATTAATTAATCTAATTACTTAATCGCCTTGGAATTAACTCCTTAATTTCAAAAACTTCTCACAAGCCATGAAAAATACCTAATAGTGCATCATGACTACCTATTTTTAGTTGAACTACAAGCAAACATGATTATTGCATCAACCACTCTGTTGATTGAGTTTAGGGCATGAATTATTTGTCGAAATACTATGATTCCATTTTGTGTGTCATTAACCCTTCGATGAATTATTAGAAAACTCTCATCCAATGTTCATCCTATATTGACCAAAGTTTCAAGGTCAAGGCCTACAAAAACATTAGTCCATCACTTATTTACTAAATAGGTGATGGATCATTTATTGCTCACTCATTAACGTCCATATACATAAATATTATACCTAACGAAACCCTTTATGATTGTCATGCAATCATGAAATACATAATAGTATAAGTGTCATGCATAAGGTTACTATGGTACCTCAAGTCTAAGGATTATTTAATGCACTATTGTAACTAAAAAATTCTCATTCAACAACCAATGTTTCCAATTGAGAATTTTCCATGGGTTGGTTCGGTATACATATTCTCCAACAAGCACCTGCACACATGTAATAGTGTTGCTACGTTGATGCCTATAAAGCGAGACATTCTCTTCATAAGCATGCATCGTGTGTGTGACTTTATTGAGCTTATCGATGTTCCATCTCAATGAACCTTCAGTTCAAAACATATTTAAAATCAAACCATAAAGGCATATTAGTATTGTATATTAAAAGAACTTTATCTAATTGATAAAAATAGATAAAGAGATGCCTATATTGTTAATAAAATTTTGAATAAGATCATTTGTACAAGAGTATAAAAGCTAGCCAAATTTATTGGCTCACAAGTCACTACTCTAACAACAAGTACACTAAACAACCCCAATAAGAAATTCTTAGTTGAAAATAAAATATTATCGAATATGAAATTTTCTCGTTATGTTAATACAATATTAGTCATTTGACTTGAGGGACAATTATAATCTTGTGCATAATTTATTGTACATTAGTTTATTCTATTATTACAAGATAATCACAAGGGGATGTATGGAGGTTAATATATACCCAACAAAGAATCTGTCACCTATCTAGATTTAGGTGAATCTTCTATATTTCTCATGATTGTTAACTTGCAAGCCTTGGCCAAGACTAAATGAAAGCTAGAAAATATTTTTTTAATTTTATTGTGGACTCATATAATTAGGAATGAATACATAGTTATTGGGTTATTTAGGTTTTGACAAATAATCCATTCATTTGGTCCAATTGAAAGATTAGTTGATGGAATGATTGTGTAACAACTCATCCCACACGTGGCCCTTTAAGAAAATAGGTTGTCACCCTCTTAGCACCCAAGCGACTCTAACCCAAATGAAGTGACAATACCATAAATCTATGTACTACTAAATAGTAATAACACCATAGCATGGAGGTTCAAGTCCTCTTCAAGGCATAATATTGAGAAAACTTATTATACAAAACCAAATTTTTCCACCACGCGTGCATTTCATGTCATTGCTCGTCGAAATACATGAATGAATGAAGTAATGTTTTACAAAATGCTTCTTTTTTCCTCCAAGGAATTATTACAGGTCACAATTGATTCAACGATTGTTTAGTTTTATCTCAAGTGAAAAAAATTTCAACAAGAAATTCCATAAAAAATGAATATCTCAAGCGAAAAAAAGTATTTAGTATATCTAGCTTATAACAAATTTAGATAGAAAACACAACTACATCAAAAGCAAAGTTAGCGGTTGGTTGAAAAAAATAATGGAGAAACGAGCTATAATGCCTAAAGAATTCTTGTACACTACAAGGACTCCATACAGACATACATCACAACATATATTAAGTAATATATATATATATATATATATATATATATATATGTGTGTGTGTGTGTGTGTGTGTGTGTGTGCACGCGAGCGCGCTCCATGACAATATAATGGGATAAAATGTATTACCTATCCAAATGTATTAATGAATATGCAAGAATGCATCCCAAGAGTAATTGTATCATGGTTTCAGTTGCTCACATGGGCTCAACCGCAAACACTCTATCTCCATAATATCTTATAACACAGCGCACCTATGAATATATTACTCAAAGGAGCATCATCCTAAATGAAATGCAATGTGATGCCCGTGCACTTATAACACAAAGCTAATTATATCATGGTCTCGTTGCACACATGGGTTGAACTATAAATACTCCATCACCATGGTCTCTTACCTCATACAGTCTCACGTGGCTCATCTATGAGTACATTACCAAAATATCATATAGTATGATAATGTATTATCATGTCTATTCACCCTTAGCACAATGGTCTCATTTACACACGCGGGCTCAATCACAAATACTCCATCACCATGATCTCTTACCCCATGATCTCTTACCTCACATAGTCTCATGTGTCTCACCCACGAGTACATTGCTAAAATGTTATAGTATATCACTTAAAATTCAAATAACAACATTCCATTTCAATTCAAGATTCCTACAACCACCACAACTACACATAATGTCCAAGTAGATATGCCATCACGAAAATTAAATGCAACATATATACCAATTCAAATCTTTAGGAATGTAACCATTCATTCCCAGCTTAAACTAAATTTTGTATGTATTATACATGCAATATAAACTTGAGTTCACGTAGTATAAGGAACTCACCTTTTAACCAATGTCGCAAAATACAACTCAATTTAATCAAGCATCAATATTGCCTTTGGCTCGTATAATAAAGTATGACTTATAGTGGTTTTTTTTAACTTGATAGGAAGTGGTAATATTGATTTTCTAATATTACATACTTTTTTTTGTTATTAATAGTTTTCAACATCTATTACTTACTAAATTTTTTATAAAATTACCCAAAGTTGTCGATATGAAATTGAAATCCTAAAACTAAAATTAAGCACATATATAAGAATAATCAAACTTCAACCCTTCAATATAATTTGATATTCTAAAAAATACACTTTTTCCACAAATATTGAGACTTCAAAATTTTATAAAAATTCAAATAAATGTAAAATTTTTGAAAAATTAAAAAATTAATAAAACGATGTAGAACTATAATAGTAATGAAAATCCATAAAAATATTACATTAGTTTGAAGAAACTATGAATGAGCTGGAATTTTTTATCTTATATGACACCAATTTGAAAATTCATAAAAAATCCTAGGAAAATCTGATTACCTTGATTCAAGTGGCTGTATAAAGAATAAAGTCTATTTCATTGAAATTAGATCATTGGAGAATACTCAAACAACCATAAAATTTGGGCTATCAAAATAGGGTTTTAAGAAAGAAATTAAGGAGAAAAAAAAATTGGTTGAGAGATTTAGAGGACTCTAGGGAAGGAGGTTTGTTGTTAAAATCTGAAGTTTTGTAATGATTATGTGGTTGAAATATCAAATTTTGTTGTACTCTTGTCATTTGTAGATAGAGAGAAAGAGTAGAGTTACGAAGATGTCGAAACGGAGAAAATAGCAATGTACTATAAGTTTACAAGACCTAATTGTGTTATGATGTAATATATATTATATTTCTACACTAAAAACATGACAACATGCTCCACTATGGCTAAGTAGTAGTATGCACATTTTTACTTCAAAGGTATTAAATCTAGCAAGTTTATCAAGTTTAAAAATGCATGAAGGGAAAGTTTAATTTATACTAATGTTAATGTTTGCATGTATATAATTAAAAGTGGGTGTTACAAGTCTACTCCAAGAAATAAATTTTGACCGTAAATTTCTAACCTTGTGATGGAAAAAGTAGTGGATATCGCTCTCTCATCTCGTCTTCCCTCTCCCAAGTTTCCTTCTCAACATGTTGACTTCTCCACAAGCTGTTCATCATAAGATAAATCTTCACGAATATTAATATGTTGTTCTTCCAAAATGTGTGAAGGGTCGCATATATATTTACGTAACATTGTTACATGGAAAACATTATGGATGTTAGACAAATCATCTGGCAAATCTAATTGATAAGTCAGATTCCCTATTTTTACTAATATCTCATAAGTCTAATGTATTGGGAACTTAATTTTTATTTATTTCCAAAATAGAGTATACTTTTTCAAGGAGATATCTTTAGAAATAATTCTGGTGGCCTTTTTCTCTTGTCAGTATAACCTTTTTGATGCCTTTGAGCTGCTAGCAAATGCTTTCTAGAAACTCGTATCATTCCTGTAGTGGAGTTTATTAACTCCGAGCCCAACAAACTTCTTTCTCTAACTTTACTCCAACATATTGGGTCTAACACCGCCAAACATATAGAGCCTCAAATGGTGCCATATCAATGCTAGCATGGTAACTATTTAATAGGCAAACTCCTCAACCCCCAACATGAGTCCACAACATCCTCAACCTGCAAAATAAATGACTCATCCCAAAAACCAAATAAAAGAAGTCGAGTCTGCATAGTCACATAACCTAATTGGTTACCAAAATTGTAACTACTCATCCCACATGGGAGCCCTCCTAGGAGATAGGTTATCACCCTCCTAGCACTCAAGCGACTCTAAAATAAAGTGATAAATACTATAAATATGAATAATACTAAATAGTAGTAACACCGTAAATTTAGTATTCATATTAAAATTTCAACCAAAAATTCCAACAAAAATGAATATCTCAAGCAAAGAAAAGTATTTGGTACATCTATCATATACTAAGTCCAGATAGAAAGCACAACTACAATAAAACAAAGCTGACAGTTGAGGATGCTGCACGCGAGACCCGAGTAATCTATGAATTCCTACCCACCTACTATCCTTAAAAAAATAAAGAAGGAATGAACTATAATGCCCACTAAATTTCTGTACAAAATGAAGACTCCACATAGGCACAAATCACGATATATTTTAGATATTATATATATATATATATAGGCTCCATAACAACATAATAGGATAAAATGTATTATCCAATCCAAATGTACAATAAATATTATTAGCAAGCATTGTAATTTACAAGCAATCATATAATACCTTTTTTTCTTTTTCACCATGGAATACACTATCAAATAATATCTCCTATGCTAGTAAATATGCAACAATGCACCCCAAGAGTAATTGTATCATGGTCTCAGTTGTTTACATGAGCTCAACCACAAATACTCTATATCCATGGTGTTGCGGATTTTGTGAACGCAAATACATATTATCATAGACAAATAATAAAATGATGAATAAGTATCATTCTCACGAGTACTGTTGAATTATTAAGTACCAAAATTATGTTAACTCTAATTTTATTTGAATAAATGCTAGAATATGTTCATGATTATAAACTAAATCTAAATAAGCTAAAAATAATGATCAAAATTAATTAATGATGAAATTCAAAAACTTAAAAACCTAGGGTTATGATTTCACCATAAATAGTTCGAATTGAATAATTTATCTCATTAATCTCAATTTATTTCCCAAGTGATAGTCAAGAATGGATAAATTACCCACTAGCCTCTCCCAAGATCTAAAGAAAATATCATCAATTGCTAATCCACTATATTTCTATGTAAATTACAACAATCAATAATTCATTAGATTTTGTGGATCTGCAATAAAACTGCACAAACCATTCAAGTATATTCCTATCTCACATGCAATTTATGATTTTCTACACATAGAAGTAGACACATATAACACTTCCTTGGTCAATATGATTAGCAAATTATTCAATTAGTGGCAAAGTAATTAAAAGTATTAAGAACTGTGCATAACACTCAACTTGAAAAATAAATCAATAATTGAATTGATAAAAATATTCAAAACATCCTAATTAGATTACATCACAATCCTAGAAAAAGAATTTAGTTCATTGTGAAAATAAAAGATAACTTAAGAATATTCATACTCAAAATCAAAGCGAAAGAGGAAAATAAAAATCGAACTTAGAAAAGGATGAGCTTTTTTTTTTCTTATAGAGTCTTTCTTCAAGTGTTAGAAGAATTCTCTCATCTTTCCCAAAATTCCTTCTCTTTGTGCTCTTCTTGTCTCTCTTCCTTCTTTCTTGCTCTTCTCCCTCTCAAACTGACTTAGAGGCTTTTGGGATAATTCAAATTGATGGGAGATGCCTTAAATAGGGCAAAAATTCTATTTTTGCCCTTAGTTGTCCGCCTTACAATGCCTTCACTAGAAATTGGTCATTTTTTAGTAGGTGCAACGCCTAGGCGCTGTAGCTACTGGAATAGTCAATTTTTTTTCTTTTAAAAAAATATTGGATGAATGTAGATTTTTATACATCCAAGTGATATTCTTTCTTCACCCACAAATCTACAAAATAACATTAAAAATAATGATAAAATTCACAAGAATTTTGAAAACTAATCAAAAAGTAAAATAAATTGTACTAAATTAATGGGTATAAAATCCAATCATCAAATACCCCCAAACTTAATATTTTGCTAGTCCACAAGTAAAATAAAGAAATAAAATAAATAAAATAATAATTGATAATCAAACTTACTAACCAAATGGGCCTAAAAAATCCTTGTGAGTTTATAACTCAAGAAAATTTCAAAATATCATCAAAATGCATGATTTCAACTCAAGTAACAAATTTGCCCATCTTTAAATCCTTTGACTGTGTGTGTGTAGCCTTTTACACTTAACTTTTTGCTACTCGAATTGATTTATGCAAATTCACAATAAAATTATTAATTTCTTATTTATGTATTTTAGAATTCCATAGGCTTATTTTTCATGTCACTCTCCACTAATGTAAACCAACACAACATCAATGATCATTAGGATTTTGAAAACTTGTAACGTGTGGTTAGGATAATGGTAGGATAAAAAATAATATAATGACTCAAATTACTCATAACACACAACTATTCTAAAACCTTGTTGATGAGCACAACCACTTCTTCATCTCACACCTTCAAGAACCTTGCATCTCTTGATTAATCGCACTACTTTATTCATTTCACTCTTTTTTTTGCATATTTTTTTGAAGTTCTACACCCCCAAACTTATTTTTTTTTATGAATAATGGGCGTTTCACTTTTTTCTCATCTTTTTTTATAATTTTTATTTTTGGAGTTTTGTACAAAACACCATCTCTCTTTTGCCATTTTTTTTAAAACACTGTCAATACTCAAAATGATGTTATTAGAATATCCATGAGTTGAGTGTGGTGTAATATGTAAAATAAAAACTTTATTTCAATTCTTTGACTAAGGTTGATTTGTAGGATGACAAAGAAAATGATTCAATAAGCTCAACGAGAGACACTAGAAATTATACATCATAAATAGGATGGCTTGAAAGGCTCAAACGATCCAAAAATAACCTAAATCACTTTCCTAATGTTATGTAGCCTAGGATTTCACCTCGAGTGATAATCAAACAAGTTCTAGAATTATATAAGATCGCTAAAAGTATTGAGTTTACATAAACTTTCTCTAAACAAGTAGAAAAATCAAATGTTCAAGGCTATGTGCTCAATATGTCAAAAGATTACAAGAAAGGTAAAAATACCACAACAGTCAAGCACATACATAAACACAACATTCATCAATTTTCAAAAGCTATAAACAAATAAAATCAAATGAATCTACCCCTAAACTTAGAACTAACATTGTCCTTAATGTTAAATAAAACAAGATAAGATATAGAAGACTTCCCTGAATAAGGGTAGTGTTAGTTCACATCAACATCATCATCATTCTCTTCAAGAACACTGATGAACATGCATTCATTAGTTGGTGACATATCACTCCTTATTTTACAAATTTTCCCCCAAACTTGAGTTGGATCTTGAAATGAAAACAAAAAAATTCATCAAACTAAAAGGAAAAATAAATATTAAATAATTAAATAAACCTACGTAATAAAGATAAAAGAAAATATAAAACACTCGGGTTGCCTCCTAAGAAACGCTTAATTTAAAGTCATTAGCTAGACTTTTTCTTTAGATCTCATCATCCCGGGTTTGTTAAAATGATCATAGACTTATTGAGGTTCCCACCACTATCAATGTAACATTTCAGTCATCGTCAACTCACTTGGCGTACAAATTCTAAAGTCTCAAGATCATCTTTGTTTGAAAATCTAAATTAACAGACTTTAAAAGCTCAAATTGTTGTTTTGCTTGAGCAGTTACTTGGATACATTCGTCAACAATGGCTACTCGCAAATAACTATCAACTCCGCCTAGGTGCTTCATAGGCTTAAAGATTTTAAATGTGACTTGTTCATCTTGAACTCTCAAGGTTAGTTGGCCTTTTTGCACATCAATAAGAGCTTTTCAGTAGCTAAAAATGATTGATCAAGAATGATTGGAATATCTTGGTCTTCCTCCATGTCAAGAATAATAAAGTCTGTCAGGAAGATGAATTTATCAACTTTTATCAACACGTCTTCTATGATTCCCCTTGGATACTTGATGGACCTATCCGCAAATTGCAATGAGACAATAGTAGGCTTAGCTTCTCCAAGCCCAATTTTCCTAAAAACAGAGAGAGGCATCAAATTAACACTTGCACCAAGATCGCATAAAGCTTTATCAAAAAATAAATTGCTAATAATGCAAGGAATTGTAAAACTCCCTAGATCTTTCAACTTGGGTGGTAACTTTTTTTGCAAAATGGCACTACACTCCTCAGTGAGTGCCACCGTCTCATATTCCTCTAACTTTCATTTGTTGGAGAGGATCTCCTTTATAAATTTCATATAGTTAGGCATTTGCTCCAAGGCATCTGCAAAATGAATATTAATGTGCAATTTCTTAAAAATATCCAAAAATTTAGAGAGTTATTTATCTAGATTTAGTTTCTAGAATCATTGAGAAAATGAGATAGGCGGCACATATGGTGGAGGGTTGTCTAGAAATAGCTTCGACTTTGGTTTCTTAGCATCTTTGTTTGGTATTTCGGCAGTTTCAGCAGACTCTTCTACTATACTTTCCTTTGTCAGCTTCCTTGGTTCATTGATTTTTCTTTCATGGTCCAACAACTCCTTACCATTATGAAGAGTAATGGCATTGACATTCTCCTTTACGTTTGGCTCAATGTTACAAGAAAATAACTCTTGAGGTCTTGCAGTCAGCATATTAGCAATTTAGCCCATTTGAACCTCCAAGTTTCGGATAGAAACTGATTGATTTTGAATGAAAGGATCTTATTTCTGCAATATTGCCTCTGTCCTTACTATGAATTACGCGAGAGCATCTTCTAGAGAAACTTTAGGTGCCTGTTGATGTAACACCCCATTACTACAGAACTATATATATAGTATAATTTAACATGATAGAGCCTGTGTGCATGCATTATTATTATTTTTTCCTGCAACATATTAATAAATAATAAATATTTTCCCACTCACAAACTAATATATATACCTGCAGAGGACCCATAACAATCATAATATTTATATACTCGTATACAAAAAAGTTATAAAAGTAACACATTGTACAAATTCCAAAACCTAATACAATAGACTACAAAATCAAATAAGTTAACAATCAATCCAACAGGTCGTCATCCATGTACACTAATCCTCAGAACCTGTAGGAACCCCAACAGCTTGCCCAGTAAGTCCATGGTATCAAGTATCACCAGACTCACCTACATTGCATAAACTATATGAGCTAACGCTCAGCAAGTAAAGATTATCCATGTCAAAGAATAATTCACAATATCAAGTCATGCATCTCAAAATGTATGCCCACAATGCAATTTTATGCATCAAAATATTTCTCTCAAAATCATCTCTTTCTTGGCCCCTTGACCAACGCTACTATCCCATGTACCGGAAAAGAGCTCTGCATATCGCCATAATCCAATGGCCAATAATCATAAAAGCATGCAAATCCATGCACACTCATACGCATGCAAATCCATGCATGCGAACCTGCAAATCCATGCATAAAACCATGCAAATCCATGCATGCTTCGGTGCACTAGTAGTGGTTAGTAAAATATTTTCCTTCCTCAGAATCATGTCGTGTAATGCAAGATTTATTACAATGCTCGTATATGATGCATGCACGTGCCAATGACAATGCCCATGTATGTATGCTCAATGGAGAGCCCTCTACTATGCACATATGATTTATAATATTACATATAATTCACACATCTACTATGTCTATGCATTGTAGTTGCAAATGAATCTTTACTTACCTTTGATCGGTTGTGTGTTACTTCTAGGTTTCTTAAATATTACTCCCCAACCCTAGATGTGAAACAATCTGTAAAAATACAAGATATCAATCACCATCCTCAATTAACAAGTTCATTATACCTAATGTAGTATAAAGATCTTGAATCTCAATTTAACTAAACAACCTTACCACTTAGAAACTATAATCGAATACAACCTTCTACGTACTTTTATTCTACATCTTAAATGTATACTAACCTCACTTAATTGATGTATTATAACTCTTACAACATTTTCCTAAATGTTAGGGATCAAACGCACCACATCTATGCTGGAACATGTTAATGAACCAAATGGGACAGATTCACCACTTCACATTTTCTTACTGCCACATTAATTTGCATGATGATTTTGACACCCTTAGACATATTCATTCACTCCACAATTTTTATCAAACTTATATAACATCAAAAAAAATGTAACCATGTCATTGAATGGCTAAAACTCATGGATATAGCTTCCCAATTTCAGCTGCTTTCACAGCATACTGAAGTAGATTTTTCCACCGTGACAGTTTTACGCACTTCATGACATTAATGGTTTTGGCACCATTAAGTATATTCAATCACTCCCAAATTTTTACTACACTTATATAACATATAAAAAGAGACAACCAGGTCATATCCTTGCCAAAACTAATGGATTTAATACTGTAAAACAAGTCCACTTCACATAGGACAGAATCTGAAATTCAATGGTGATAGTTTTGAGCATCTCTTCAATATCATGCTCTATTTCAATTTCTAACCGATGAAAATTTATTCCAATACTCTTAACCCATATATAAACATGTATATGATGATAATTACAGGTTTTATTCAACATACCATACACTTTTGAAGCCTAAAATACAAGAAAACAGTAAGGTGACAGTTTCTGCCACAAGTATTTCTTATTAAGTGTTTGTCATCAAAAACCCTTTATTTGTGCACCAAAGTCTAACTAAAAACTTCCTAACACTTTATAAGAGATATTGAAATCTTAGTAAATAATAAAACCATTCAGAATAATCTGAAAACCAAAGGCAAAACCGTAGATAAGTGTTACCTATGTAGATTTTGAGGTTAAACTTGATGGTAATCAATTCTCCTTTGCTTTTCTTGCTTTTATTTCAACTTGGAATCAATTTAGAGCACTTAGATACCTTAAGGTGTGTGTTTGGAAGATGAAAATGGCTGAAATGAAGGTCTGGTCGTGGCTTAAGGGTGAAGGGTTTGAGGTGTTAGCTTGAGATGTTAGCTTAAGCTTAATAAGAAAGCATGAGGTGGAAAAGCTTGAGGTGGCATGTAATGGTATAATATGATTTTCTCCCTTATCTTGCAACCCTAATCTTATGTGTCTCACATATTCTTATTTGGTTGCAACCTATCTTAGTCACCATTCATTCCCATAGGTAATTCCTATGTCCGTTCATTCGATCTCCAAACCGATTGACATCCGATTCTTAAATGATTGTCTAGTTTGTATTTCTAAAATCATATGCACATATGGACCTTGTATTATGATACTTAAATCACATTATATCATGTCCAATATCCCAAGTATGTTAATCCATGGATGTATACTTTTAAAACACATCGATCTAATTAAATTGAATCATATAAACTTACTAGTAACACCTTTAACACTTCCAAAATTATAACATATAACCTATGAATATCCAATATATCGACCAATCTATTCTTTTTCTTATTTAAATATAGAATTTCTTAAGTAGGTTATAAGATCTCAACCACTTATATTGTGTGATAGCATTAGAGATCTAACGATTAAGAATGCTATATAAGATGCCATGTAAATGTTAATACAAATTAGCATATAAGTAGCATGTAATGCATGAATCACATTGGCCAAGTGAAGTTGTGAGAGGTTCGGGTATTACAGTTGAGACTGATTTGGAGGCTAAAAATTTGATGGCGGTTGTCTCAGTGCATTTTGACTATTTCTCCATAAAAAAATTGAATGATTATGCCATCCCGAATTATATGAGTTGTAGAATGGATTATTTTGCCCATTAAAGTTCCCAATCAATTGGACATGGTTGGATCGTGATGGAGCAAATAGATTACCAACTTGACATTTAATACTAGGATGATGACCATTGCAAAAATTACATACCTCAATTAGTTTGGAAACCACACTGGTAGTGAAAGAACTAAGTTGCTGAGATAATATGGCAACTCAAGTCATGAGTGTAATGAGGGCATCTACTTCATGTATTCCAAATTCTTTCTTTGGAATAGTTCTTTTAGAAAGCCATTGATAAGCATTTGCAGCCATAGTTTCAAGTAAGTCGTAGGCCTCCTCATGTGACTTAACCATCAGAGCTCCACCAGCTGCTATATTAACTAAAGTTCTAGTTGAACCACTCAAACCATATATAGAAAGTCTGTACTTGCAACTAATTTGGTAAGCCGTGATGTGGACACCTCCTCAATAAATCCTTGTACCTTTCCCAAACCTCATATTAGGATTCTAAGTCATATTGAGTAAATGTAGTGATATCATTCCACATCTTTGTTGTCTTAGCGTGTGGGAAAACACTTAGCTAGAAAGCTTTGAGCTAAGCATGCCCAAGCAGTAATTATTCCAGTAGGTAGAGAATTCAATCAAATTTTGGTCTTGTCCCAAAGTGAAAATGGAAACAATCTCAATCTAATGGCGTCATCAGTTATATGTGCATTGGGATCCTCATTGGTTAATCTATAGAACTCATTAGCCTGAATCATATGAATAATAATTGGTTTGATCTCAAAATTATTTACCTGAATAACAGGGCACTTGATTCCTGAGAGTTATCAACAACCATAGGCAAAGCATATCATATAGTGCCCTATTATTCTTTGTATTTTCCTTTACGTCTGTCATGGTGCTTTGAGACTTGTTTAGGAGCTTCACTCTTCACCTTCGATCAACAACTAAAAATTTAAAACAGAAAACAAAAGTAAAAGAAAAGAAAAAATGATTTAAATTAAAACTAGAGTTACTTGGTATCGATATTAACAAAAACAAACAGTCCATGACAATAACGCCAAAAACTCATTGTGGATTTTGTGAATGCAAGTGCATGTTGTCGTAGACAAGTAATAAATTTATGAATAAGTATCATTCTCACGAGGACCGTTGAATTATTAAGTACAAAAATTATGTTAATACTATTTTTGTTTGAATAAATGCTAGAATGTGTTTATGATTATAAACTAAATCTAACTAGACTAAACTAATGATCAATAATAATTAATGATGAAATTCAATGACTTCAAAACTTAGGGTTATGATTTTACGATAATTAGTTCAAATTGAATAATTTATCTCATCAATCTCAATTCATTTCACAAGTGATAGTCGAGAATTTTAAAATTATCCACTAGCCTTTCCCAATGTATAACAAAAATATTATCAATTACTAACCCACTATATTTCTATGTGAATTACAATAATCAATAATTCATTAGATTGTGTGGACCTCCAACAAGACTACATAAATCATGCGAGTATATTCCTATCTCACATGCAATTTATAGTTTTCTACACATAGAATTAGACACATATATCACCTTTTGGGTCAATATGATTATAAAATCATTCATTGAAAGTATTAAGAACAATGAAGAAAACTTAACTTGAAAAATAAATCAAGAATTGAATTGATAAAAATATTCAAAACATCCTAATTAGATTACATCACAACCCTAGAAAAATAATTTAGTTCATGGTAAAAATGAAAGACAACTTAACAATATTCATACACTTAATCAAATCGAAAGAGGAAAATAAAAATCGAACTTAGAAAATGATGAGTTTTTTCTTTCCTTGTAAATGTCTTTCTTCAAGCTTGGAAGAATTCTGTCCTCTTTCCCAAAACTTCTTCTCCTTGTCCTCTTTTTGTCTCTCCCTCCTTGTTTCTTGCTTCTTCGCTCTTCTCTGCTCTTCTCCCCATAAAACTGACATAGAGGCTCTTGGGATACTTAAAATTGATGGGAGATGCCGTAAAAAGGGCAAAAATTCTATTTTGCCCTTAGCTAACCCCTTGGTAGCGCCTTCACTGGAAATTGGTCATTTTCCAGTAGGTGCAGTGCCTAGGCGCTGGAAATAGGCACTGCATTTCCAGAGTTTAGGCGTTGTAGCTATTGGAATAATCGAGTTTTTTTTTATTTTTTTGAAAAAATATAAGATAAATATAGATTTTTGTACATCCAAGTGGCATTCTTTCTTCATCCACAAATTTGGAAAATAACATTAAAAACGATGATAAAATTCAAAAGAATTTCAAAAACTAATAAAAAAGTTAAGTAAATTGTACTAAATGAGTATAAAACCCACTCATGACATAGCATCTTGCTTCACACAATCACACATAACTCACCCAACAATTTATTACTCAAAAGAGCATTATGCTAAATATAATGCAATGTCATGCTCATGCACTTACAAAACAAGGGTAATTATATCATAATTTCATAATTATCAAAGTGTTATAGTATGATATATCATAAGTACATTACCAAAGTGTCATAGTATGATAGTGCAATGTCATGCCTGCTCACCCATAGCACAATGGTAACTATACCATGGTCTCATTTGCACAAGTGGGCTCAATCATAAATACTCTATGACCGTGGTCTCTTGCTAAACATGGTTGTTCGTGAAATATTTTGTAAACCTCAAGTGAATGGTGTTAAATTTTAATACAATGGTGAGTTGAATATTATATTCATAAGGATTGTAATAAAAAATTGCATCAAGTACCATAGTTCAAATAGTTTCAATTTTATCTAGAAAATTAAGTGATTATTGATAAACAAAGTAGAGTAAGATAAAAAATAATGCAATGATAAGAGTGGGGCTCTTAGAAGCAATACAACATATACCTTCTGAGTAAGAAATTCTAGATGAATGACTCACCTAATTATCACCTATGTTCTTCTTTCCAAAATATACCAATTCAAGTCAACAACACATGTAAGTTAAGAATTGTTAAGCTCATCAATTCCCTCTCTTAAGTGCCGAATTGACTATGAGTTCTAGCATGAATTTCAATATCTCTATAAAAATTCAAAAATAAAACTCTATAAAAGTTCAATAAATTCTTCTTCAAAACTTCAAATGGTAGGTTATGTTACCCTTATGATCACGTATAATCTTTCCTCTTTCGAGTATCAAAACTTATACATTAAATAATCTCAATTAATGGCCAAATAATCAAGATGTAATACTAAACAAGATAATATAAACAAGATGAATAACTTGAACTAATATTATTTGGAACTCAAAATATAGGATCAAATAAGGTTACATCATCCTCTAAAAAAAAAGTTTAGTTAATCATAGATGAATACAACGTTAAGAAATACATAAGAAATAGTATGAAAATTGTTCATCAATTTGTGAAGTGGAGAAATGGTTGAAGCTTTTCTTGTATCCAAGAATGACCCTTGTATCTAAGAATGGCTTCCTTCTCTTCAAGCCTCTCCATATTCTTAGAAAATAGTCCCCCAAGACATCCACAAAGTCTTTTTTAGAAGTTAGCTTTAATAGTTTTTCCAAAATTCGAATAAAAAAAATCACATTTTCAAAATTTTCAAGTCGCTTGGCGCCTAACCATGGAAGAACGACGCCTAGGTACTATGTATTCTATTTCAGCACTTTAGATGGCACCTAGGTGCAAAAGAATGGTGTTTAAGCCCCATGTATTCTTTTTTGGCAGCTTCAAATAGAGTCTAGGCATGGAAGAATAGCACCTAGGTGCCATATATTCTGTTTCAGCACTTCGTGCCCAAGCTCACTTAGGATAATCCTTTTTGAAAGTCATTTTGAGCTCTTTTTATTCTGAATTAGTTTTTTATACATTATAATGAATTGCAAATCTATTTCTTGGCTTTCTATAGAGACTTAAATCAACTCGATATGATATCTTTTGAGAAAGTTATGACTAAAATATCAAGATATATCATACCAAAAAATTTCAGTCTAGTGCTGACTTTTGAACTCGATTTTTCTTATTGAAATCAAAAGAATTAGATTTCATGATAACATAAATATTTTAGATCTATCTCTTAGCTTTCTAATAGATTAAAAATCAAGCTAATCTGATATTAAGGTATAGAGTTATGATTGAAATACAAATACTGCTATCAGTAGCACCATAGTGCGGATTGTTCAAAATTTCAAACAAGTTTTGTTTCTTTTCATTTTCTTCTGCTTTTTCCATAACTACAAGATTTCAAATTAAATGCATAAAAAGTAACATAAATACTTGAAAACAAACTAATTATTAATAAAAAAAATATATGAATTATTGGTATAAAATCAACTTATCAACAGTCTCACGTGGCTCACACATTAGTACATTACCAAAGTACTATACAATATTACTCAAAATCCAAACAACAACATCTAATTCAATTGCAAATTCCAACCATCAACAACTATATATAATGTCAAGCTCATGTAGATATGCAATCACCATATATACAAATTCAACATATAAACTAATTCAATTCTTTAGCAATGTAACAATTCATTCCAAGCATAAAATAAATTTTGTACATATTATACATGCAATACAAACTTTTTACGTATTACAAAGGATCTCACCTTTCAATAATGTCGCCGAATACAAGTCAATTTAATCAAACATCAATTTCACATTTGACTCCTATTAATAAAATTTAGGTCTAAAAAATTTAACAATGCAAAAATATAATAAAGTGTGATTGATGAGTGATTTTTTTTTTTTGATAACCCAGGTTTCTAAGGCTTACCTCACACTAGGCTTCATCTGAACGATCATGGGGAAGGACGGTCTTCCACCCTAGTTCGTCCTTTGGGTAAATACGGTGATATACTCTATACACAATTGGAGTTTAACATTCGGTGTGGCCAACCCTCCCAGTAGACTCCTCTTCAGGTCAAGCAGTAGGGACCCTCAGAGAGGCAACACAAGTGCACCATAGCCTTTACATCTGTCAGAATTCGAACCCCAATACTCAAAGAGAATCCTCCAACCGTTTTACCATTGCGCCATGCCCGTGGGGGCTGTGTATAATTTTTCTTAACTTGATAGAAAATGGTGATATTGATTTTCTAACATTATATATTTTCTTTTTGTTATTATAATTTTTCAACATCTATTACTTACTAAAAATTATATAAATTACCCAACATTGCCTATATAAAATTGAAATCATAAAATTGAAATTAACCACATGTATAAGGTTAATCAAACTTCAATCATTGAGTATAATTTGATATTCTATAAAAATCTCTTTTTCCAAAAGAAGTTGAAACTTTAAAAATTCATAAAAATTCAAATAAATATTAAAAAACTCTGAAATTTTTTACACGATGAATAAAATGATGCAGAAACATAATAGTAATGAAAATTCATAAAAATATTACATTAATTTGAAGAACATATAAATAATATGGGATTTTTGTATCTTAAACAACACCAATTTTTGAAAATTCATAACAAATAATAGAAAAATCGGATTATGTTGATTTAAGTGGCTATAGAAAGCTTGAAATATTAGCTTTCAAATAAAACATGTTTTTTTTTAATTGAAATCAGATCACTAGAAAATACTCAAACAACCGCAACAATAGGATTGTCATAGTAGGGTTTTAAGAAAGAAATTGAGGAGAGGAAAAATTGGTTCAGAAATTTAGAGAAGAACTCTTGAGAAGGTGATTTGTTGTTAAAATCTGAAGTTTTGCATTGATTATGCGGTTGAAATATCAAAATTTTGTTGGACTCTCGTCATTTGAAAAGAGAGGAAAAGAGAATAATTAGAGAGATGTAGAAACGAGAACTATTGTGTATATAAGTTTATAAGTCTATACCTAATTGTTTTTTGAACATGTAATGTATATTATATTTTCACACTAAACATGACCACTTCCCTATGGCTAAGTAGTAGTAGCACATTTTTACTACAAAGGTATTTACTCTAGCAAGTTTATCAAGTCATAAATTGCATGAAGGAAAATTTAAGTTACACTAATGTCTATGTATGCGTGCATATAATAAAAAGGGGTGCTACAAACAATATTTGTCGTTTATTCTTAATTAAAAAGTCACCACTTCACCTATATTTGAATTTTATATGCTAATCATGATTGATAAATTTTTAAAATTAAATAATTAATTAGAAGAAGATTAATTATTTAAATTTATTAATATAAATAATTTAATTATTCAATTAAATCATAAAAATTGTGAATCCATTAATAGATTATTGATGAATTTAAAGATTACGCATTAACTTGAATAAATTCAATTCTTTGTCATGGAAATTAATCCAATTGTTGGATTAACTAAATTGAGTTATATAATTAATCAATCAAATCTAATTGGATTAGGGGAGCTAATGGAATAAATAGACCTTTAATTAATTCTTACATAGATTAATTAAATTAATTAACTAGATCAATTAAATTGGATCTAATTAATTAATTAGGTTTAGGATCAATATACGTTGGCCTGATGAAGACTAAATTGCAATTAGTAATTGGATTATGGTAGGCCTATGCATTCATTAAAATCCTACCGTACCGAACTTAAAATTCGGTACATAATTTTACCATATTGAGTACCCCAACCGAACTAAAATGGTTCGGTTCAACATTTATTAATTATTTTTGGTAAATAAGGTTTGGTTTTTGGTAGGACCGTAATATTAAAAAAACAAATTGTAGGAATACGGTTTTTTTTATACTATAATATAGATTCTAGAAATTTTTTTAATACAAAAATAAATAAAAAGGGGAAATAACAAACAAAAAAATGAAAGACAATTACTCAGGGCCTTCCAAATTTTACAAAAGGATTTCCTAAAACATAGGCTAGCTGACATAAGAAAGAAAACAATTAGAATAAATTAGAAGAATTGAAGAAATTACTTAATTTTGGGTGGCTAGGGTTTTGAATTTTAGGATTTTTTATCTCTGGGGAAAAATATGTTGAATCAACACGTGGAGTAGACGTCTGACGGTCGGATGATGGTGGTGATGAGCGAGAGGCAACGGGCCAACGGGAAACTTTTTTGTGCGTGACGGGATATGTGTTCTTATGTGTGCTCCTCGACGGTGGAAAACGGTGGTGCCTTAGTGGTGGCTCGTGGCTGGAGTAAGAGGGCAGCATCAAGACTGTGGCGGTGGTGGTTATTGAATAAGATTGAAGAAATACTCTGAGCAGAGTGGACGGGACGACTGGAGTCTTCTCTCTAAAGAGTGGAAGGAATGAAGCATGAAGGACGGAAGAGTTTGGGTCTGGTCAAGACCCTTGACTAAATTTTTATTTTTTAATCTTAAATCAACATATATATATATATATATATATATTAAATTTAATATCTGAAACGGTGCGGATATCAGGCCAAATTACCAATACCAAATACCTGAAAACTAAACAATAAAATATTGAATACTTAAATTTTGATTAAGAGGTATCGAAATTTCTATATTAGTATGGTTCCAATGATTTGCCAAATTGTGGGCACCCTAATTATAAATACAATTTCTAATGATAAAAGAAAATAAGAATCTTATGAAATAAGGACATTATCCAAATGGAAAGTGGAGTTGAAGAAGGGATAGAGTCTCATTTGGAGTTTCAAGAGGCTCCTACTCATTTTTAAGTGGCGATTACGAATCAGATAAAATTGCTGCACTAATACCAGAATCTTGGGAGCTTATCTCACAGTTTTGGAGGATTGTTAATTACTGAAATTTGTTAATTGCCAATTCTGCTGGGAGTTTACAAACAAAAAACTACTTTTGTTACTTAAGAAATTCCAACAATTTTTGTTTGAAGAGCAACACGGTTTTATGCCTATGAATTAAACTTTTGATACCTTTGGATACATTTTTCAAGGGCAAAAAATCTAGTAAGTTTTCCACTGAATAAAATATTTTCTCACACCAAAATAATCTAAAAATCGTGCCCCTTTCTTCTCTTCTAATTGTCCACTTTTTTCCTTTCACAAGTTTATTTTTGTGTTCCTATTCAATTATTAGTTGAATTAGGACTACAAAAATCAAATACCTATATACAAAATGAGTTTTGTGTAATATTCCAAAATTCCAAAGGCATAGAACTATCAGATTAATCGTACTAATGTGAAATTAATCATGCGTGAAAATTCATTATTGTTCAGTGGTGGTATGTTTGAAACTCTAGGTGACGGTTTGCATTTGTATTTGAGCTTGTGGGATTTAAGAAATGGGAGGAACCGAATAATTTGGATCGTTTCAAATCTTCTTTATCAACTGGAAGCGTAAAATGTGTAATTTCTACTTAGTTGAATTAGGAATATGAAAATTAAAACACCTATATACAAAATGAGTTTTGCATTATTGTTCCAAATCCTAAATTCCCAAGGCGTAGAAAAAACTGGATTAATCCTACTAGCATGTGATTAATCGTATATAAACATCCAAACTACAAATACGCTTAGAGAATGTATAATTGGAGTTCTAGGCGAAGCGCATTTCCAAATTGGGTTTGAATTTAAATTTGAGTTGTGGAATTCACGAAATGGGTGGAATCACTTCATATCCTCCTCATGAATCGGAAGCATGAAAAGTATAATTTTAAACTTCCCACATGATTATTAAATATTGCATACCCGACGACAGAAGCAACTGAATAATTTGGTTATTATATAATTATAAATATCATACTTATCACGTTTAAAAAAAGAATAAAAATACGAATGCCATAATTATCAAGTTTAAAAAAAGAATAAAATTATGAATGCCATAGTTATTATGTTTAGAAAAGAATAAAAAATTCTATTGGAGCACATATCTCGGGACCATGTAAACCCCAGAGTACATTCTCACTAGTTGTAATTTACATCATTGACATGTCTAGTTAAGAGGTTGTTATTCTAAGATCTGGTCACAAGATTTTTGGCAGTGTCTAAAATTTCCATAAATTAATTTGTTGTTGTTCAATTGATGTCTCAGCTAAGAATCGATATACTTATTTGAGTTATCTAATCCAGGGAAAGTTGCTTTTAGGGATCTCTGTTGAAATAGAACCTCCGCCAAAGTTTTGTAGTTCAGCCTGACATTAGTGGGTCATAGGTTAAGTTTGTTTACATTACTGCAGGAGAGAGTGTTTGATGCTCTTTAATATAATTTATGGGCTCCTCTTGCTTGTATGTTTCATATAACATGGTGCTCTACCCTGTTAGGTAAACATCTTTACTGAGTTGAAAATTTGCTCTATAGTTTGATTTATTTTTAGCGTTATATAGACCACTTCAATATTGTGCTTTTAGCAAAAGATTTGAGAAAATGACAAAACAAATATGTCTTGGCATTTTTTAAGGACTGAAAATACAAAATGTTTACTTAAGCTATTGTATAATATAAAGTGGGTATGAATTTTTAAAAAATCATAAAGGAATTGACATTATATGAAAGACATAAAATTTTGTTGGCTAGGCACACCGAAGTGATGAGGTATAGATTCTTCAACTATGGTGTAAATAGTTCTAAAAAATCCACCCTTATTAAACAAAGCTTATGACATGAAATTTCTAAGGTTACACTCCTTATAAATTCTAGAACCAAATCCAACCAAGTTTCAAAAATAAAAACTCAGAAAATAGCAGACAGAAAAAAAAGACTTTATTGTCAAGAGAATTTTAATCTCGTTCTCAATTCGTATATTTTATATGTTGAAGTGTTTGGAAGTGTTTACAAATTCCCCAAAAGTTGTCTTCAACAGTAATATCTTTGTCCAAAGAACGTCTTTTATTGTAAATAGTGCATTATTTGATTTGAGATGTTGCGATTTAAAAATCTACTTGTTACAGCAATTACACGACCAATTTAAGTCTCTTAGACTCTCTATGAAAGATTGCAATGTTTTGTTTGAAACTGTCTATTGTAGTTACAAAACCTGAGTCTCTTGGACCAATTTAGTGAAAGAATATAAATTTAAAATCTAAAAATAACACAACAATTGTGAATATAAAATATCTATGAACCCATGTGATTGATTAAATTATGTGTTTTAATACCTTATGCGGGAAAGTTTCAAAAACTTTCTTGAATGGCTAATGCATTCAAATTATTTTCTCACCACAAATAAATCTCCAAGTTCTTCACATCAAACCCCTTTGACCGAGTTTTGATTTGCTTCTAGGTTCTCAATTATTATACAATAACAACACCTTAGATATCCACACGCAATCGAATTTCATTCTAATAGTCTTCGCTTAGATAATTCTATCCTGGAAGAGTGATTAGAAAATGAGCACACCAACAATTTATAGGTATTTAATTTAATTCTTAATCCAACCATTAAATCAAGAATTAAATTAGGTGAAGGTTTGGTGAACTTGTGCGAACTTTGGAAGGACAAGAAAGATCTCTTCAAGGAGAATTAAAAAGACAATTTTAGAGCTTCAAGAAAATGTTTTTCTTCTTTATTTTTCTGTTGTTTTGGACGTGTAAGACTAGCAAAAAACTATTGTCTTTTTCTATTAAGTTGAGGAGAAAGATCCTCTACTTATTCTCTAATTAGGGTTTACAAAGAAACTCTCATGTCCCTTCCTTATGAGAGTCTCTTACTTCCAAAATTAAGCTCATTTTGTTACTACTTTTGTTCATACTCTAATCCTATCATATCTTGGAATTAGATTCCTGATCCAATTTCATTTAAGAATTAGATTCTCAATTTAATTTTCTAATGGGCTTTCTACAAGTCTACACCTAATGAGCCTAGGCCTAATTGATTAATTAGATTCTAGTTTAATTGAATAAATCAACTAAATTAATTAATTAATCTAATTAATAAATTAAATATTTCAAATGGGCTATCTAATCTAATTAGGTTCAATTAATTAAATTAATTCAACACTTGAATTAATTTAAGCTCTATTAATTAATTTAATATATCACTTGGATTAATTTTTAGGGTAGAAATAGACTTGTCCAACTTTTGCATGTGACCCCTCTTAGGTTCACCAATAAGCTAGTAGTAGACTCACAACTCTTGTGATTAATTGAATAAATTTAAAAAAATAATTAGTTAATCTAATTAATTAATCCGTTGGAATTAACTCATTAATTCAAAGAATGTCACAAGTCATGGGAAGCACCTAATAGTGCATCATGACTAATGAGTCTTAGGTGAAGTAGTGAACTTATTCCATATATGAATACCACGCAAGTACAGTCCTTCTGTCAACTAATCTAATCGAATCCCTAATAAGTCAATAGCTATATATCCATTCATAGTATCTTGAAAAATATCCTAGTATCTTAACTCGATGATAAAAAATAAAAAGCCCTCAACTGTTTTTCATCTAACTTTAGCTAAAGATTTTAAAGTCAAGTACAATAGAACAAGAAAGATTTACATATTCATCTAGATAGGTGATCAATTATTTTGTTGGCTACTAACCTGCATACACAAAGATGTTTCACCCAACATAAATTCCTTGTGATTGTCATACAATCGAAAAATATATCAAAGTGCAACATGTCATGCACAAAGTTACCATGGTGCTTCAACTCAAATGACTAATTCTTGCACTATCATAAGAAGAAAATTCTCATTCGACAATAATAATTTTCAAATTGGCAATTTTCATGCGGGGTAGTTAGTGTACTTGTTCTATAATAAGCATCAGCATACATGTATTAGTATCTCTACACCAATGCCCATAGAATGAGACATATTTCTTTCAAGCCTAAATTATATGGGCAAGTCTCAGTAGGATCATTAATATCCAATCTCAGTGATCCTTAGCTTTGAATATTTTGAGACCACAATCATAGACGCATATTTTACAATCTCTATCTTATGCACGACCATACTCGATAGCTATATATGGTTTAAAAACTTTATCTAATTTATATAATGGAGAATTTAAGATAAAGATTGACATTTTATGATATATGAGTAAGATTGATTATACAATTTACTTGCAGGGCACTATTCTAATAATCTCCTACTTATTCAAGAGACAATTGTCCTTGTATTAAGGCCGATCTTCCCTAAGATGCCCTTAAATACTTATCTGAGGATTAAATCAGTGTGTCTGTTATAATTTTTTGATGATGCAACTCATTCCACTTTAACTTTGCCTCTACCAAATTTTTTTCTTTTCAGAATCATGGTATTGCTAATCTATATCTACATGGATCCTACGTTCAGACCTTGGATTCTTTACTAGTGCAATAGCCTCGTTGTTATTACAGTACTCCAATACTCGATCAACAATAGTTGAGAATATATCCAACATTTAGATAAAGTTTAGCATCTAAACAATTTCACAGTAATGCATGTTGCAATGTAATCAAGCTCAGTGGTGGACTCTATGTTGTTTGTGCTTGGAACTCTTTCTAGCTAACTGTCGCACCATTTAGAGTGAACACGAATTTAGACATAGACTTCGAGTCATCTACTTTGGACTAAAAACTAGATGAAACATTCTAGTTTCAATTCTCCATAATCATACTCCAAGAAGACATCTTTAGTGCTTTGTAAGTACTTAAAAATCATATTTATGGATTTCAATGCTTTTCGCATGGAATTAATTGATTTTTGCTCATGACACTCAGAGTATTTGTGATATCAAATCTCGTACATAGATTTATATATATTATACTTTCCTATCGAGGGTGTATAAAGTATATGAGATATTCTCTCTTTCTTCTAAAAGTCTTTGGGACGTAGACTTCGAAAGAGAAAACCTAGCATCTAAGTACATAAAATTAGGATAGTCTGAGCATCCTCTTAGATTTATCTCTATGGATCTCAATCCCCACTTCCTAGGACGTTTCTTCTAAATCCCTCATGGAGAACTTGGTAGATAACAAGTCTCTGTTGACAACAATATTCCTACATCATTCCTATAAATAGAATGTCATCAACATAAAATACAACAAATATCACCATGCTCATACTGTAGTGTTCGCGTGATCCCAGGGCATGCGCAACGCAAAATTAAATTTTTTAAAAATATTAAACTATAGCAATTATAATAATACCCTGGATCCGATACGATTTTTAGCGATCTTGTAATTTTCAATGACTGTAATAAAATAATAAAAGTATCGATTTATTTCTTTCTTTGTACTTCGATTGTTGTAGGATATGAAATAATCAATTGTTAGCCCATTTTTTTAAATTTGGTTTACGGGGATCCAAATGTCTCCCCTCTAAATTAGTCCACACTTTGAGCAAGAACACAAAATTAGAATTTCTCTGGCAATTCTGATTTCTTTTCTAATCTAGTTGATGGAATGCGTATAGAAAATATTAATTTTTTCTATCAACTTGTGGTAAAAGAATTAATACTTAAACATAGAACTTTTAGAGAAAAAAGACGGATGAAAAAAATAAATTTCTTCTCTTAATTTCTATATTGGAAGATATTTTGGTTTATCCAAACTTTTTTTCAATTTTATCTCTTTCATATCTTCCAAAGATATTCAAGATTACCCAATAATTCCAAACTCTTAACTTTCCATTCTTTTTCAATTACTTTCATGGGCCTTTCCTAATAGGCCTTTTTGAATTGGACTTGTACTTTAAAATAAATCCCACAATTAATCTAATTAAATATACTACCCAAATTAATTAATTTCATCCAGCCCATCTAATCAAATTAGACCCAATTAAATAATTCAATTATTTAATTTAATTATTTAATTAAGTAAATTAATTTAACAATTAAATTAATTTATAGACTACATAATTAATTTGATCCAATCAAATAATTATTTCACTCCAATTGGTCTCCTTAATCTTATTAGGTTCAATTAAATAATTCAATTATTTAATTAAATAATTAATTTAACTTTTGAATTAATTTAAATGCCAATCAATTAATCTCTATTAATTAAATGAATCCAACCCTTTAGATCAATTCCTAAATTAGAAATGTTTCATATCAAATTGTGTGTGACCCTTTAGGTTCACAAATAAGTTAGTAGTGGGCTTGCAACATTTACAATTTATGAATAATAATAAATATTTTAATTAATTAATCTAATTAATTAGTCCGCTTGAAATTAACTCCTTAATTTCAATAATATTACAAGTTATGAAAAATACCTAGCAAGTGTATCATGACTACCTAGACTTAGGTAAAATAGCGAGTGAACTTATTTCAATTATAAGTATCATATATGTAAAGTCTTTTCGTCAATTAACTCCCGATTGAGTTTAGGGCATGGATCAATAGTTAAAACTCTAATTGATCAATAACTATGATTTCATTTCAAGTGTCAATGACTCATGACAAACTGTTAGAAAACCCCCGTCTAACATTCATCATGCCTTGGCCAATGACTTATGAGTCATGAACTATGAAAACATAGGAGATTCTCTTGTTCTACTAGACAAGTGACGGATCTTTTATTGACCACTCATTAATCTCCATACATATTAATGTAATATCTAATGTATCCCCTTTGTGATTGTCAGCAATTAAAAAATACATTAAAATGAAACACAACATACATAAGGTTACCATAGTATTTCAATTCAAAAGACTAATCGCGTACTATCGTAGCATAAAATTTCTTATCTCGACAAATAAGTTTCTTATTAAAAAATTCTAGTGGGCCTGTTCAGTGTATTTGTTCCCTAACAAGTACCCATATACATGCACTAGCATCACTACGCCAATGTCCATGGAGCAAGACATTCTCCTCATGCGAGTATGCATCGTATGTGCGAGTCAATTGGGCTATTCGACGTACCATCTCAAAAGGTCCTTAACTCGAAACTAATTTAAGATGAAAGCCATAGAGGTATATTCCATGATCACCACCAAATGCGTGATCATGTCGCGTAGTTAAGTTTGGTTTAAGGACTTTATCTAATTACAAAAATCAATTAAAGATTAAAAAAATCCTTTTATTAATATGATTTGAAAAAGATTATTTTTTACAAATACAAGAATATAAAAGATGCTCAATCTAATTCGTACACTGGTTACTACTCTAACGCCTACTAACCTTCTTCTATACACATGGTTTATCCGCATTGATAGGGAATCAAACCATCTGATATCCTTAGTGAATCAAACCTTTAGGAAGTATAGTTGAGTCCATAAGTGGATCTCTGAAGCTTGCTTCCTTTGGATATGAAAACCTTAGGCTGCTTTATATAGATCTCTTTCTCAATATCTCATTTGAGGAAGACATTGTAATACCTAAGCCTCACACTACTCACTTGACTAATATGATTTATGTATGATATGCTATTTATATACTAATTTGCATTAACATTTACATGGCATCTTATATAGCATTCATAATCGTTAGACTTTCAATACTATCACATGATGTTAGTAGTTGAGATCCTATAACCTAATTAAGTAATTATATATTAGATAAAATAATAATAGATTGGTAAATATAGTGGATAAAATAATAATAGATAGGTTATATATTATAATTTTAGAAGTGTTAAAAGTGTCACTAGTAAGCTTATATGATTCGATTCAATTAGATCGAGGTGTTTTAAAGGTATACATCCATAGATTAATATATTTGGGATATCGGACATGATATATTGTGACTTAAGTGTCATAATACAAGGTTCATATATGCAAATGATTTTAGAAAATGAAAAATAGACAATCATTTAAGAATCGGATGTCGATCGGTTTAGAGGAATGAACGGTTAAAAAATTAGGGCATCCGATCATGCAAAAATTAAAGTAGGTTGTAGATAGATAAATAAGTAATGAGAAACAAAAGATTAGGGCTGCATAATGTGTAAATAATATCAGATTTGAATCACCACTTGACACCTCAAACTTTGTCATCTCAAGCTTCCACCTCAACCTTTCTTTATTTCTATCATTGAACCACGACCATAAACCATTATCTAAACTATTTCATATCCCAAACCTTCATATTGAATTTTAGAATTTGCTCTTAAGTAATTCCAAGTAAAGAAAAAAAGTGAAGGAAGCAAAAGGAAGTAGGGAGGAGCAACTAGGAACTTAAAACTGTGCATAGGTAAGTTTAACTCATGTTTTTTATTCAAGTTCTTGAATTATTTGAGGGTTTATGATTTTTAAAGCTTTTATTATTTTTTATAATCAGGTTAGGATGTTATTTGTGGTCTTATAATTCATAAAAAAAAGGATTTTTAGTTGCAAAATCACAATTAAAATCACTAGGGACAGAAATTGTATACTTGCTAATTTTTTACATTAAAGCTTTATATATGTATAATAACTTGATTAAAACCTGTGTATTTCACCATATATGTGTTTATATATGAGTCTAGGTGATGTATGTAAGTTTAGAGAGGTTATAAATTGAAATATAGTGTGATAATTAAAGAGATGCTCAAAATTGTCTTCTTTGAATTTCAGATTCTGTTCTATGTGAATGGTGTTGGTTTTACAGCACTAAATCCATTAGTTTTGGCAATACTTTGACCTGGTTGTCTCTTTATATATGTTATCTAAGTATGGTGAAAATTTGGGAGTGATTGAATATACTTAAGAGTGCCAAAATCATTAATGTCATGAAGTATGCAAAACTGTCACGGTAGGAAAAATCTGTTTCAGTATGTTGTGAAGAGAGCTGAACTTGGGAAGCTATATCCATGAGTTTTAGCAATTCTATGACATGGTTACATTTTTTTTTTATGTTAGATAAGTGTGATAAAATTAGGGAGTGAATGAATATGTGTAAGGGTGTCAAAATCATCACGCAATTTAATGTGGCAACAGAAAAATGTAAAGCTGTGAATCTGTCCCATTTGGTTCATTAAAATGTTCTAACGTGGATGTGGTTCATTCGATCCCTAAAATTTTGAGGGATGTTATAGAATTATATTACATTATTTAAGTAAGGTTAGTATATATTTAAGATGTGGAACAAATGTGCGTAGAAGGTTGTATTCGGTTATAGTTTTTAACTGGTAAGGTTGTTTAATTAAATTGAGATTCAAGATCTTCATACTACATTAGATATCTTATATTTTTACAAATTGTTTCACATCTAAGGTTGGGGAGCAGTTTCTTAACACACAACCGATCAAAGGTAAGTAAAAATCCATTTGCAACTACAATGCATGTGCATAGTATTTCTTGTCTTATCTATATGAAATGTAATCCTTGTGTCTTGATGAGTGTACTATGTGTATTATAAATATCTTATAGTGCATACATTTCTTGGACGATGGGACATGGGATCCTTTATATCATTGAACATGCCATTCATCAGCATTTACATGTGCACGCATAAAACGTGCTCACAGTTGAAATTTGTATGCATGATATTATTTTTAGAAAGTAAATATCTTGGTTGGCCACTACTAGTGTACCGAGGCTTGTGTGACTTATTTATATGATATTTTGAGGCACTGCGAGTATTATTTCTCAAAGGATCATAGGGGTGGACAAGTGGTATGTCTCTAGTGGTCAAAAGAGGGTGGACCACTTAATTGTGCCCTTATCGACGCCGTTGGTAGCAAGACTTTTGGAGGATCACAAGGGAAGACAGGGTGTGGACCTCTGATGATCCTGGAATATGGCCCCCAGATTGTGTCAATCTGTTTATGGCCATGTGATTATTGATATTATTGAGAGCTCTATCCGGTACATATTAGGTGGGCTAAGGTCCCAATGATGGAAAATGACTTCGAATGAACTATTTTTTATGCATGAGTTTGCATTTTTATCATGATCTTATAGAAATGTATTACATATGTATTAGATTATCCCTTCATCATGCATGATTTTTACTCACTGAGCATTAGCTCATGTAGTTCATTCATTGTAGGTGAGTTTGGTAATACTTGAAGCCATGGACTTACTAGGCAAGTGGTTGGAGTTTCTACAGGTTCTGAGGATCAGTGTACATGGATGACGACCTGTTAGGCTGGTTGTTAACTTATCTTATTTTAGAGTCTATTGTATAAATTTTGGGACTCGTAAAGTATGTTGCTTTTAAAACTTTTCTGTACATGTGTATGTAAATATTATGGTTGTTATGGGTCCTCTGCAGGTACATATATTAGTTTGTGAGAAAATAGTTTATTATTTATTAATATGTTGCAGGCAGAATTTTTTTTTTATGTATGCTCACAGGTTCTTTCATGTCAAATTATACTATATATATAGTTGTGTAGTAATGGGAATGTTACAGAGTGGTATTAGAGCTCGATTACAGGTTCTGTAGATTGTCCATATACATAAACTTAGAACTTGTGAAAACACAACTTTGCTCGTAAGTTTTATTTTATTATGTGATGCATTATTGTTTTATGAATTATATTGGCCATGTTCTAAAATAGTATTACAGTCATAACAAGAACAAATGGTAAGAGTAGTAGAAGAGGTAAAAACGAAGAAGGGGAGACATCTATGCCAAATGAATATCGGGGCACTATTATAAACCAACTTACATAGCTGTCGAGAATTGGCTGAGAACCTTAGAGAATATGTTCCAGTATAGCAGAATCTCAAAGGAAGAGAAGGTGATATGCGTCTCTTTTATGCTTCGTGGAAGTGTCGGACACTGGTGGGATACAATAAGAAGTATAGAGGATCCCTCTATTATGACTTGGGAAAGATTTAAAGAGTTATTTAGGAACAAATACTTCATAGCTCATGTTCGTGCAATGAAGATGAATGAATTTATACAGCTACGACAGAGAACTATGACAGTCAGGGACTATATTTGAAAATTTAAATAGTTGTCTAGGTTTGCCATGCATATGGTGAGCACTGATGCATTGAAAGTAGAGAGATTTCTTGAAGGTTTGAGGCCAGAACTATATAGGGATATTAATATGGCAGGAATTCAAGGAGTCATCTATTCACAGATTGCTGAGAGAGCATTAGTTGTTGAGCAAGCTGAACTTAGAATTGTTCGTGTGAAAGAAGGTTGTCGCCAATTTAAGCAAAGACAAGGACAGAGGTGGGCTAAAAGTGAAAAGAAAATACCATTCCAAGATCAAGGCCAAAAACCCGAATTCGGATCAAAATAAGGGTAGCAACAGTGGGAGCAAAATAAAAGACCAAAGGTAGATCAAGGAAAAGTACCGAGGCCACAATCTATATGCCCTAAATGCGGTGGCCAACATATGGAAAACTGCCCTACAGATCCTAAAAGGTGCTATGTGTGTGGGAAGGTTGACCATATTGCCAAAACATGCTTTTACCAACCCTAGAGCAGACGTAGAGGCGAATCCATCAATAGTGACATGCAAACTCTTTATCCATGATACTCAATTATTCATACTATTTGATTCAGGAGCTACATATTCATTCATATCCACTGAGTATATGAAGAGGCTGGGTAGGACACCTGATGTAACAGAAGTTAGTTATAATGTGATAATTATTTCTGGAGACTCAAAACAGACCAATTAGATTTTCAAAACCTGTGCCATTCCTATTGAAGATAGAGAACTATATGCTGATCTGATTGTATTGCCCATGAATGACTATGATATAATTTTGGGCATGGACTGGTTATCAAAATATGGTGTTATCATAGACTACCAAAAAAGATAGTGACATTTCAACCTCTTGGAGAATAACCTTTTATTTTCTCTGGGACTATGAAGAGGTTCAGATCTCCACTAATATCAGCGTTGAAGGCACAATGTTTACTAGAAATAGGTGGTGAAGGGTATTTAGTCAGTGTTATGAGCATTGAAGAACAACACTATTCTATTCTTAGTGAAGTACTAATGGTTCAGGAATACCCTGGAGTATTTCTAGATGATCTCCCTAGGTTACCACACGATCGTGGGATAGAGTTCATTATTAACTGCAACCGGGAACATCTCTAATCTCAAAATCTCCATACCAAATGACTCCATTTGAGTTATAGAAATTGAGGATACAATTATAGGAGTTGCTGGAAAAAGGTTTTATCAGACCTAGCTTTTCACCATGGGGTGCGCCCGTCCTATTTGCACGAAAGGAGGATGGTACGATGAGAGTGTGTATAGACTATCGAGAATTAAATAAGGTTATAATCAAGAATAAATATCCTTTACCTCAAATTGATGATTTGTTCGATCAGCTCCAGGGTGCAACAATATTTTCAAAGATTGATTTACGATTTGGGTACCATCAACTAAAAATAAAACAAGATATTTCAAAGATAATATTTCGCATGAGGTATGGACATTATGAATTTCTGGTAATGCTATTTGGATTGACTAACCCCATCAGCTTTCATAGACGTGATGAATCGAGTATTCAGAGATTTTTTGGATAAATTTGTTATTATGTTTATCGATGATATCCTGATTTACTCTAAAATAAAAGAAGAGCACGTAACACATTTGAGAATGGTGCTAGAGGTTTTAAAGGCAAAACGATTATATGCTAAATTTAAGAAATGTGAATTTTGGTTGGATCGAGTGGTATTCTTGGGACATATCATATCAGGGGCAGGGATATCAGTAGATCCAAGTAAAGTAGAAGCTATTATTAGTTGGTTATAACCTATAAATCCTTCAGAAGTACGTAGCTTTCTTGGTTTGGCGGGATACCACCGTAGATTTTTAGAAGAATTTTACAAGATTGCTTTCCCTTTAACACACTTAACAAGAAAGGATATCATATTTAAATTGACTGAGGTGTACGAGCAAAGTTTCAAAGAATTGAAAAAGAAGTTGACATCAGTACCTATTTTTTCAATTCCATCAGGTACTGGAGGCTTTGTAGTGCCTCAAAAAATGGCTTGGGATATGTACTGATGAAAAATGGGAAAGTGATTGCATATGCATCGAGGCAGCTAAAAGAATATGAAAGAAATTACCCTACACATGATTTAGAGCTTGCTGCAATGGTATTTGCACTGAAGATATGGAGACACTATTTATATGGGGAGCTGTGTAAAATCTATACAGATCACAAGAGCTTAAAATACTTATTCACACAAAAAGAACTAAATATGCGACAATGAAGGTGGTTGGAGCTGGTAAAGGATTATGACTATGTTATCAACTACCATCCTGGTAAGGCTAATGTAGTAGCAAATGCACTGAGCAGAAAGTCAATATAAAGTACCGCAGCTACATTTTCTGTTCAAAGACCAGAGTTAATTGAATTCTAGAAAATGAATGTGAAAATTTTATAGTTGGGAGAAATAGAAATAAAGTTGTCAGCCTTGACACTCCGACCGACGCTGATTGACAAAATTCAATAGGGACAACAAGGGGATGAATATTTTACCAAGGTGAAGAAGGATATTACTTCGGGGGTACTGTCTAATTTCAAAATATCCATGAATGGGGTGCTGCAATTTAGGGAACAATTGTACGTGCCCCTATGTGGATAACATCAAAAAAGATATTCTTGCAAAGGCACATTCAACATCTTATTCAATACATCTAGGAGCTACCAAATTTTATAGAGACTTGAAGATGCATTACTGGTGGCCGGTATGAAAAGAGATATTGCACAGTACGTGGACTAATGTTTGACATGTCAGCAGATAAAAGTACAACATCAAAGACCAACGGGAACTTTGCAACCCCTACTTATTCTAGAATAAAAATGGAAAAGAATCACTATAGACTTTGTGGCGGGTTTATCCAAGACCATGAAAGGTCATTATGTTGTTTGGGTGATTGTGGATAGATTAACTAAATCAGCTCATTTTCTTCCTATTTGTTCAACCTATTCCAGAGACGATATGTACCGATATACATACAGGAAGTAGTTAAACTCCATGGTGTACCACTATCCATTACTTCTGACAGAGACTCGAGATTTTTGTCTACCTTTTGGAGAAGTCTACAAAGGGCATTGGGAACACAATTATCTTTTAGTATTGCATATCATCCTCAGACCGATGAACAATCTGAACGAATAATACAAACCTTAGAAGATATGCTTAGAGCCTGCGTATTAGATTTCCAAGGACAGTGGAGCAAGTATCTACCTCTGGTAGAATTCTCATATAATAATAGTTATCAAGCTACAATTGGGATGGTTCCCTATGAAGCACTGTATAGCAGAAAATGTAGATATCCAGTTCACTGGGATGAGGTAGGTGAAAAGAAACTTTTAGGCCCGAACATGATTCGGGTGATGATAGAGGCCGTGCTATAAATCCAAAAAGAATGGAAACTGCCTAAAGTCGATAGAAAAGTTATGCAAACTAAAAAAGGAGGATGCTAAAGTTTGCCACAGGAGATCAAGTGTTTACCAATGAAAGGTATTATGCGATTTAAGAAGAAAGAAAAGTTGAGTCCCAGATATATCGGTCTATTTTCTATTACCGAGAGAATAGGTGATGTTGCTTACAGACTTGACCTACCTACATCAATACCTTAAGTACATAATGTATTCCACGTATCTATGTTGAGAAAATATATTGTAAATTCATCTCATATTCTAAAGAATGAACCTATAGAGCTAAAAATAGATTTGAGTTATGAAAAAAGACCTGTAGAGATTTTTCTACGATAAGTAAAACAACTCAGAAATAAAAAGATCCCATTAGTTAAAGTATCATGGAGAAATTAGTCCACAGAAGAAGCTACTTGGGAGAAGGAGGATGATATGAAAGTTAAGTATCCAAAACTCTTTTGTAAGTAAATTTCGAGGATGAAATTTTAATAAGGAAAGAAAAATGTAATAATCAAGTCTCATACTACTCACTTTGCCAATATGATTTATGCATGATATGCTATTTATATGCTAATTTGCATTAACATCTACATGGCATCTTATATAGCATTCTTAATCATTAGACTTCTAATACTATCACATGATGTTAGTAGTTGAGATCCTATAACCTAATTAAGTAATTCTATATTTAGATAAGATAAAGAATAGATTGGTCAATATAGTGGATATTCATAGGTTATATGTTATAATTTTAGAAGTATTAAAAGTGTCACTAGTAAACTTATATGATTCGATTCAATTAGATCGAGATGTTTAAAGATATATATCCATAAATTAACATACTTGGGATATCGGACATGATATAGTGTGACTTAAGTTTCATAATACAATGTTCATATGTACATGTGATTTTAGAAAATGAAAAATAGTCAATCATTTAAGAATCGATGTCAATCGGTTTAGAGATCGAATGAACGGTTAAAAAATTAGGGCATAATGTATTATCCGATCATATGAAAATTAAAGTAGGTTGTAGATAAATAAGTAATGAGAAACACTAGATTAGGGCTTCATAATGTGTAAATAACATCATATTTGAATCACCACATAACACCTCAAGCTTTTCCACGTTAAGCATTGCCACCTCAACCTTTCTTCATTTCTATCATTGAACCACGACCATAAACCATTTTTTAAGCTATTTCACATCCCCAAACCTTCATATTGAATTTTATAATTTTCTCTCAAGTAATTCCAAGTAAATAAAAAAAAGTGAAGGAAGCAAAAGGAAGTAGGGAGGAGCAAATATGAACTTAAAATTGTGCATAGGTAAGTTTAACTCATGTTTTTTATCTAAGTTCTTGAATTGTTTGAGGTTTTATGATTTTTAAAGCTTATATTATTATTTATAATCATGTTAGGATGTTATTTATGGTCTTATAATTCACAAAAGAAGGATTTTTAGTTGCAAAATCACAATAAAAATCACTAAGGACAGAAACTGTATACTTGCTGATTTTTTACATTAAAACTTTATATATATATATATATAATAACTTGATTAAATCCTGTGTATTTCACCATATATGTGTTTGTATATGAGTCTAGATGATGTATGTAAGTTTAAAGAGGTTATAAATTGAAATATAGTGTGATAATTAAAAAGATGTTCAAAATCGTCTTCTTTGAATTTCAGATTCTATCCTATGTGAATTGAGCTAGTTTTACAGCAATAAATCCATTATTTTTTACAATAATTTAACCTGGTTGTCTCTTTATATATGTTATCTAAGTATGGTGAAAATTTAGGAGTGATTGAATATACTTAAAAGTGCTAAAACCATTAATGTCATGAAGTGTGCAAAACTGTCACTGTAGGAAAAATATGTTTCAGTATGTTGTGAAGAAAACTGAACTTGGGAAGCTATATCCATGAGTTTTCGCAATTGTATGACATGGTCACATTGTTTTTGATGTTAGCTAAGTGTGATAAATGTGAATCTGTCCCATTTGGTTTATTAAAATGTTCTAATGTGGATGTGGTTCATTTGATCCCTAAAATTTAAGGGGATGTTATAAGAGTTATAATACATCAATTAAGTAAGGTTAGTATATATTTAAGATGTGGAACAAAGGTGCGTAGAATGTTGTATTCGATTATAGTTTCTAAGTGGTAAGATTATTTAATTAAATTGAGATTTAAGATCTTTATACTACATTAGGTATAATGAGCCTGTTAATTGAGGATGGTGATTGATACCTTATAGTTTTACAGATTATTTCACATCTATGGTTGGGGAGTAGTTTCTTAACACACAACCGATCAAAGGTAAGTGAAAATCCATTTGCAACTATAATATATATGCATAGTATTTCTTGTCTTATCTATATTAAATGTGATCTTTATGTCTTGATGAGTGTATTATGAGTATTATAAATATCTTATAGTGCATACGTTGCTTGGATAATGGGACATGGGAGCCTTTGTATCATTGAACTTTTTATTCATCAATATTTACACGTGCATACATAAGACGTGCTCACAGTTGAGGTTTTGCATGCATGATATTATTTTTAGAAATAAAATATTTTGATTGGCCACTACTAGTGTACCGAAGCCTATGTGGTTTATTTATATGATATTTTGGGGTACCGCGAGTATTACTTCTCATAGGATCATAGGGGTGGACAAGGGATGTGCCTCTGGTAGACACAAGAGGGTAGGCCACTTGACTATACCCTTATCGACGCCGCTGGTGGAAAGACTTCTAGAGGATCATAGGGGAAGACATGGGGTGGACCTCTGGTGGTCCTAAGAGATAGCCCCAGACTGTGTTGATATGTTTATGACCATGTGATTATTAATATTGTTGAAAGCTCTATTCGATATATAATAGGTAAGTCAATGACCCAATGATGAAAAATGACTTTGAATGAACTATTTTTGATGCATGAGTTTGTAATTTTATCATGATCTCATAGAAATGTATTGAATATGTGTTAGATTATCCCTTCATCATGCATGATTTTTACTTACTGAGCATTAGCTCACGTAGTTCACGTATTGTAGGTGAGTTTGGTGATACTTGAAGCCATGGACTTACTGGGCAAGCAACTGGAATTTCTACAGGTTCTGAGGATCAGTGTACATGGATGACGATCTGTCGAGCTGGTTGTTAACTTGTCTGATTTTAGAGTCTACTGTATTAAATTTTGGGACTCGTACACTATGTTGCCTTTAAAACTTTTTTGTACATATGTATGTAAATATTATGGTTGTTATGAATCCTCTGCAAGTACATATATTAGTCTGTGAGTGGGAAAATAATTTATTATTCATTAATATGTTACAGGCATAAAAAAAAATTATGCATGGTCACAGGTTCTATCGTGTCAAATTATACTATATATAGTTGTGTAGTAATGGGGATGTTACAATAGTCCTCTTATCCACCCGCCATATCTCGTAATTACAGTATGCAGATATCTCTAACAAGATCCGAATGGAATTTTACATTGTATCTGGTAAAAGGTTCCTCAAATCAACATTTTGGCTTTGAGCATAACCCTTCATAACGAGTCATGCCTTATAAGTCATTACCTTCCACGTACTGTAATTTTATATTTGTAGACCCAATTACAGTCAATGGAAACCATTTCCTCTAGTGGGCCTACCAAAGTTAAAACCTTATTGGAATATATGGAGTCTATTTTGGATTTTCATGGCATTTTGTCATATTCGCGAATTGATGTCATACACCATTAGTCCTTAACTCTTTGAATCAATATCTAAAGGAAGATCCTCCTTGTTGCTTTATAGCAAGAGCCCATTATCTCATAGGTGGCCCTGAGATTGTTTTGGATCTCCTTGAAGGTTGTGTACTAGAAGTTAGTAATCCATTCATACACCATTGTCTCTTGTGGGATAAATTGTGGTTCTTGAACTCATTCAAGTTCTACAATCTAATTATTTTTATCCAATAGAAACTCTTTCTTACAAAAAGTATTGTGTTCTTCAAAACAAACACCTTCGTTCCTAGGAATCACAAAAATAATGGATACCCCATAAATTTGTAATAGGCTAGATCTTGCATCCAACTTATCTCTCACTAGCTGCTTTAAGGAAGCAGAATATCCCATATTCTTAGGTATTCATATGAGGGGTTCACATCATATTTTATATGATGTTTTGGGCACCGACTTAAATGACATTCTTTCGTAATAAGAATATCGTTGATTCTAGGATGTATTTGCAAAATAGAGAAAATTTAGTAAAACTCAACATGGATTCAACTTGAGAGAATCTATTTCTCTATTAGATATTCAAAACTCATTCCTTAAGTATTCACTTTCTCAATCACATCATCGGATTTAATACTTCAACTGGCTTAATTTTCTACATTATTGAATTTAATAGTTCGCTAATGCACTAACATTTAGCAGACTGCATAAGTCATTTTTGGATCAAATCCAAAGGAGTGGTTTGCTCCATTTATCCCACAAAATAAGATTCACAAGTCAGAACCTCTTACAAGTCTAAGAGGTCAAGCAAATGTGCCATCTTGTAAATTCTTTCTTTAGAGACATAACCTAAGCTAGACTACCACAAGTATGCACTTATTATAACTATCTACCATAAGTGGATCATTCATATAGCTAATAAAACAACACTTTGCTCCATTTCCAAACTTAAGGATCGTCCTACCACTCAATCTCTTTTTCTTTTGTCATTTTCTACAACCCCTTGTATAGATGGGTCATATTAGGTATCCAATGAACAAGAAAAATTATCAACCTTAATTGTTGATTTCAACAAAGTGAAAACTAAAATAAAACCCCTTCTAATTTGCCTTCTTTTAAGGTAAAAATAGAATTGTCCAAGTTTCATATAACATGGTGCTCTACCCTGTTAGGTAAACATCTTTACTAGGTTAAAAAATTGCTCCATAGTATTATTTGTTTTAGCATCATAGACCACTTCAATGTTGTGCTTTTAGAAAAAGATTTGAGAAAATGACAAACAAAATATGTCTTGGCATTTTTTAACGATTAACGAGACAAAATATTTCCTTAAATTGAAATCAAACATATCCTAATCTTGTCGATGAGGGCGTAAGCCATCCTCTTTGGTAAAACATTTTTGTGGCTGGTATGACAATAAGACATGGTATATTTGAAGGCAAAGTAAGAAAACAAAAAGGAATAACCCTTTTTTAGGGTAAATATATTGTATAATATAAAGTGGGTATGAATTTTCAAAAAACCATAAAGGCATTGATAGTATAAGAAGACAAAAATTTAATAGGCTAAGCACAATAAAGTGATGAGGTATAGATTTCTCCAACTATGGTGTGAACAATTCTAAAAACATCCACCTCCAAGATACAAAGCCTATGACATGAATTTTTTAAGGTTACACTCTTTGGGTTTTCTAGAACAGAATCCAACCAAGTTTTAGAAATAAAATCTCTGAAAAAAGAAGACAAAAAAAGACTCTATTGTCAAGGAAAGTTTAATCTCGTTCTCAATTCGTATATTTTATCTGTAGAAGTGTTTGAAAGTGTTTATAGATTCTCAAAAGTTATCTTCAACAATCGCATCTTAGTCCATAGAGCATGTCCAAAGAGCATCTTTTATTGTAAATATTGCATTGTATGGTTTGAGATTTGTGATTGAAAGATCTGCCCATTACAACAGTTACACGACCAGTTGAGTCTCTTAGACTCTCTAATGAAAGATTGCAATGTTTTTTTAGAAACTATCTATTGTAGTTATGCGACTTAGTCTCCTGGACCAGCTAAGTAAAAGTATTAAAGCCTTATAGTGGATCGAGTCTAGTCCTCTTTTCTCTCAAATTTATTTATTATTTCTTATATATCATTATATATATATATATGTGTGTGTGTGTGTGTGTGTGTGTGTGTGTGTGTGTATAACCTAAACTAGAAGCTTTTCTAGATTTTCCCTCATAATAATGGGGAACTCCAAGAGAACTTGGTAAGTCTCACCATACCCCAAATGGGTTCGCATGGTCCTGGAATGTAAAACGCAGTAAAAATTTAAAATTTAAAAACAACACAATAATTGTGAATATAAAACATCGCTGAATCCATATGATTGATCAAATTATGTATTTTAATACCTTGTTTGGGAAAGTTTCAGAAACTTTACCTAAATGGCCCCTCTGCTTCAAATTATTTTCCCGTCACGAATGAATTATCAAGTTCTTCACAACAAACCCTTTTGACTGAGTTTTGATTCATTTTTGGGATCTAAATTATTATCCCTCTAACAATATCCACACCTTGGATGCCCATACGTAATCAAATATCAGCTAGTAGTCTTTAATTTGATAATTCTATCCTATAAAAGTGTTTAGAAAATAAGCACACAAACAACTAGTGTTTGTAGGTATTTAATTAATTCTTAATGCAATCATCGAATCAATTATTAAATTGGGTGAAGCTTTGGTGAACTTATGCGAAAGGATGAAGAAGACAATTTCTTCAATATTTTTCTGCTATTTTGGACGTGTAAGGCAATAGAAAACTGCTGTTTTTTTCATGTTAAGTTAGGGAGAAATACCCCTATTTCTCCTCTAATTAGGGTTTACAAAGAAACTTTTTTGTCCCTTCCTTATGGGAGTCTTCTTCCTTCCAAAATTAGATTCCTAGTATTAATACTTTTGTTCACACTCTAATCCTATCATCTTTTGGAATTGAATTCTTAATCTAATTTCCTTTAGGAATTGGATTCTCAATCCAATTTCCTAATGGACTTCCTACAAGACTACACCATATGGGCCTAAGTTTAATTAATTAATTAGGCTCTAGTTTAATTGATCTAATTAACTAATCCAATTAATTGATTAAATATTCCAATTGGGTTACCTAATCCAATTAGGTCCAATTAATTGATCCCATCAATTAATTAAATTAATTTAAACCCTATTAATTAATCCATTAATTAATTTAATGCAACACTTGGATTAATTTCTACGGTAAAAATAGACTAGTACAAGTTTTGCATATGACCCCTTAGGTTCACTAATAAGTTAGCAGTGGGCTCACAACTCTTGTAACTTAATTAAACAAATTAAAGATTATTCCAATTAGTTAATTCAATTAATTAATCCACTTGAATTAACTCATTAATTCAAATAACGTCACAAGTCATGGGAAGCACTAAGCAGTGCATTATGACTATTGAGTCTTAGGTAAAGTAGCGAACCTATTCCATTTATGAATACCATTCAAGTACAGTCTTTCTGTCAACTAATCTCCTCATTGAGCCTAAAGAATGGATGATTAGTTGAAACTCTATCCATTCCAAGTATCTTGACAAAAAAATTCCTAGTATCTTGACTCCAAAAAAAATCCTAGTATCTTGACTCGACGATAAAAATTAGAAAACCCTCATCTAATTTCCATCCAACCTTTGCCAAAGAATTCAGAGTTAAGTACAGTAGAACACAAAATATTTACCTATTCATCTAGATAGGTGTTCTTTTGTTGGCCACTAACTTCCATACACGAAGATGTTACACCCAACGTAAAGCCCTTTGTGATTGTCATGCAATCATGAAGTACATCAAAGTGTAAAATATCGTGCACAAGGTTACCATCGTGTCTCAAGTTTAAGAACTAATACTTATATTATTGTAATAAGAAAATTCTCATTCGACAATAAAATTTTTAATTTGGAATTTCTAGGCAAAGTAGTATAATGTAATTGTTTCTTAATAAGGACCTACATACATGCACTATATATACCAATACCCATGGAATGAGGCATCTTTCTTTTGAGCTTACATCATTGTGAAAATCTCAGCGAGATCATTGATGTTCAATCTCAGAGATTTGGAACATTATTGAGACCACAGTCATAGAGACATACTCCATGATCACTATCCTATGCGTGATCGTGCCCCCTACCTATATATAGTTTTGGAACTTCATCTAATTCTTATAATGGTGATTTTAAGATGAAGGTTGTTATTTAATGATATATGAATAAGATTGATTATACAATTGGTTTAACGGGTACTATTTTAATAATTTCCCACTTATTCAAGAGATAATTGCCCTTGTATTAAGGCCCATCTTCTCCAAGATGTGTTTTAAATACTTATCTGAGGGGTTAAATCAGTAAATCTACTATATTTTTTTCCTAAGCAACTCATTCCACTTTGATGTTGCCTCTACCAATATTTTTTTTTCAGAATCATGATATTGCTAATCTATATCTGCATGGATCCTACGATGAGACCTTGCTTCTTTGCTTATGCAATAGCCCCATTGTTATTGTAGTACTCCAGTACTCGATCAACAGTGGTTGGGACTACATCCAACATTTGGATGAAGTTTCGCATCCAAAGAGTCTATTTAGCAGCAACACATGTTGCAATGTATTCAACCTCAGTGGTGGAATCCATGGTTAGTTCAAGGTTGGAACTCTTTCAAGCTAACAATCCCACTATTTAGAGTGAACATGAATCTAGACACAAACTTCGAGTCATCTACTTTGGACAAAAAACTAGATGAAGCATCATAGATTCAATTCTCCATATCTATAATCTAAGAAGACGTCTTTAGTACTTCTTAAATACTTAAAGATCGTCTTTATAGCTTTCCATGCTTTACTCAAGGAATTAACTGATTTTTGCTCGTAACACTCAGAGCACCTATGATATCAAATCTCGTACATAGATCTATATGTATTATACTTCCTATTGAGGGTGCATAAATTATACAAGTCATTATCTCTTTTTCTCAAAAGTCTTTGGGACATAAATTTGAAAGTGAAATCCTATGACTCATATGCATGAATCTCTTCGTGGACTCCTCCATGTTAAACCTTTTTAACATCTATGTATATGAGTTTGGGATAGTCCGAGCATCCTCCTGGATTTATCTCTATAGATCTCAATCCTACTTTCTAGGATATTTCTCTTAAATCTGAACTTGGTAGATGCAACATTTCTACATTATTCCTATGAGTAAAATGTTATTAACGTAAAACACAACAAACATCACCATACTCCTACTCACCTCGTATACACATGGTTAATTCGTATTCCTAGAGAATCAAACCATTTGATTAACTTAGTGAATCGAATGTTCCACTTTCGGGAAGTATATTTTGAGTCCATAAATGGATCTCTGAAACTTGCAAATATTTTGCTTGCTTCCTTTAGATATGAAGACCTCAGGCCACTTTATATAGATCTCTTCCTCAATATCTCACTTGAGAAAGGTGGTCCTCATATCCACCCGCCATATCTCGTAGTCACAATACACATGTATAGCTAACAAGATCAGAATGAACTTTAGCATTGTATCTGGTAAAAGGTTTCTTAAACAAAAAATACTTTGACTTTGAGCATAATTTTTCACTACCAGTCGTACCTTATAATTCATTACCTCCTATGTACTTCGATTTTATATTTGTAGACCTAATTGCAGCTAATAAGAACCATTGCCTCAAAATGGGCCTACCAAGGTCAAAACCTTGTTGGAGTATATAGAGTCTATTTTTGGATTTGCATGGCATTTCACCATCTTCCCAAATTGATGTCATACATCATTACTTTTTCATTTTTTAGATCAATATCCAAAGGGAGATTCTCTTTATTGCTCTATAACAAGCGGCCCTTATCTCATAGGTGGCCCCAAGATCATTTTGGATCTCCTTGAAGAATGTGGGGTTCCTAGAAACTAACACCTTTGTTATTAGGAATCACAGAAATAATAACTAATGAATTCATTTGGATACTCCATAAATTTGCATAAGTTGGATCTTGAGAGAAACTGAAACATGAACACACTAATAATTAGTGTTTGTAGGTGTTTAACTTAATTCTTAATCCAACTATTAATTAATTGAATTAATTCAACACTTGAATTAATTTAAACCCCATTAATTAATCCATTAATTAATTTAATTCAACATTTGAATTAATTTCTAGGATTAGAAATGGACTTATCCAAGTTTTGTGCGTGATCCTTAAGTTCACTAATAAGCCAGCAGTGGACTCACAACTCTTGTAACCTAATTAAACAAATTAAAATTAATTTGATTAGTTAATTTAATTAGTTAATTTATTTGAAATTAACTCATTAATTTAAAGAGTCTTATAGGTCAAATAGAAAACACCTACTATACAGTAAAAAGCTGAAAAGCTAGAAACTAGTAATATGACCAAATATAATAAAAAGCTAGAAATAAAATTTGACTAATTTAATAATGTATTATAAATTTAAAAATTAATTAAGTATTTGCTGTAGATTAGGAAAGAGTGAATAAAATACGCAAAAGCACAAGTCTGGGTTGCTGTTTCAACAAAAAGCGCAACCCAAACTTGCGCATTCAATTTTTTATTTTTATTTTTTTTAAATTTTAGTGAATGCGCAAGTTAGACTTGCACATTCACTTCACGCGTGGTCTGCATCGCAGACCACGCCTACCTCTTTGTCAGCGAAGGAATTTATTCCTTCACTAACAAGAGCAGAAAACGCAACCTTAGGTTGCGCTTTCATTTACACCCCAACACCTATAAATATGCCGTCTCTCTCCCCACCAATCCACCTGTAAGTGAAGTTTTTGTTATTTTGTTATTTTTTTAAATTAAGATAAATTGACTAATTCGTATTTATGTATTTTTGTTCAGGTAAATATTATTAGTGCGTAATAAATTAAAGTACGACGCGGATCATATTTTGAGTGTGACTTTACAAGTATCATATTTTAAATATTTTAATTACAATGTGTATATTTTATTGTAATAATTGTGAAGTAAATGTATTATTATATTAAAAAAATAAATTTTGATGCAATGTTAGTAATATTTTTTTTATAATGACATGTTAAAATTACATATTTAATAGTATGTTTTATTTGTGGAGAAGCTAACCTTTGCGTGTATGTTTTTTTTTGTATATTATATTTTATATTTGTTATTTGATTTGAAAATTTTAGTTAAAAATTGTTGAACTATTTAGGGAATCTTCCCCATGGCTATCCTAATCTGAAAGTAGAATAAGGTTTCCTACAATGAATTTATGTGGTTTATAATGTTACTAATTTATATTATATAAAAAATATTCATATTAACAATCAATTAGTTAAATTATTAATTAAATATTATGTCTTTTAAATTATTATATAAAATTAAAATGTTAATAATAATTTATATTAAAAATGTAATGAGCATACATAATTATATAATAATACTAAATAAATATTAATTATGAAAAGTTATTATTATCATTTTTGAATTTAGTTTATGACATTTACCTATAATTATATAGGTTATTTTTAATTGTGCAATAATTATAGATTATTCAATTTATAATATATTAAATAATAATACTTAATAAATAATTAATTATTTTTAACTAATTAATAAATTAATTTATGTAGTTTTTTATTATATTACTAATTTTTATATATTAATAATATTAAAATATGATAATTATGAATTTACTAATATAATAAGCTAATAATCGTAAAATATTGGTATAACAATTAAATAATTTAGTTTACTAATATATTCATATTTTATGTAGTTATGTCAAATAGGAACAACATCGATGTTCTGGTCTATTTTGGTGGTCAAATTATGCAAGATGTTAATTCAGTGACATATGATCGTCCTGCAATTGGAGTTAGGAGAATGTCTCATAGGACAAAGTTTTTGAATTACTATTGAAAGTCTATCAGATAACAGGCGTTGACGATAAATAGTTCTTATTGAAATTATTTGGTAAGTACTGTTGCAATAATATGTCACAACTAATATCAATAACCAATGATGAAGGTTTGGAGTTTTTCTTGGATCCGGAAAGGGAAAATCAATTTGTAGATATTTATGTTGAGGCAGAACAAATGGTTCATAATATTGTGCTTGAGATACCGATAAGCAATGAGTATTATCAATATGCATCATTTTTAAGAGATGATAATGTGTTTGATATGCCTACAGTGACGCAAAGGATGGCAAGTGTTGGCATCAATGACCTTAATGCAGGTGCTTCAAGCTCCGGTCAAGAGCATTTTGAAGGTACAGATATAGAGTCGTATAATGCATATACTGATGAATTGCCTGAGCCACTTGTCGATAGTTTTGGTGCTGATGAACATGTTGATTCTGAACTCGATGAAATTGATGATGATGATGATGATGATGATGGGATCGAAATTGATGACTTGCAATAGATATATGAGCAACATGATGAGGGCAACTCATCCCAGCATCAAATGTCAGTTTATACCTCAATGCCCTCAACAACAAATGAATATGGCTTTAATCCAACCGTCCCATTCTTCACCACATGTTACCCAGAAATACTTGTGTATTCTATTGATATTCCAAATAGGGAAAAGTTTTACAATTCTAGTATAGGAGAGCTTGAAAAGGGTATGGTATTCAAAGACAGAAGAAATCTGCAACCTTCAACTAAAGATTAGTCCGTATGAGTTGTGAGATGTGAGTATCGGGTTATTGAGAGTACACCAAAATTATAGAAAGTAAAATACAGACATAGTACATCGACCAAGTGGTGTACTTTGGGGCTTCGAGCATCATTGAAAGCAAAGTTTGATTTATGGAAAATAACCAAGTGGAGAGGCCCCATACTTGCCTTATGAATTCAGTATCTACAGATCGTCGCAATTTATGTAAAAACATGATCGTTAGGTTGCTTACGGGCATAGTTTAGTGTGATTCGGCCCATGAGATTAAGTATGTCCAATAAAATGTGAAAGATAAGTATTAATATGAAATTTCATATCATGAGGCGTGGCACGGTTTGAAACGCTCAAGGAAAAATATTTATGGCACTTAGGAGAGCTCACTTAGAAAATTGCCTAACTATTTGGGAGCTCTGCAAAAATAGAATCCAGGCACAATTGTGGAGTGGCATCACATCGACACCTAGTTCCCAAAAAAGAAAATATTGAAATATGTATTTTGGACATTCAAGCCATGTGTCGATGGGTTCCAAAATTATCGCAAAGTAATAAGTGTAAATGGTCTTTACACAAAGTACAAACACAAGATGTTGATTACTGTAGGGATGGATGTGAATCAACAGGTTCTACCTCTGGCTTTTGCAGTTGTTGATGAAGAAATATTTACATCTTGGAAATGGTTTCTTCATATATTGTCTGTGCATGTTATCCAAGGGGTTGAAGGTGTCTGTCTTATTTTTGACTGACATAGTGGCCTACTTGGAGTTGTTCAATACATACCTGATTTCACGCCACCTCACGGGGTGCATTATTTTTGTTTAAGGCATCTGTCCTTTAACTTCAATGAGCAGTTCAAGAGTATTGCATTAAGGGATTTGTGTTATATAGCTGGTTCACAATTGACAATCAAACAATTTGATAAGGTCATGGAACAAATCAAGACTCTTAACGAGGATGCGCATGCATACTTGGAGAATATAGATAAATGTCAGTGGACTCTAGCTCACGATGGAGGATGGCAGTGTGGCATAATAACAACAAATATGTCAGAATGCATTAATGGAATGTTGAAAGGTGCATAACGGCTTCCAGTAACTGCTATTGTACAAATTATGTTCCATCGTGCTGTTAAATATTTTCTCGATTGACTATCGAAGGGTTGTCGAATGATGGAGAACAACCAACCATGACCTGATAATATATTACAAAAGTATGAGAGTTGGCAGAACCAATCCATAGAGCATATGGTACACGTGTTTGATTACACAGATCAATCCGTATCTGTCATAACACGTCGACCAGGATCATTCAGGAGTTTTACACACGTCGAAAACTGAGGTCAATGAAGTGTTCATGCGGTAATTAGAGTCAGTTTGGAATTTCTTGATCGCATGCTATGCATACTTGTCAGCATTTTGGAGTTAATCCAGCAACATTCATAAAATGGTACTATAGCACTTGTTCTTATGTGGATACTTACAAAGGGAAGTTTGAGCCTTTGCCAGATGAAATTTATTAGGATGCTCCCCCTTTTGAGTTGTAGCACAATCCATCATTGCAAATTCAGAATCGTCGTAGACGGAATACTACTACTCGAATTCCTAACGAGATGGATTGGCCTTAAGCACGTGCTAGACAGCAAGCCCGGGCAAGGCAAAGAGTCAATGCGACAGAATGTGGAACATCTTCATCTTCCTAGCATAGATGATGTTATTACAGTTGGATTAATATTTGCCTTTGTGAAGGAGTAGTACTCCTTGTTTCTATGAAACACTCTTATAATGAAATTATATTTCACTGTTGTTAATGATATGGTTAAATTTCATGTTATATGTTAAAATTTGTATTTCACTGTTGTTAATGATATGATTAAATTTCATGTTATATGTTAAAATTTGTGTTTCACTGTTGTTAATGATATGGTTAAATTTCATGTTATATGTTAAAATTTATTTTTTCACTATTGTTAATGATATGGTTAAATTTCATATAATATGTTACAATTCATGTTAAATTGCCTTATGTTATATTTTTCATTGTTGTTAAAATTATTATTAATCGGTATTGTTGTTCATTTGGTTATAAGATGGATACGGTTTCTGCATATGGTCCACGAGATATGACAGTTTTATCCCAACAGGCTATTCATCGTTTAGAGAGTGTATTTGCTGGTGTGGTAGATAGGATACTTACAGTTAGGCATGCAGCCGCACCATTTTGGAGACTTGATGGTGGAGAGGGTGTATTGCATCCTTGTGTAGTTCATCTTTTGTAAGATATGAGATTCTATGGCGTCTACCGATGTGGACACTTTGATATAGATTTTCATTTGATTACTGCGCTCATTGAGAGATGGCAACCTGAGACCCATACATTTTATTTTCGCGTAGGTGAGGTGACAGTCACATTGCAGGATATTGCAGTTATTTGGGGCTTACCAGTAGATAGTCAACCCGTCATTGGACGTGATCCGAGGAGATCTCCCGAGTAGTACCAGAATTATTGCCACCATTACTTGGGATTCCGACCCACTTCATAGCAGTTTAGAGGTGGGCGTATATTGTTTAGTGCCTTGAGGGGTTATCTTCAGGTTAACCCAGTGACAGATGACATTTCCCAAGATGACTTGGAGCGATATGTACGTGGATGTGCATTAATTCTACTAGGAGCATTATGTGTCCTAATTCATCAGGCAATGAAGTATCATTGCTATATCTGCAGAATATGGAACAAATTAAGGATGTTGGTTATTTCAGTTGGGGCAATGCAGTATTGGCTTTCATGTATCTTAAGTTGTGCACTGTATCCGATAGAGATAAGAATGTTATTAGTGGTGCGATGGTACTTCTACAGGTAAACTTTATATAACACTCTCGTATAACTATCGTAACTTTCTTATGTCATACCAATATGTTTATCACATACGTTATTTTTAATATACATTGCAGATATGGACATGGTTTTGCATTACCACATTAGTGCCAAGACAATTAATGATAAGATGGTTTTATACCAATAATTCATATATTTTTGTATTGACATTTGGTTTGTTTTTAAGTGTTTTTATTACTTTTTATGCATTTAGTTTGAAATCTTGTAGGTAATGACAATAACAGAAGAAAATGGAAAGAAATCAAAAACTTGGTTGAAATGTTGAAGAATTCGAATTGTGGTGCTACTGATGGTAGTGTTTGTATTTCAATCATAACTCTCGACCCAAAATTCATATCAAATTGGTTCTTAATTCATTGGAAATCTAAGAGATAGATATACAACTTCTATGTTTACCACAAAATCCAATTCAGTCTATTTCAATGAGAACAACTGAGTTCAAAAATCAGCCCTGGGCTACAATTTTTTAGGATGACACATGTTAGTATTTTAGGTATAACTCTGTTCACAGATGTTATATGTAGTTGATTCAAGTTCTTATGAAAATAGAAGACATATAGCTACAATTCATTAGAAGATATTAAAAGCCAATTCATCCTTGAAGGAGGTCAAAAATCACTTGCAAGGGGCTAAAAAGTGTAAGAGTACTGAAGTGGGGGAGGGAAAAACAGCAGCAACGGTGCCTAGGCACCAAAACAGGGCGCCTAGGCGCTATCTGAGGCCGCCAAAATAGAATGGAGGCACCTAGGTGCCATCTGAAGTGCTGAAACAGAATATAGGGTGCCTAGGCACCATTCTTTTGCGCCTAGGCGCCAAACGATTTGAAAATTCTGAACGTGTGATCTTTTGACTCGGATTTTGGACAAAAACTATTAAAACCAACTTCTAAAAGAGACTTTGTGGACTTCTTGGGGACAACTTACATAGAAAATAGATTTGGTGGAGAGAAAATAGGGGAAAAGCCATGAAAAGAGGAGGAATTTCAGGAATTTTTTGGAGAAAGAATAATTGAAATGAGTTAAAAGGAGAGGGGGATTATTAGAAAGAAAGAGGATTAATTTTTCTGAAACCAAAAAGAAGGGGAGGCTTGGAGAGACGAAATCCATTCTTGAAGAAGAAGAAGCCACTCTTGGAGACAAGGAGAGTTTCAACAATTTCTCTCACTTCACAAATTGGTGAACAATTTTCATGTTCTTTCTTATTTATTTTTTGAAGTTGTATTCATCCATTATGAACTAAACTTTTCTTTCTAGAGGATGATGTAACCTTATTTGATCATATGTTTTAAATTCCAATTAATATTAGTTCAAGTTATTCATCTTGTTTATGTTATCTTGTTTAGTATTGCTTCTTGATTATTTGGCCATTAATTGAGATTGTTAATGTATGAAATTCGATACTCGAGAGAGGGAAGATTATACATGATCATAAGGGTAACACAACCTAGGAATCATAGAGTTGAGAAACTTATGAAACCTTTGAAGTTTTGAAGAAGAATTCATTGAACTTTTGTAGAGTTTTATTCTTGAGTTTTTATAGAGATATTAAAATTCATGTTAGAACTCATAATCAATTCGACACTTGAGAGAGGGAATTGATGAGCTTAGGAATTCTTAACTTATATGTGTTGCTGACTTGAATTGGTATGTATTGGAAGGAAGAACATAGGAGATAATTAGGTGAGTCATTCCTCTAGAATTTCTTGTTCATAAGGTGTTTGTTGTATTGCTTCTAAGAACTCCACTATTACCTTTACATTTTGTTATTTATTTTACCTTGTTTACCAATCATCATTCGATTTTCTAGATAAAATTGGGACTATTTGAACTATGGTACTTAATGCAATTTTTTATTACAATCCCTGTGAATACGATACTCAACTCACCGTTGTATTAAAACTTAACACCGTACACTTGCGGTTTGTAAAGTATTTCACGAACAATTATGTTCGCGAGTTAATATGGGCCCACTCATTGGCGCTAATGATCATGAGCTTCCACTTCCTCCGTATGGTGCAAGATATTATTCAATAATAATAAATATTAAGTTTGACTAATATTTTGTGATTATTATTTATTGATTGTTTTAATATACATATAGGTGGATGCAGTATTATAGCTTCACGCGTACGACGAGTCATTCTGTCAGGATTATTAGAGATATACTAGACATGATGACTGATATAGAGGTGAGCAAAATTTAAGGCATTTATTTAAATTTGATTTTTTTTTCATATATGTACAAAAAATTCAAATTGACGTATTTTTTAATTGCAGTTTATATGAGACCCATATGACAGGAGTTCACCAGATATTATGGTGTTGATTCTAAGGTGTAACATACCACTGTAGAGATCTCGTTGTCCATTGATCAACTACGCCATTTTGGAGTTCCATCACCCAGAGCGGGTCATGTGCCAGTTTGGCATGCAATAGTATATTTCACCAGGTATACCAGCACATGAGGAGACTTTACACAATATAGGCCGCAAGGGACACAATGGAGAGAATTGGGCTCGATATCACTGGGAGTATGTGTCGTAGTGGGTAGATAGACATCAACTTATTGTCATCAGCCCTCTCATTACTAGGTCCGATAGTACTGAGCCTCGATATATGGATTGGTTTGATCGAATTACATACTGTCTGATATCACCATCCTATTTACCTATGCAAGAGGGGTACCACCCTTCACACATCAGATTTGGAAACTACGGTAAGAAATTCGTTAATAATAATTTTTATAATGTGTATGCATCATATATATGATATTCTTTAAGATTATTCATTTTTTTGCACGTATTTTAGAGTATGGCGGTCGAGAGGATTAGACTCAATGCTGATGGCGCGAACGAAAAATATATAGCTTCACTTATGCAGTTGAGGAGTGAAGCTATATACGCCACTGATGATCTCAGTATAGACAACAAGATGTTGTAAATATACCAATGCCACCACCAGAAGATATAGAGAAGAGGACAATGAGGCGTAGTAGAGCAGTAGATGATGTCGATCCCTCTACCATGACACGTCCTGCATTTACTAGCCATACTTCTACATCTTACGACATTCCTCATCCATTTATGTTTAGTGTAGCAGATGAGGCGGGTCCATCTACCTCGACACATCGTGTATCACGCGGTCTGGATAGCCCCTTCGACTATTATGTACCTCAACAGGCACAATCAGACGATCCATTTACTCCGTATTGGGGTATGCCACCATCTACGATATCGTTCTCTATACTACTCAGTTCAGATTTAAGCATGACGCACACACCATTTGTTCATTAGCATCTAGGACACGATTTTGAACGTGGAGAGTTTATTGTCTGACTTGTTGCATTTCCACATCTAGACTGCGAGTATCATAGTCGTTGAGAGTCGAGCTCCATAATTTCATTAGGTCGGCCGAACTTCAATTTAAATTACAGTACATATATTGATTATTCGATCCAAAATCAGTCACATGATACTGATGCTGCTGAGGGTGGACGTCGAGATAGACGACAGCGCCATCGACGTACTTGTGGCACTGGTAGACTTTCAGTTGAAAGCGCAACCCTCAAATGCGCTTTCACATAAATTTTTAATCCATCCCCATTATACAGTACATTATTAATTAATTTTTAAATTTATAATAAATTATTAAATTAATCAATAAAATTTCTCAACATATTCTTCAAAAAAAAAAAAAAAAAATCCTGGTACGTGAGTCTTTACTTAATTTGGGACCGAACTTCGATAAACTTGATATTAAAGAGAATTATTTAATTAGTTGCCATTATTTCTTGAACCGTTGCATTTATTCTTATTAAAGAGGCCATGAAATAATCAATGCAATTAAGTTTTAAGTATTTAATTTTTTTTTATTCCCAAGAAGACTTTGACGAGATCGTACACCACTTTGGATTGATTTCCATAATTCAATTTTATTTTTAATTAAATGATGATACATATAAATATTATATTATTATTTTTTATTTATATTTCAAAATTATCAAATTTTAATACAAAATGTAAAAAAATAATTTAATTGGGTATACAAATATATATTTTTATCGACAAATTAACTGTCTGAAATGTATTAACCAATTAAATCATACTTTGTAGTTTGGGAAATTGAAGCCAAACAAGTTAGGTCATATGGAACACTCAAATATGTGAACCAATTAAATCACGGAAAATAATGGATATTTTCGCTTTAAAATAATTATAAATACTAAAGAGATAATACAAAAGAAATTCAAGTAGAGGGTATGTTTTTTTGCACCTCAAACATCTATGTATAAGGGTCATGGGAGCTCATAATCTCACAACAATTATATTCAACTAAAAAAATATTGATGAATGTGGCAAAATTCTTTCGACTGAAGTTCATTTTAATTTAAAAAGATTCTAAACATTTAAAGCGGATATCAAATTGTTTGTTCACTATTATGCATCAACTTATAGTATTTGATTTGAACTATGACTCAAAGCTATAAAATGTCGAAATCAATTTTCAATCAGTTAAAACTTACCCGAAACCTCAAGCAATGTTTATAAATTTGGACCGATGATTGAATAAGATAACTAACTAGGTAATTGGGCTGATTGATTAGCTCAGTATCAAAAATATTGAGAAAAAGACACACACAACACACACCCCTTTCCCACGCCCGCCCACCCACCCACTCACGGCAGAAAAATACACACACACACACCCCACAAAACACAAAACACAAAACACAAAACACAAACAGATGAAAACACACATCCATCCACTTCCCCACAAAACACAAACAGACGCCCTTAATAAAGCAATCAACTTCACCAATTTCTGTAGTTGAAGTCAAATGCATATCCACACTTGTATAATTCAAATATTTTATCTGTTTTTTTTTTTAGTTTCCCTTTTGTTCGAGTAACATATTACTCCACATCTATAGGAGGTGATAATCGTTAACTCAATGTATAAATTACTATGTTGATATCAGGGGAAAGTTTATTTCAAAATCTGCAAAATCATTTCATGATATCATAGCCACACTTGCATTAAGCAAAATCCCCAACCACATACTTCAACTAGAGAAATTGGTGGAGTTGGTTCTCTTTCTCCACTCTTCCCCATTAAAGAAATTCAAGCTCCAAACTTTCAAACTCCCCCAATCCCATCTACAATCGCTAAGAGGTGATTGAGCACCACCGCTCTTCATTCCATCTTCCACTCTCTCCTCCGTCTTCCATCTTTTCCTTCATTTTATTTCTCTTTATTAAAAAAAAAAGGAAGTGAAAAAAGTGTCTTACTTCTAAAATTGGAGATGTTCGGTTCGCTTGATCATTCTACTTTGTCGATTTTGGCCAATTTAATATGAATTATTTTATCTTATGATCCATTTTAAGAGCAAAACCAAATCAAATTTATGAAAAAGTTTGTGATTTAATCGATCCAACCATATGATCCGCTTCAATTTTAAAAACTTTGAGTCTTAGAGCATTAATTTTGTCATTTGATTAAGCTTTGTTGCCCACATCATGTGTGTTTTGCGTGCAAAATAATTTGTGATGCTATTGTTAATTATCCGTTATTCAAAAATACAAGATTTTCAGAAGCACAAAAGTGGCCGCCACCACGTTGTGAAGATTAGCTACAATATGACAGTTACCTATAGTCCTTAATTACTCGCAACAAGTGGCCACCACGTTGGAGATGGAGAGCCCCCGTCTTTCTTGTCACAAACAAACCACATTCCATACCATTTATTACAACCAACCATTTTTATCAACTCAAAAATCAAAAGCTTTTGGTTACCTAATTTGCATCAAAATCTTTTTTTTAGCTAGTATTTGGCAATCAACGATTTGCAGAAATTTGAAATTATAAATTTCATTTTGGCTGTTTGAAATGAATAAGATTAAAATATTTAATGAAATTAGAATGAAAAGCATTTAGGGTCCATTTGGATCGAAAAATTTAAATTTACGGAAAGAATTTGGGAGGAATGATTCAAATGACTCTAGAATAACTTAAATAATAATTTAAAGATTTGAAATATATTATATTATAAGATTATCCGAATAAATTGAATGAATTTATTTTTATAAATTAATAATTATTAATTTTAAATTCATCAATCCAAATAAAATTAATTTAAATTGGAATATCACTGCAAAGTAAGGAATTTGAAGAGATTTGATGTATGATGAATTCTATTCTTCTAGTCTTTTGAAATACTTAACTGCACAAATAATGCTAAATATTTAAATATCTAATGTTGAATCCAAACATGATATTTGAACTCCATTTTTTTTTTTTTAAGAAAAACAATCAAATGTATATCAGTTATTATATTCAAATTTATTAAGTACAAAAAATTATTATATTCGCATACTGACATAAGAAACTATTATGTAAATAGACATTAAACTTAAATCCTAAAAATCTAGTGTTGTGGACTTGACAAATTCTAATTAAAATTTATGAATGGTAATGAGATGGGTCTAAATTCGAATTTATCATGTTTGAAGCGAGTTTTTAAAATTATAAATAGATCAGGAATGAGTTTTAATTTTTTATTTTTAAATCCGTCCCGAACCCTACTCATTTGATTTTTGTTAATTTTTTATTTTAATATATATATATATATTTATAAAATATTATATTTTAAAAAATATATTTTTTTAAAAAAATTAATAATGTTATTTTTTAAAAAAGATAATTTTTATTATTTTTAAAATTATTAAACGAATTTAATTTGATCCCAACGTATCAGAGCAAGGATAATCTCAAATACTTAAAAAAAAATTATGGGCGAATCTCGATTTGACAAGTAGAAAAAATTCCATATTTATCACTGAGGTTTTAATGCAGATTAAGAATCATTCTTGAAGTTTTAAAATTTGTCAATGTTATCCCTCTATCCACATCCCAACTTCAGATTTCCAACACAAAAAGTGAATATGATAAGATTCCTAAAATGCCCCTGCATTAAGCAAGAATGCGTTGCTAAAAATCCAAATCCATCCCTAACATTTCCGTTTAATTTTAATTTACTCTCTGATATAATAATACTTTAATTATGTAATGGCAGTACCACCATAGTTACACACACACACATATATATATATATATATATATTTTGTTTACGACATGCATATAGTTTCGGGATGGCGGGTATATATTATATATATATATACATGCATATAGTTTCGGGATGACGGGTATATATTATATATATATATATATATATAATATATACCCGTCATCCCGAAACTATATGCATGTCGTAAACAAATGTAACACGTACTTCTTAAATTAAATGTTTGAATACATTGTCTTTATGTTATATGAATTTAAATAATTTTTAATTTTTTTTGTGAATTTTACACCCTAATTTTAATTTTAAATTCTTCCTGAATTAAAAAAAAAATATTTTTAATTACAGTATATGATGGGCCTTGAACTCAAAATAGGTCCAAGAAACCAAGATTTATAATAGGGCAAAGAAGCTAAGTTCAAGAGTGCCGCTAGGGTTATGGGTCATGATAAAGATTTGATCAAATAAAACAAGTTCAATAAAACGATTTGAAGAGGTTCATTTGATAAATTCAGCTCAATGGGCCTAAAAGATCCATTTGGTGCTTACATTGCTCTACACAGGATTATACTCTCTAATCTTACAATTATAAATACCCCTCATTTCATAATTGGAAGATACGCAATCAATTAAGCCTTACTCACCTTACTGATTTGAGCGTCAGAGGGTCTTTGGCGAGCTACCCCGGCGCCCCTAACGCTTGTTTATAATGCAGATAGTGACTCACTAGTTTCCCAACTCCGCAGTCCTACAGGTTCGCAGCTCTACAACTCATCAGTTTCATAGCTCATCAACCCTATAAGTAAAAGGTGATTCCACATCATTTTGGCGCCATCTATGGGAACCTACTACCTGATCATTGATAAATGCATACCAGATCTAGAGCAGCTCGAAATGCTACCACCCAAGAAAGTGTTCCACTACATGGGAGAGCTCGAGGTCTTGCAGTTGACCCCCTACCCAGCTAGGGACGCCTATAATGATGGTGGCACTCGACGACCACCACCCAACAATTATGAGAACCAACCTCCAGCACGTCAAGGTGATCCAGGGATACAAATCATGAGGAGGCACTACGGAGGATGATCAAAGAAGCAAGTGCTAGGGCAACTGCTGAAGTTGTGGCCCGATTTGCTGCAACTTATCATAGAGAATGTTATCCAGTGACCCCCCTAAGGAAGCCGCACTTACTCTCCCGCCCCGTCGCTGGAGGATTCACAGCCTGAAGCTCCACAACGCAGGGTCTCCGAAGTGTGAGAAGAGATGAGCAGTCATGTCACCCAACCATAAGAAAGAGTCAAGCGACGAGGTAACGCTAGGCAACACACATTGAGCTCTAGAATCACCCAATAGGATCGCACACCCTCTATATGCATCCAACTCTCCCGCTCGAATTGCGTACTTTTACAGAGGATGCAAACCAACGAGCATTTGTTCCCCCAAAGCGCAACCCATTTTCTACAGTCGTCTTAGTAGAGTCCCTCCTCGTAGGGGTCAAGATAACTACCTTAGCAGAGTACAATGGAACTGGGGATCCTCAGGAGCACCTCGATAGGTTCTATGCGAAGGTGGACCTATATGACTTGAGTGATGCCACATACTGCAAAATCTTCAAAATTACATTGACCAAGCAAGCTTTGACTTGGTTCAATCAACTATTTGGAGGAACAATTACTAGCTTCGGGCAACTTACACATAGATTCCTCCATTGGTTCTCCATTGATCGCAAGTATCCAAAGACAGCTGCATACATATTCTCGATCGCCCAAAAGAAAAAAAAAGTCCATCCGAGACTATATCAAATATTTCGTGGAAGGTGTTCACGAGGTCCCCCATATCAATCATGAGTTGTTAGCAGGGATAATGCAATAAAATCTACGTTGTGGAAGGTGTTCACGAGTTCCCCCATATCAATCGTGAGTTGTTAGCAGGGATAATGCAATTATGGAAAGTTCAAGGAATCTATAGCTGGAAGGTCTCTAGTAACACTAGAAGAATTATTAAAATGGGCGGAGAAGTATATCTGTATTGAGGAGACAACAAGACTGAATGCTCTTGAAAAGAGAAAGCACCTGGAGAATGAAAGACTAGAGAGAATGACGAAGCCTTCAACTACATAGACCCGACTTACTTCCCTCAAACGCCCGACTACCAAAAGTTTTAGTGGTGGATGAATAACAAGGCTTAATTTAGCTACCTCAATACAACAAGTATTATCGTTTCCATAAGGATAGAGGGCATACTACCGAGGATTGTTTCCATCTAAAATAGGAGATTGAGAGGCTGATTCATAAGGGCCACCTAACTGAGTTTGTAGATAAGGCCCTCGATCAGCGTCAACATGATATTCCTAAGCAAGGTTAGCAACCTAGAGAGCAAAACAGAGGAAGTTGCTAGAGCTACTTAAGATATTTTCAGTAAATTTCGCCCCTTTGAAGACCTATGTTATTTTTCATTAAACAACATGTTGTATTTCTTTTTGAACATGAATGAATAAAAGCGATGAGTTTTTCACTTTACTTGATGTCTACTACATTGCACATACTTGATCTAGCTAAAAATGTCACCGATCCAGGAAGCCGATGGAGTTCTAGAAAGGTCAATCATGAGCCTGGCCAGATCGACCCTAGAACCCAAAAATTGACTCTCCTCAAGATCATAGATAAAAGCACAAATCCTTGGGATCCCCTGCCATTTTTTTAGGATAACCAAAAGTATAACTCTGGATGGACCTTGGGAATCCCCTGAGAAAAAATCTTGGAAGCCTGATCCACTCCTAAGTACTAAAATATCAAGTATGGAAGTAAAAGTAAAAATGAGCAAACCTTAAAGTAACAAAGATAAACTCAACAACCACGACATGGAACAAGCTAAATATGCATCTCATAAAAGCAAGCTAAAGTCTCGCAGCAAATAACAAAAGACTATCGCCTGAATCTACCAGTAAATCAACAATAGTATCTACAAAAGATAGATGTCAACTAGATAAAATAAACTAGAGCTAATAGTGAAATATCCCTCTAGAAGACTCGTAACCCTATCACCACTCTCTAAAAGAAGAAATTTATAGCATGAAGGTAGATTGAGTCCTTCATAAAGAAGCCAAAAATCATCGGCAATCAGAAGAGTGTCACCCCCTTCAAAATCTGAAGTGGGATCATCCAAAGGAAGCTCTCTCGGCACCTTACCTAAATCTGGAACAAGTTCATGAGCAGAATTCTCATCCACTCCATTGGATTCACTAGAATTCGTAGGACTACTCCCCTCACTGAACTCTTCATCATAAAACTCACCTTCGCAAACTAGAAGATCAAGAATAACTTTAATTGTCTCAAGGGAGAGCTCTATCTAAATATTGAAGTTCGACATGACCCCTCCACTAGAAAATTGATGACAATAAGGCTCAAATAAAGATTCCCAATGAGGTGTATTGAGATGTGATACAGGAATAGAGAATGCATGAACTACACAATCGGAGGACACACAAGTGGGTAGCTCATTGTCTGTGTGAGCAGCCTGCTTGCTGGGGTAGCGAGATACTGTAGCAACTCATCGGGATCGCGAGCTGGCGAGCTACCATAGTAGCTCGCCGGGATCACGAGCAGCGAGATGGCGGACTGCCAGCTAGCCAAAATCGCAAGCTATTGTAGTAGCTCGCATGGAGATCTAGCGAGCTACGAGCTTGCTAGAATAGCTAGCTGGTTGCTCACTAGAGACACAAACTGCCACGGCAGCTTGCGGGGAATGATGGGCAGGCAGCTCGCCACCTCTGCAAGCTGCCTACTTGATAGACGGGCAAGCTACAGCTTGCGGCTCTGGGACCGACTGCGGCAGCAGAGCTTGCCGGCGATGACGATAAATCATCACCTTAGACTATGGATGGTTCTACCTCTATATCACCCTTGTTATTTACTCCTACCATTAATGCCTTTAAGGTGTTCGACATATTGACTCAAAGAAAAAGAAAGACAAAACACAAGAAAGATAAAGTGGAATACTTGAACGAAAAATAGATGGTGAGAAGATCTAGTAAAGAAGAAGATCCCTAAATACAAGCTGAAGTACCTTGAGAGCTCATGGTGTTGAAGATGATTCTTTTGTAGAGGACTTGACCTAAAGAGAGAAATTTTGTGGAAGTGGGTTAGTAAATTATGACTATCTCTCTACAACAATGCAAGAGAGCTACTTGAACGATTGATGAGTTATGACTCTCATCCACAATATATCAAAGGTTTCCAAGTTGCTTACCCCCAAGATGAGCTGGTGTGCCATCGCGCCAACAGGAGAAGCTCATGCCCCCAAGAGAAGCTTGCGCTATTGCACCCACAGAAGCTCATGCTCGTACCTTCAAGAAGTTCTACCAGTAGAGAGGAGCTATCGGCTCACAAATATGAGAAGTCATAATGACTTCCTCCATCATGAGAAGTATAAAGCAACAATCATTGCATAAATTGAAAAAAAAGGTTAAGTAAATGGACTAAGCATAAGAAGGAGATAACAACTCACCCGACCTAAGCCCCCTAAAGGGCTATGACCACTAGGACTGCAAAGCGCTGTGACTAAATGGACTGGGATTAGGAGAAGATGAGAAACCTCACTCGGACATGAAGGAGGACCACTCCAAGTCAATCCAGGTTGAGCCCAATGAGCTCGACAAAAAAAAACCCAGGTCGAGCCCAGCAAGCTTGACCTAATCAGGTCACGTCGTACATGGCTTAACCTGTACGATACGTCCAAAAAAAAACTAGGTGGAGCCTAGTGAACTCAACCTGGTCAGGTCGCGTCATGCATGGCTTGACTTGGTCTGGTCACGTCGCCCAGGAGAAGCTCGCACGCCTCTGCGCTCCTAGGAGGACCTGACACATATTCGTGCTCTTAGAAGCTCATGCACCTTTGTGCTCCTAGGAGGAGCTTACACACCTTAGTGCCCCTAGGAAGAGCTTACACAACTTCTCACCCTCAGATGAGGTTTGTGCCATTGTCTCCTAGGAAGAGCTCGCACACTATCACTCCTTCACGTCCCAAGAAGAGCTAACCATCTATGTACCTCCAAGAGAAGGTCTCATGTTGTTGTCCCCCAAGAGGAGCTCGCGCGCCTTCGGATCCCCAATAAGTAGTGATCCTTTGGTAGCACTTCAACAGGTTGCCCTCCAGCGTGACCAACTACGTCACACAACAATATCATTTGCTTGTTGCCCTTTCGAGAAGGGAAGAAAACCTCACCTCACTTGTGCCGACATACGTCAGTATCACATCAATCATCACCACTCTCCTCACCCCGAAGAGGCAGCACGGTCTTTCCAACAGAAGGGTATGAAGAGTCGGTCTATGAGAACTTGCACAAATGAAAAAATATTAGATATAAAAATAAAGTAAAAATATTAAAAATGCTAAGTAGATCAACCATGCATCCAACAAAGATAAATGGCTAAATATTGTGAGTCCACCAACGCACAAACGTGTGTCAATACTTTGACATCCATGATGCAACTACAAGTAGAGGGCTCACCAAACACGTCCACCAACCCAACTAGACCTCGAGATGGAGAAGCAATGACTTCACAATGATCCCAAGACTTAATCTCCTTCACTCGATTTATTCCCACTATAGGGGAAAAGAATAAATGACCTATATGAACCTGAGCAAAAATCCTACTAAGTAATTGGACTCGACATGACCCCTTCAATGAACTCCCTAACTAAATGAAGCGAACCAACGCAAAAGTGATGTAGAGATGACAATTGACAATTACAAACACGCTCATACTACGATCAACCTACGCATGTGTCATGCCCAACCTACGCTCAACAAACTCACATGACCTGCTCGCTCGACCAGTGGACATGCAACATGCTTGACCTACGCATCGCACTTGACCTGCCATCATATGCACCACCGCTGATTAATCATGGTAGCACCGCCTTTTCATGAACACAACTCAACGAGATAGTAGGCGAACATGAATCCAGCAGCTGCACCCTAGTATCATCACCCCAACCTCTACGACATCATTTCTCTAAATTTTAAACTCCACCATGAGATTGTACCAATATGTTCGACACGATATCAAAAAAAAGAGTCAACAAGGTAAGAGCAAGAAAGAGAGATTGGAAAAAATCCAAGTATTTCCATTGCTTACACATTGAAAACTTGTGCAATCCCTAAAAATGGGCTACGTATTTTTTGGAGCAATACAAATCACTAAGTTTAGGTGAACCAATAACTTAATCTAAGTCCTTGTTGATCCTCTATGGCATCCTCGCCCGCAGTGACAATATGAAAATACATTGACAATAATGACCTCTCGCCAACACTCATCATTCTTTCTAGTCTTTAAAAGTCAGATTACACAGTAGAAACAACTCTGTAAAACTATGAAGCCAAGAAAGCTATTGTTAGCCACACAAATAAGGAAATTTTTTAAGTTCTGTGAGAGAGGGGCTTATGTTGGTCCATATGGCCGACAACTAAACAAATATATATCAAGACAGAGATATTTTAAAGTAGACAAGGAATCTAACCCGAAACTATTCACCCCAAGAGGTGATCTGCCCTAAGTTATTTACCTCAAAAGGTGACCACTCCAACATTCTCTACTCTCGACCAACCCTCCCTACGTGAGGCTTGACCGAGAGTGGGGGCTTATGATGAGCCTTGAGCCCAAAATAGGCCCAAGAAGCTAAGTTCAAGAGGTCTGTCTAGATCATAGGCCAGGACAAAGATTTGATCAAATAAAACAAGCCCAATAAAAATAATTTAAAAAGGTCTACATGATAAATTCAGCCCAATGGACCTAGAAGATCAATTTGGTACATGCACTGTTCTACACAGGATTATACCCTTTAATCTTATAATTATAAATACCCTTTTATTTCATAATTGGAAGGTACGCAATCAATTAAACCGTAAGTACTGTCTAGTTTATGGTTTAATTCACATATTCAACTTACTGACTTGAGCTTTGGAGGATTTTCGTCGGATTATCCCCGCGCCCTTAACGCTTGTTCGTGACGCAGGTAGTGACTCATTAGCTTCCCAACTCTGCAATCCTACCCTACAAGTAAAAGATGATTCCACATCAGTATAGAAAAAAGTACTTAATAACTCAAGTAAATAAAAATTTTAAAACTAAAGTAATAAATAGTATAATAAATACACAAAAATGTTAAACATGAAAAAAAAACTATTGTGATTATTTGAATTCAAGACAAAGTTATTAACTATTTAATTTAAATAAATTTTGAATTTTTTTTGGATAAAAATGAATAAATATATCTCCATTGATATTTAGATATATTATTTTTTAAAAATTAAATAAATATATGTCAACGAACCTTAGACTCTATTGAATAAAAACTCATAAATATATCTTTGTGAATTAAATATATATATATATATATATATATATATCTAAATTAAGTTTAAGGAAATATAATTAACTTTCTTTATCCAAAATGTTTCAAATTTATTTAGACTAAATATTTAATAACTTTATTTGGAATTTAAATAATCAAAATGAATTTTTTATGTTTAACATTTTTGTGTATTTATTATACTTATTTATACTTTACTTTTTAAAATTCAAATTACTTAACTTTCTAAATATTCTTTTGTATTATAATTAGAAAGTATTTTTTCTAATTATAAAAAAATCGAAGTTGAATTAAATGTATTAGGAACCATATAAATTCATAAGTTGTAAGACAATTTTGTTCAGATATTTAACTCAGGGGATAAATATTATATTTGTTACTTCAAGAGCATATTTGTGACCATGGGTATAGTGAGGTAGAATATATTTTACCCCATTTAATTTAAAGGGGTAAACATTACATTTCAGTTTAAAGAGTAGGGTTTAATGTATTTTACCTATGTATTATATGTATGTCCATCGTAACACACTTCCATGAATTGTTTCTATCCCTTTATCACATTTAAAATAGTATTTTCATATTTATATTTTGAAATTTAAAAGGGAAATGCGGTAATATTTACCAAGCATAGTGTGCATCACTTTAACATTTTTTGATGCTCTCTCTACCCTTCTATTAAATGAAAATATTTTAACATAAAACACACTTCTCTCTGTTCTTTCTACTGAAGAACATAATGTCATCATAACAGCATTTCTCCGAAAGGAAATACCTCCATTGAGTAAGTACCCGAGAACATGCGTAGTATTAAGCCTGAGATCGTTGTCATGTTATCTCCTCTCTCTGTCTTTCTTTCTATTTTTTTTCTGTTAACTTTTGATCATGCATTACATGTAGTAATAATTTTAAAATGGCTTGTTTGTGATCACAACGATTATATTCCTCTTGAAAAACCATAATAAAATTCTGATTCTTGACTGATTCTTCTTGTTGTTAACAATTAAACAAATCCTCTGGAATCAAATTTGATTAGGTACGTAGTATTTGTTGTATGCTTGAAAGATGAAGTTCCCTTTTGTGGGCTCCTATGGAGTAGCATCAATTGTGGGTCCCAAATATAGTTCTTACAGCCTCATACTACGACGTGAAAATTTCTGTTTCAGAGGTTGTTTCCTCCTTTTTCCCCACGTTTCACGAAAAGAATTTTCTTTTTCGTGCAGCGAGGAATATCAAGAAAATTTGACTTTGGCAAAAGGGTGTTTTAAATAAACAGACCCACAAAATAATAAAAGCGGTTGGGAGGGTCGTTCATCAGTGTATATGTAGAGAAAGGAATCTACCCCAGAAAAAAAACGAAAAAAGTATTAGGTACAGGTAGGACCAATTGGTGGAATATTATAGTAATTTGAAGGAGGGGAAGGGTAGTTCTGACTATAAAATTGAAAATGGAGTCACCAAATCAGCCAGTGGTTGATCTTAACAAATCAGAAAGTGCTGCTTCTAATTCTCTGATGGATAATCTGTTGGGGCTGCTCAGAATTCGGGTCAAGAGAGGCATCAATCTTGCTGTTCGTGATGTCCGCAGCAGTGATCCTTATGTTGTTGTCAAGATGGGCAAACAGGTTCTTGTGTTCACACATTTCTTTATTGTTCACATATATGTAAATCTCTGGCCTTTGGTGTGTCTGCCTGTTTTTGTGGTTTTAGTTTATCAATATGCTGTTTTTGTTGAGTTTTCTCATGTGGGTTTTGTTCTTTTTGCTTTTTTCTTTGGTGTATTTAATTGTTTTGGTGAAGTTAATTTGGGTTCTTGATCATCTTCTTCATGCGCATAATCTTTGGCATTTGGTCTATTTGCCTGTTTTAGCCTTCTTTGTTTCTGTATATGTTGTATTTCTTGAGTTTTCTCTGAAGGGTTTTGGCCCTTATGCTTTTTTAAGTGATGATCTTGATTGCTTGATAAAATTGGCCGGGTTGACTTTTGTTTTTCTTTAAAGTTTAATTCCTTATTTTAGCTCTGTACTTTCCTTTATGATTTTGATATTTGAGTTGTTTCTGACCGTGCATGAATGATATGTTTTTTTTCCGAACATTTTCTTTTTTCTTGATCATCACCTGCTTCATGGGCATACCTTTCGCATTTGGTGTTTTTATTTTTCTATGTGGGTTGTGTGGTCTTTTTCCTTTTCTCCTTTTTTTATCCTCATTGGTGAAGTTGGCGTGGGTTGACTTTTGGTTTTTCGTAAAGTTTTTTCCATTTTCTTCTAAATCTTTCTCCTTCTGGATTTTATCATATCATGGTTTTGGATCATGAATGGTATGCGTTTTTAGGATTTTTTTTCCATTGGATGTTTAGTATTCTGCACTGATTAGAGCGTTGAAATATTTAATCCTTTCAGGCAAAATGGAGTGCCTGGTTTTAAGGTTTGATTATTGAGTCCAACTATATATTATTGATATTATTGTTCTATAGGCTGAATTATGAAAAATATTTGCAATGGTACAATTGCTTTAGTATTATCAGTATTACTTTCAAAGGCTTACAAGTTTACAGAGACTGCGATTGTTTTACTATCTTCAAGATGATACCTACCAAATGCCCTACCAAACCATTTTTATTGACGAAATTAACCATTTCCATTGATGTAATTAGGAAGCTATGACTTTACCTAAAGAAGGAAATGGCCCACATTAAGGCTTGAAACTTCTTCTGCAAGCTCTCAAGTCTACCAAAATTCCAGTGACTTGAGCAACGAAAGCATATCTTTGTGGCAAAGCTTTTTATGTATGCTTCTATTTATCACAACCACTTTTGAATATCAGTGAAATTGGAGAATTCTAGAATTCTGTAACCTAATTCTTCTTAGGAACTCTTATTTTTCCTGTACCAAGGATATAATGTTACAGCTCTCTATTTCTTGACTTTGTACTGTAGCAAATACAGCAATTATTTTGGGACAGAGGGAGTATTAGATACCTTATTATATACACATTCGAGTTCAGCTTAATGTATCCCATATCTCACAAAACTCTTTTGATAATCTTAGTTGTTTAACTAAATCAGACGACCTGGTATCATGCCACAGTATTTCAATACAAAATATTCTACCCATTATATATTCACTGTTCACTTGTTGTGCATGTATTTGCTTTCAACTTTTGCCATTTTTATCAAATCTTATTTGAATAGATATTTTTTTGGTGCAGAAGTTGAAGACTCACATTATCAGGAAGAATGTCAATCCTGAATGGAATGAGGACTTGACGCTTTCTGTTTCAGATCCTAATCTTCCAATTTTTCTGGTGAGCTCACTTTAATTATCTTGACCATATGATAATAGTGAACAGGATTGCTGGTTCTGTATTGTTATTATTTGGACGTTGTTGGTGAAAGTAAAATCAAATGACATTATCTCATGAGTTATCTATTGATGCAGGTTCAGTTATCCTATATTTCTTTTCCCTCATCTTCCCCTAGTTCTTTCCTGGTTCTATCGACGGGATATGCCGAATATCTCCTTCTCGAAACTTATTGACCTTACTAATCAATTGTGTCCAACAGGCTTAAACTATGATTTTGCTTATAGCAAGGGATAATAATGCCTATGGTCTCTCAGGGCCTTGCGATGATATCTTCTTGTGGTTCTGAATTCACTTAAAGAAATTTGACAGTTTAATTGAAATTTGAAGAATATTGTTTGACTTTTAGGATGATAAACGGTTCTCTCTTACTGTGATTCAAGTGTGGTTTCTCACTTGACTAATAAGAATCGTTATTGGTTACAAAGAGCTGTTGAAGCATGCATTAATCAATCGAGAAATGGAGGGAAATTGTTCAGGCTTCACTTTCTTGGAGAAGAAATTTGTGTGATGTTTGTGTTCTTCTGAGTTTTAATACTAACTAATGCAGTTTAATTTCTTTCCTTGTACTTCCCCACCTTGGAGATAGTCTAGGCTGCCCTGTCAATATGTGATGTCAAGGTTGGAGATTCTCACTCTTTCCAAATGAAAATTGTCTTAATACGTCTGTGGCCAAAAGAGATGTCAAGGTTGGAGATTCTCACTCTTTCCAAATGAAAATTGTCTTAATACGTCTGTGGCCAAAAGAAGAGAACCTGAATCACTGCAGTGTCCACATATTATGGGAGCATTTTTACATTCCTTACAGTTTTCCTTTCATTTCTTCAAGTCGATGATTTGTTTCAATTGAAGGAAGTGATCCCAATGCAGTGAAAATGATTGATTTTTCCACTAGGATATAATTTGTCTAATTGTTGGACCTCATAATATAATGTAATACTATCTTTCCCAGCTCAATCGATGGAGCGACTATATTTTGTGCTCCTTTTTGCTCCCTGAAACATATGTTTTCTGCCAAGCGTCTCTGCTTAAGTATGTAGCCAACTTCCAAAGCCCCATCCAACAAAACAGCACAACCTTAATAAAAACCACTTGTTATCTAATTCTTCCTTCCACATCTTTTTCTGGATAGAGTTCCCTTTTTAACACTTGACTCATCTTTTACAATCTTCTCCAGTTTCATTTTTGTTATACCCAAATATCTAATGGAGGTTTTTACAGCACTCTGGGTCAGGCGATGCAAGTAGGCATTGAGATCATTATTTCTGTCTCCCCACCACTCATTTCTTTGCTTTATCGGACTGGCGGTTTAAGATGGGTGAAGTTTATAATAGAACAAGGAGATAGAAAAGAAATGAGTTGGGAATTATAAGCATTCATTTTGTTGAGACATCACTGAGATCACGTGGCAATATGTTTGCTTTGCAATGCTCTTTTTTTACCAAAATTATTTTAAATATTCCCCCTTATGGATAATTGTGATGTGGCTGGTGGAGATTTGATTTGTGGGTCATATATTCTTTTACTTTCTCGCATTGTGAAATTTTGTTCCGCTTATTCAATGAACCATGGGTATCAATTTAAGTAAGATTTCAATACTGAAACTAATTGAGTCTGCCCTTTATTGCTGAACTTGGCAGCTGACAATTTTTGTTGGTGATTTTGCTAAGTAGATGTGAAACCTACTATCTAGCCTGAAAAACACTACCATTGATTTAATATTATCTTAGGGTGGAAATGTACACCCAAAACACTATTTTGAGAAAATGAGAAAAATAGCCATGTCTGTGTGACTTTATATTTTGATCATTCTGATACTGCAATGTTGTTCTATATATGAAGGTAGGGATTGTAATGTCTATGCTCTTTCTTTCTGTATGATTTCAGACTGTGTACGACCATGACACATTCAGCATGGATGACAAGATGGGAGAAGCAGAGTTTGACATTAGACCATTTATAGAAGCCGTAAGGATGAAACTGGAGGGCCTTCCAAATGGTACAATAATCACCAAAATACAACCTTCCAGGTCCAATTGTCTCTCTGAAGAGAGTTCCGTGATCTGGAAAGATGGAAAGGTAGTGCAAGACATGTGCCTCCGACTGAAAAATGTTGAGTGTGGTGAAGTGGAAATTCAACTCCAGTGGATTGATCTTCCTGGCTCCAGAGGCTTATAGGCTACATGTTGTTTGTACCTTGTTTATCCTGGAGTTTAGCCCTGTATGCACAATACTGAGTTTATGAGGAGTTTCTTCAGTAGGCAAAATTCTGACAGGTACACATACCTTGGAATCTTTGCATTACTGTGCTAGGTTTGTAAATTAGCTTGTTAGAATGGCAAGTTCAGCCCTTCATTGTCATAATCACAAAGTTGAAGATCTTGTATTGAAATTCTTGAATTGTTCAATGATTGTATGCTGTTTATGATTATTTATATAATCCTGAAATATGTAGAGTACCTTCAATTTTCATAATGTTTACTCGATTGGTCCACCCTAACAGGCTCTTCTCTCCTTGGAGTTGCCTCTAGTCAGCTTATAGTACTAGGGCGTTTCGAGAATAACTAGTGACATTGAATTAGTTTATTCCGACCAAATTTGAGGTGGTTGCATCATGTGTACACAAGTAAGTAGTTATTTTCTAGGACGTCTTAGGAATTCTCAACATTTATGATTCTCATTTATTGATCTTCTAACTAAACCTAGCTCCTTGTGTTTTACAACTGATGTGACTTCTCTACATCATTAAGCAGTCACGTGAAATTTTTAATTGGAGCGGGTGTAACACATTCTATCCATTTAAAATTTCACCATCCAATTCTGTATAATATTACGGTCAATAGTAGATTGAGTGTCCTTGAATCGCAGCACACAGATTCAAACCATCTTATAGTCCACTCCGTATTGACAAATCTGCAATTATTTTGAATGGAAATTTGAACAAAAACTCCAAGTGGACGAGAAATTACTTTATTGAACAAACATTGGGGATCCACTATTGATTGCACATAGTCCACCTATTGGTCATAGGATTATAGGGAATGTGTTACACCCACACATAAGCAAAAGGTAGGGTTCATAGGCTGACTTCGGCATGATGCACATTAACATTAAGAGGGATTAACTATGATTCTAAGTTCAATTGGACTATGTTGTGTATAAAATTCTAAATTCAGTCTTAAGTGGGATAGGTTGGGCTACACTTCTCCATAATATGTGTTTTTCTTTTATTTTTAATTTTTTTCCTGGCAAGGACAGGTTGTTTCTCCAATAAAGAATACATACATACATACATACATACATACATACATACATATATATATATATATATATATATATCATCAATTTTAATTTACTAGAGTAGGAAAATTGAATAGTTGTCACCAATATGTGTTAGTAGTGCATGATAATTTAAACTTCAAACTTGGTGGACATAACATGATGCTCAATTGATGAAGAATGAGTTCCATGGATTATATCAAAATCGTGGAGCCAATATTTATCACCAATTAAAACTAAATTTGAATGAACCTCACGTCAAAGGCTTGTGCTGCAAGAGGGTACACAAGTGAAGCACTAGTTAACTAAACTTTCGACCAACGAATTTAATTGAAGAAGGCAAGGGGGAGTTCGTGTATGGGTAGGCTTAAAATTGCACATCCTACGGATTATGAGCAACAATAACAAAGAAAAACTCAATTGTGGGGAATGGATCCAGAATTAAAGTATTGATGAGGGACCATATTGTCATACTAATTTTTATGGACAGTTATTACCTATATAAAATATTCATCTTTTTTAAGTTGCGATGAAAAATATAAGAAAAATCAATTTTGAGAAATAATTATATTAATCTATGATGAAATTTAAAATGTATGTTATGAATTTTTTAACAAAAGTTCATGTTAATATATTATCTTTATAGATGATTCACTTACCTTTTTATTGTATTTTTTATGCATAAACAAAGTTAGAAATCAATTACCAATGTAAAAGTTTCACTTCCACAATCCAAAAATGATCGCCAAAACGCATCGCAAGCACCGGTACGCGCCGCTGTGCGTGGGCACATCCACCATGCTCTGCTCTCCCAATGTTTTCTATTGATTCTGTTTTTTTAACCCTCCATTTTCGACCCTTCCAAATCTAGCGGCGCTGTCCATTTCAAAACCCAACACCTATATCTAGAGGTTTGATTCACACATAGGTATGGCTGAGAGTGAGATTACATATTCACTGTTCATCTTATTTTCCAAATTTTCAGAATACTCTAATTTAGGAATCTAACTTCAAAAGACCATATGTCAATCATATCTAAGCCTTTTCAATCGTATAATATATGGTTGAAAAGATTTCACAAGAATTCTAACCATATAAAGTTTGTTCCATAATTTAAAAAAAAATACTGAAAAATAGAGACAAAGTTAGAGCAATTTTTTTTGGAAAAAATTACAATATCTCATAATACATAAAAGATGAAGCCATGAGATTGTAAGGCATGCTTATAATATATAAGCATACTTCAATTAAAAAATAAAAGCATAATTCGAAGTATATCATCATTTACCATGAATGACCCATTTAAACACCATACAAATGGGAAGTATGGTATGTAATTATTCTCATATTCATGCTTAAACACATAAAATCACGGTAGGAAATCCACTAATACATGCTCTCATACTATTGACGGAATTTAAAATGTATCTCATGAATTTTCTAGCATAAGTTCATGTTAAAAATATAAGATCTTTATAGTTGATTTACTTATTTTTTATTGTGTTTTGACGTTTGAACAAGGTGAGAAACCAATCACGTAGGGAAAGACTTCACTTCAATAATCCAAAACCACCACCAAAGCATGTCACATGCTCCACTGCATGTGGGCGAGTCCACCACGCACCGAGGTGGCATGTGTAGCCCACGTGCCTCTAACAAAACCCCTATACACAACCCTTCCGAATCTAATGACATTGTCCATTTTGAAATCCGACACCTATAACTAGAGGTGTGGTTCATATGTAGGTATGGCCGAGAGTGGTATTACATATTCATTGTTCATCTTATTCTCCAATTTTTCAAAAAAAATTCAAAAAACCCTAATACATGACCCTAACTTCTAAAGGCCATATCTCACTCATTTCTAAACCTTTTCAATCATATAACATATAATCGGAAAGAAATTTTCATGCGGATTCTAGTCATATAAAGTTTGTCCATAATTCAAATAAAAAATTACTAAAAATTAGAGATGAAGTTACAACAATTTTCAAGAAAAAAAATTACAATATCTCATAACACATAAAACATGAATTCATGAGATTTAAGGCATGATTCTAGAATATATAAACATGGTCCATTTAAAAAATGAAAGCATAATTCGAAGCATATAACCATGAATGACCCATTTAAACACCATTTAAATTGCAAGTATGGTTTCTTAATATAATTATTCTCATAATCATACTTAAACAGATGAAATCATGGTAGGAAATTCACTAATATATACTTTGATACCATTCAAGGAATTTGAAACATATCTCATGATTTTCTGACAAAGTTCATGTTAAAAGCATATGATCTTTATAGTTGATTGAGTTACCTTTTGTTGTGTTTGATGCTTGAATAAAGTCAAAAACCACTCAATAATGGAAATGTTTCACTTCCATAATACACCGTCGAAGCACATCGCATGAACTGTTGTGCTTGGGTGCATCCACCACATGCCGAGGCGGCACGTGCAACCCACGCTATGCTTTCCCATTGTTTTTTGTCGATACTTTTCTTGCTAATCCCCCATTTTCGACCCTTCCAAATCCAATACAATTGTCCATTTCAAAATTTGATACCTATAATTAGAGGTTGGTTTACAGTTAGGTATGAGCGAGAGTGAGATTACGTATTCATTGTTCATCTTCTTCTTCAATTTTTCAAGAAAAAATTAGAATACCTAGTACACAACCCTAATTTCTAAAGGCCGTATCTCACTCATTTCTAAGCTTTATTAATCATATAATATATGGTTAGAAAGAATTTTTAACGAGGATTCTAATCATATAAAGCTTTTTTCCATAATTCAAACAAAAAACTACTGAAAAATAGAGATGAATTTATAGTATTTTTTAAAAAAATTACAATATCATATAATACGCAAAACATGAATACATGACATTAAAACTCATGTTTCTACAATATATAAACATGCTTCATTTAAAAAATGAATGCATTATCTGGAGCATATAATCATTTACAATGAATGGCCCATTTAAGAACCATACAAACCGAAAGTATGGTTACTTAACATAATTATTCTCATAATCATGCTTAAATACATGAAATCAAGGTAGGAAATCCAGTAATACATGCTCTGTTACCATTGAAGGAATTTAAAAGGTATCTCAAGAATTTTCTAACAAAATTTCATGTAAAAAAATATAGGACCTTTATAGTTGATTTACTTACGTTTTGTTGTGTTTTGATGCTTGAACAAGGTCAGAAAGCAATCACGAATGGAAAGGCTTCACTTCCATAATCCAAAAAATACTGCCGAAGCACATCGGACTCGCTGTTGCATCTAGTATTTCCCATCAATATTGTTCTTGCTAAACCCCCATTTTTTACCCTTCTAAATCCAATGGCACTATCTATTTCGAAATCTGACACCTATAACTAGAGGTTTGGTTCACATGTAGGTACGACTGAGAGTGGGATTACATATTCACTGTTCATCTTCTTCTCCAAATTTTTACAAGATAGAGACAAAGTTACAATAATTTTCTTGAAAAAATCACAATATCTCATAATACACAAAACATAAAGCTATGATTTAAGTCATGCTTCTACAATGTATAAACATACTTCATTTAAAAAATAATGTATAATTTAAAGTATATAATGATTTACCATGAATGACCCATTTAAACACCATACAAATGGGAAGTATGGTTACTTTACGATATTCATACTTAAACACATGAAATCATAGTAGGAAATCCACTAATACATTGCCTCATACTAATGACGGAATTTAAAATGTATTTCATGAATTTTCTAATAGAAGTTCATATTAAAAACCTAGGACCTTTATAGTTGACTCACTTACCTTTTCTTGTATTTTGATGTTTGAACAAGGTTAGAAACTAATCACGAGCAGAAAGGCTTCATTTCAATAATCTAAAAACTAACACCAAAGCGCGTGACAGGTGCCGCTATGCATGCGCGCATCCACCACATGCCTAGGTGGCACGTGCAACCCACATGCCACTCTCTCGGTGTTTTCTATCGATACGGTTCTGGCAAAACCCCTATTTTGGAACCTTTCGAATCTAATGACTCTGCTCATTTTAAAATCTGATGCCTATAACTAGTAGTTTAATTCACATGCAGGTATGGGCAAGAGTTGGATTACATATTCACCGTTGATCTTTTTCTCCAATTTTTTAGAAAAATTACAAAATACATTAATCCATGACCCTAACTTCTAAACACCATAGCTCACTTATTTCTAAGCCTTTTCAATCGTATAACATATGGTTTGAAAGAATTTTTCACACGAATTCTAATCATATAAAGTTTGTTCCATAATTCAAACAAAAAACCTACTGAAAAATAGAGATGAAGTTATAGTCATTTTCTAAAAAAGAAATTACAATATGTTATAATACACAAGACTTGAATAAATTTGATTTTAAGGCATGTTTCTACAATATATAAAAATTCTTCATTTGAAAAATAAAAGCATAATCCGAAGCATATAATCATTTACCATGAATGACCCATTTAAGCACCATACAAGCGGGAAATATGGTTACTTAACATAATTAACCTCATAATCGTGCTTAAACACATGAAATCATGGTAGGAAATCCACTAATACATGCTCTGATACCATTGAAGGAATTTAAATTGTACCTCATGAGTTTTCTGACAAAAGTTAATGCAAAAAATATACGACCTTTATAGTTGATTCAGTTGTCTTTTGTTCTGTTTTAATGCATGAACAATGTTATAAACCAATCATGAATGTAAATGCTTCACTTCCATAATCCAAAAACCACCGCTGAAGCATATCGCATGCGCTACTATATGTGGGCATGTCCATCACGCGCCGATATGCATTGGCGCATCCACCATACGCTAAAACGTCATGAGTAGCCCTCGCGCCAATCTCTTTATGTTTTCTGTCGATACCGTTCTTACAAACCCCCCATTTTCGACTCTTCCAAATCCAATGAGGCTATCCAATTCAAAATCTAACACCTATAACTAGAGGCTTGTTCGCATGCATGTATGACCGAGAGTGGGATTACATATTCACTATTCATCTTCTTCTCCAATTTTTTAAAAAATCTTCAAAATACCTAATACACTACCCTAATTTCTAGAGGTCGTATCTCACTCATTTCTAAGCCTTCTCAATATTATAACATATGGTTGAAAAGAATTTTTCTAGAGGATTCCAACTATATAAAGTTTTTTTCCATAATTTAAACAAAAAGTTATTGAAAAATAGAAACGATGTTATAATAATTTTCTTGATGAAAATCACAATATCTCATAATACACAAAACATGAAGCCATGAGATTTTAAGACATACTTCTACAATATATAAACATACTTCAATTAAAAAATAAAAGCATAATTCGAAGTATATAATGATTTACCATGAATGACCCATTTAAACACTAAACAAACAGGAAGTATGGTTACTTAACAAAATTATTATCATATTCATGATTAAACACTTGAGATCATTGTAGAAAATCTACTAATACATGCCCTGATACTATTGATGGAAATTTAAAATGTATCTCATGAATTTTCTAACAAAAGGTCATGTTAAAAACTTAGAAGATTTATAGTTGGTTCACTTACCTTTTGTTGTGTCTTAATGCTTGAATAAGATTAGAAACCAATCATGAAGGCAAAAGGCTTCACTTAAATAATAAGAAAACCATTGCAAAACCATGTCACATGCACCACTGTGCGTGGGCGGGTCCACCATGCACTGAGGCCACACGTGTAGCCCACACCCTGCTCTCCCGGTGTTTTCCGTCAATATCATTCTGGCAAACCCCCAATTTTATACCCTTTCAAATCCAGTGGTGTTGTTCATTTTGAAATTCGACACCTATAACTAGAGATTTGCTTCACACACAGATATAGCCGAGGGTAAGTTTACATATTCACTGTTCATCATCTTCTACCAATTTTTTAGAAAAATTTCAAAATACTCTAATACACGACTTAATTTCTAAATACCATATCTTACTCATTTCTAAGCCTTTCCAATCATATAATATATGGTTGAAAAGAATTTTTCATTCAGATTCTAATCATATAATGTTCCATAATTAAAACAAAAAAATACTGAAAAATGGAGATGAAGTTACAATAATTTTCTACAAAAAATGACAATATCTCATAATACATAAAACATAAAGCCATGAGATTTTAAGGCATGTTCCTTTAATATATTAACATGCTTCATTTAAAAAAAAAAAGGCATAATCCGAAGCATATAATCATTTACCATAAATGACCCATTTAAGCACCATACAAACAAGAAATATGGTTACTTAACATAATTATTCTCATAATCATGCTTAAACACGAGAAATCATAATTGAAAATCCACTAATAGATGCTCTGATACCATTGAAGGATTTGAAACGTATCTCATCAATTTGCTGACAAAATTTCATGTTAAAAACGTAGGACCTTCATAGTTGATTCACTTACCCTTTGTTGCGTTTTGATGTTTGAACAAGTTCATAAATCAATCACAAATGGAAAGGCTTCACTTCAATAACGTAAAAACCACCGTTGAAGCACATCACATACGCTACTGCATGTGGACACATCCACCACACATTGAGACGACATGTGTAGCCCATGCACCGCTCTCCCCGTGTTTTGTGTCGATACCATTCTCAATAACCCTCCATTTTCGACACTTCAAAATCTATTGGCACTGTCCATTTTAAATCTGACACTTACAACTAGAGATTTTGGTTCACACATAGGTATGGCCCAGAGTTGGATTACATATTCACTATTCATTTTCTTATTTAAATTTTTAGGAAAATTTTCAAAATGCCCCAATACACGACCCTAATTCTAATATATCTCACTTATTTCCATATAACATATAGTTGGAAAGAAGTTTTCATGCGGATTCTAACCATGTAAATTTGTTACCTAATTCAAATAAAAAATTATTAAAAAATGGAGATGAAGTTACAGTATTTTTTTAGAAAAAAATTACAATATTTTATAATAAAAAGAACATGAATACATGAGATTTTAAGGCATATTTCTATAATATATAAGCATGCTTCATTTTAAAAAATAAAAATATAATTCGAAGTAGATAATCATTTACCATGAATGACCCATTTAAGGATCATACAAACACGAAGCATGGTTACTTAACATAATTATTTTCGTAATCATGCTTAAACACACAAAAACATGGTAGAAAATCAACTTATACTTTGATACCTTTGATGGAATTTCAAACATATTTCAGGAATTTTCTAACAAAAGTTCAAGTTAAAAATATAGAACATTTATAGTTGATTCACTTACTTTTTGTTGTATTTTGATGCTTGAACAAGATCAAAAATCAATTAGTACAGAAAGGCTTCACTTAAATAATCCAAAAACCATTGTCAAAGCACATCACGTGCAGCCTCGATCGCTCTCCCGGTGTTTTCTGTCGATATTGTTTTTTCTAAACCTCTATTTTCGACCCTCCAAATCCAATGGCGTTGTCCATTATGAAATCTAACACCTATAACTAGAGGTTTGGTTCTCACGCAGGTATGGCCGAGAGTGGGATTACACATCCACCATTCATCTTCTTCTCTAATTTTTTAGAAAATTTTCAAAATACCTAATACACAAACCTAACTTCTAAAGGATGCATCTCACTCATTTCTAAACCTTCTTAATTGTATAACATATGGTTGAAAAGAATTTTTCAAGAGAATTCTAACTATATATAAAGTTTTTTTCCATAATTTATAAAATAAATTACTGAAAAATGGAGATGAAGTTACATTGATTTTCTTGAAAAAAATCATAATATCTCATAATATACAAAACATGAAGCTTCTACAATATATAAACATACTTCATTTTAAAAATGAAAGCATAATTTGAAGTATATAATGATTTACCATGAATGACCCATTTAAACACCGTACAAATGGGAAGTATGGTTTCTTAACATAATTATTCTCATATTCATGCTTATACACATGAAATAAGGGTAGGAAATCTACTAATACATGCCCTGATACTATTGACAGAATTTAAAATGTATCTCATGAATTTTCTATCAAAAGTTCAAGTTAAAAATATAGGATCTTTATAGTTAATTCACTTAACCATTGTTGTATTTTGATGCTTGAAGAAGGTCAGAAACCAATCATGAACAAAAACGCTTCATTTCAATAATTCAAAAACTACCACCAAAGCATATCACATGTGCCACTGCATGTGGGTGGGTCTACTGTGTACCGAGGCGGCATGTGTAGCCTATGCCTCGCTCTCCCAATATTTTTCGTCAATACTGTTCTTACAAACCCCCCATTTTCAACCCTTCTGAATCTAATGGCACTATTAGTTTTGAAATCCAATACCTATAACTAGAGGTTTGGTTTACATGCAAGTATGGTCGAGAGTGGGATTACATAATCACTGTTCATCTTCTTCTCCAATTTTTTTGAAAATTTTCAAAATACCATAATACACAACCCTAACTTCTAAAGGTCATATCTTACTTATTTTTAAGCCTTTTCAATCATATGACATACAGTTGGAAAGAATTTTAATGCGGATTCTAACCATATAAAGTTTGTTCCATATTTTAAACAAAAAATTACTGAAAAATGAAGATGAAATTACAACAATTTTCTAAAAAAAATTACAATATCTGATAATACACAAAACATGAATCTATGAGATTTTAAGGCATGTTGCCACAATATATAAACATGCTTCATTTAATAAATGAAAGCATAATTCGAAGCATATAATTATTTACCATGAATGCCCTATTTAACGGAATTATTCTCATAATCATTGTAGGAAATTCACTAATACATTATTTAATACCATTGAAGGAATTTGAAATGTATTTCTCGAATTTTTTGACAAAAGTTCATGTTCAAAAAATAAGATGTTTATAGTTGATTCACTTACCCTTTGCTGTGTTTTGATGCTTGAACAAGGTTGGAAACCAATCACAAATAGAGAAGCTTCAGTTCTATAATTCAAAAACCACCGCCAAAGCACATTGCACGTGCCGTTGCGCGTGGGCGCATTCACCACGCACTGAGGCAGCACGTGCAGCTCGTGTGCTGCTCTTCCAGTATTTTCTGTCAATACCATTATGGCAAACCCCCCATTTTTTACTCTTCTAAATCCAATGGCGCTGTCCATTTCAAATTCTGATACCTATAACTAGAGGTTTAGTTCACACACAGATATGGCCGAGAGTTGGATTATATATTCACTATTCATCTTCTTCTCCAATTTTTTAGAAAATTTTCAAAATACCCTAATACACAAGCCTAACTTCTAAAGGCCATATTTCACTCATTTCAAAACCTTTTCAAATGTATAATTTATGGTTGTAAAGGACTTTCATGTGGATTGTAACCATATAAAGTTTGCTCCTTAATTAAATAAAAAATTGTTGAAAAGGAAAGATGAATTTATAGTAATTTTTTAGAAAAAAAATTACAGTATCTCATAATACACAAAACATGAATCCATGAGATTCTAGGCATATTTCTATAATATATAAACATGCTTCATTGAAAAATAAAAGCATAATTCGAAGCATATAATCATTTACCAAAAGTGACCCATTTAAGCATCATACAAATGGGAAGTATGGTTACTTAATATAATTATTCTAATAATCATGCTTAAATAAAGAAAATCATGGTAGAAAATCTACTAATACATACTTTGATACCACTAAAGGAATTTGAAATGTATCACATGAATTTTCTGACAAAAGTTCATGTTAAAACTATAGGACCTTTATAGTTGATTCATTTACCTTTTGTTGTGTTTTGATACTTGAACAAAGTCAGAAACCAATCATGAATAGAAATGCTTCACTTCCATAATCCAAAATTCACCATCGAAGCATATTGCATGCCATTCTGTGCGTCCACCATGCGCTGAGGCGGCACGTGCGGCCCCCGTGCTTCTCTCCAGGTATTTTTTATTGATACTGTTCTCTCTAGCCCCCCATTTTCATCACTTCCAAATCCAATGGCGCTGTCCATTTCAAAATATAATACCTACAAGTAGAGGTTTGGTTCACATGCAGGTATGGCCAAGGGTGGGATTACATATTTACTGTTCATCTTCTTTTCCAAATTTTCAAAAAAAATTCAGAATACCCTAATACACGACCCTAACTTCAAAAGACCATATCTCAATCATTTCTAAGCTTTTTCAATCATATAATATATGATTGGAAAGAATTTTTCACAAGAATTCAATCATATAAAGTTTGTTCCATAATTCAAAAAAAATTACTGAAAAATGGAGATGAAGTTAAAGCAATTTTTTTAGAAAAAATTATAATATCTCATAATACATAAAACATGAAGCCATGGGATTTTAAGGCATGCTTTTAAAATATATAAATATGCTTCATTCAAAAAATGAAAGCATAAGTCTAATCATATATTGATTTACCATGAATGACCCGTATGGTTACTTAACATAATTATTCTCATAATCATGCTTAAACACATAAAATCATGGTAGGAATTTAACTAATACATGCTCTAATACTATTAACAGAATTTAAAATATATCTCATGAATTTTCTAACAAAAGTTCACCTTGAAAACATAGGACCTTTATTATTGATTTACTTATTTTTGTTGTCTTTGATGCCTGAAGGAGGACAAAAATCAATCACGAATGGAACGCTTCACTTCCATAATCGAAAACCACTACCGAAGCACATAGCACACGCCGCTGCATGTGGCAGTCCATCATGTGTCGGTCCGGCACGTGCAGCCCACGCGTCGCTCTCCTAATGTTTTTCGTCAATATTGTTTGGCTAACCCTTTTTTTTCGACCCTTTCAAATCCAATGGCATTGTTTGTCTCAAAATTCAACACCTATAACAAGATATTTGGTTCCCACATAGGTATGACCACATATTTACTATTCATCTTCTTTTCTAATTTTTCAAAAAAATTCCAAAATACACTAATACATGACCTTAACTGCTAAAGGTCATGTCTTACTCATTTCTAAGCCTTTTTAATCGTATAATATATGGTTGGAAAGAATTTATCACAAGAATTCTAACCATATAAAGTTTGTTTCCTAAGTCAAACAAAAAATTACTAAAAAATGAAGATGAAATTACTACAATTTTCTTTATAAAAATCACAATATCTCATAATACACAAAATAAGAGGCCATAAGATTTTAAAGCATGCTTCTATAATATATAAACATGCTTTATTATAAAATAAAACTGAAATTCAAAGCATATAATGATTTATCATGAATGACCCATTTAAACACCCTACAAACAGTAAGTATGGTTACTTAACATAATTATTGTTATAACCATGCTTAAACGTATGAAATCAAGGTAGAAAATCACGAACAATGCATTTATGTGTTTTGATGCTTGAATAAGGTCAGAAACCAATCATGAACAAAAAGGCTTCACTTCCATAATCCAAAAACCAGTACCAAAGCACGTCGCACGTGCTGCTTTGTGTGGGCGCATTCACCATGTGCCGAGGTTGTACATGTAACCCATGTGTTGCTCTCCCGGTGTTTTGTATCGATATTGTTGTGGCTTTTTGACCTTTTTGAATCTAATGGCATTGTTCGTTTAGAAATTTGACACTTCTAACTAGAGGTTTGGTTTAAACATAAGTATGGCTAAGAGTGGAATTACATATTCACTATTTATCTTTTTTTCCAATTTTTTAGAATACCCTAATATCCGACCCTGATTTATAAAGGCCATATCTCACTCATTTCAAAGATTTTTCAATCATATAACATATGGTTGGAAAGAATTCTTCACAAAGATCCTAACCATATAAAGTTCGTTCTATAATTCAAACAAAAAACTACTAAAAAATAGAGATGAAGTTATAGTAATTTTTTTGAAAAGAATCACAATATATCTTAATACACAAAACACGAAAACATTAGATTTTAAGGCATGCTTCTACATCCTTCATTTAGAAAGTGACAGCATAATTTAAAACATATAATGATTTACCATGAATGACCCATTTACAAACATACAAACAAGAAGTATGGTTACTTAACGTAATTATTCTCATAACTATGCTTAAACACATGAAATCATGATAAAAAATCCGCTCATACATGCTTTGATTGTATTGATGGAATTTAAAACATATCTTATGAATTTTCTAACAAAAGTTCATGTTAATAACATAGCACATTTATAAATGATTCACTTACCTTTTCTTGCAAGTTAATGCTAGAACAAGGTTAGAAACCAATAACGAAAAGAAAGGTTTCACTCCTATAATCCAAAAGCCACCACCAAATCACGTCACATGTGCCGCTGCACGTGGGCGCCTTCACCACGCGCTGCTCTTCTAATGTTTTTTGTCAATACCTGGCTAACCCCCCATTTTTTTTACCTTTTTGAATCCAATAGTGATGTTTGTTTCAAAATCCGACACCTATAACTAGATGTTTAGTTGACCTGTAGGTATGGCCAAGAGTGGAATTACAAATTCACTATTCATCTTCTTCTCCAATTTTTTTTAAAAAATTTTTAGAATACCCTAATACCCGACCTGAACTTCTGAAGGTCATATCTCTCTCATTTATAAGCCTTTTCAATCATTTAACATATGGTTGGAAAGAATATTTCATGTGAATTCTAACCATATAAAGTTTTTTCTATAATTCATACAAAAAATTACTGAAAAATAAAAATGAAATTACAACATTTTTTTTAGAAAAATCACAATATCTCTTAATATACCGAACATGAAAACATGAGAATTTAAGGCAGGCTTCTACAATATACAAACATACTTCATTTAGTAAATGATAGTATAATTCAAAGCATATAATGATTTATATGACTAAACCATGTAAACACTATACAAACTGGAAGTATGGTTAGTTAACATAATTATTCTCATAATCAAGCTTAAACACATGAATTCATGGTAGAAAATTTGCTAATACATGCTTTGATTACATTGATGGAATTTATTATTTTATCTCATGAATTTTCTAATAAAAGTTCATGTTAATAACATAGGACATTTATACTTTGTTAGAAACCAATAACGAACGAAAATGCTTCACTTTCATAATCCAAAAACCACCACTGAAGCACGTCGCATATGCCGCTGTGCATGGGCATGTTCAACACATGCCGAGGTAATACGTGCAACCACACACTTCTCTCTTGGTGTTGTTTGTCAATATTATTCTAGTTAAACCCCATTTTCGACCTTTCTGAATCTAATGGTGTTGTTTGTTTCAAAATATGACACCTATAACAAGAGGTTTGATTGACATACAAGTATAGCCAAGAGTGGGATTACATATTCACTATTCATATTCTTCTTCAATTTTTCATATAATTGTCAAAATACCCTAATACATGACCCTAACTTCTAAATGACATATCTTACTAATTTCTATCGCATAACATATGGTTGGAAAGTATTTTTCATGAGGATTCTAGCCATATAAAGTTTGTTCTATAATTCAAACAAAAAATTATTGAAAAATATAGACAAAATGTGTAATACCCACTACCCAACAACTATATATAAAGTATAATTTGACATGATAGAACTTGTGTGTACATGATATTTTTTTGTTGTATAACATTTTAACAAAAGGTAAATCACTTTTTAATCGCACAACCCTCTTTAAAATACTTCCTCACATATGTCCTGTATATAGAGGAATCAATATTTATATAAAACCACAATACCCACTACGACCACAATATTTATATGCTTATTTACAGTAAAGTTTTAAAAGCAAAATATAGTACCAGTCTCAAAATATAATACAACAGACTTAGAATATAACAAGACAATAAAATAGCCCAACAGGTCATCATTTATGTACACACTCCCTCAGATACCTGTAGGAGCTCCAATAGCCGTCCAGCCAAAAAAAGATGCTTCAAGCATTATCGTGCTCACCTACAATGCATAAATAATATGAGCTAATGCTCAGCAAGTAAAGATTATGCATGTTAAAGAATAATCCACAATATCAAGTCATGCATCTCAAAATGCTATACCTATAATGCAATTCCATGCATCAAAATATTTCTCTCAAAATCATTTCTTTCTTGGGCCCCTGACCAATGCTACTATCCCATACACCAACAAAGAGCTTTGCACACCGCCGTAATCCAATAGCCAATAATGATATAAGCATGTAAATTCATGCACGCAAACCTGCAAATCCATGCACGTAAATCTGTAAATTCATGCATGCTTCGATGCACTAGTAGTGATCAGCAAAATATTTTCCTTACTCAGAACCATATTGTGCAATGCAAGATTTATCACAATACTCGTATATGATGCATGCGCATGTCAATGCCCATGTATGTATGCTCAATAGACATGAATGACAGTAATGCGTGCTCTCTGCTATACACATATGATCAATGATATTATATATAAATCACACATTTACTATGTTTATGCATTATAGTTGCAAATGAATCTTTACTCACCTTACACATGGTTGGTGGCTTAGTCTAGATTTGTTTAGTGTTTCTCTCCAACCTTAGATGTAAAATAGCCTGTTATTTCCCCAACATCAAGCACCATTCCCAATTTGACAAGTTGAAAGCACAAAATCTCATATTAAGACCTTAAACACCAAGCACCATTCCCAATATGGGAAGGAAATGAGCAGACTTGGTCAATCTGTCAACGATAACCCAAATAGCGTCATGACCTTTGGTAGTCTTTGGCAAACCAGTTATGAAATCCATGGTGACCTTTAATGTTCGAGCTTTATCTGCTGACATGTTAGATATTGCTCCACATGCTGGGCAATGTCCTTTTTCATACCCGACCACCAATAATGCATTTTCAAGTCTCTATACATCTTGGTAGCCCCTGGATGTACTGAATATGGGGTTGAATGTGCCTATTTTAAAATATCTTCCTGAATATTATCAACATTTGACATACAAAACCATCTTCTAAATTGTAAAATATCATTCTGAGTCATCTCAAATTCAGGAGACTTCCCTGTAGCAACATATTTTCTCATCTTGATGGGATATTCGTCATCTCGCTGCCCCTATTTGATCCTATCAATTAGCATAGGCTGAAGCATCAAGGCTGCCAACTTTGCCTCTATCACTCTTGTCTATAAAATCTCTATATTCATTTTATGCAACTCATTCAGTTTCAGTTTCTAAATTAAAGCCATAGCTATTGTACTTTGTGTGGATTTTTGGCTCAACGCATCAACTACAACATTGACTTTACTGGGGTGGTAATTGATCATACCATTATAATCTTTTACTAGTTCCAACCATCTCCGCTGTTGTATATTTAACTCTTTCTATGTGAAGAAGTGTTTGAGGCTTTTGTGATCCGTATAGATCTCACAAGTGCCTCCATATTTTAAGCGCAAATACTATAACAGCAAGTTCCAAGTAGTGTGTGGGGTAATTTTTTCGTACTCTTTAAGTTGCCTGGATACATACGCAATTACTTTACCATTTTGCATCTGTACACATCCTAATCCATTCGTTGATGCATCACTCTAAATTACGAATCCTTCAGTACCTTATGGAATTATGAGAATAGGTGCTAAAGTCAACCTTTTTTTTAGCTTTTGGAAACTTCGATCACATATATCCGTTCTTCTAAATGTCACCTTTTTCTGGTTAATTGTGTCAATGGCATAGCAATCTTGGAGAATCCCTCCATAAATCTCTGGTAATATCCAGTTAAACCCAGAAAACTACACACCTTCGAAGGATTAGTAGGCTGCGTCCAGTTGTTGATAGCTTCAACTTTACTTGGATCTACTGATATTCCCACTCTTGATATAACATGTCCCAGGAATTCCACGCGATCCAACCAGAACTCGTATTTCTTGAATTTAGCATATAACTGTTTTACTTTCAGGACCTCCAATACTTGTCTCAAATGTGTGGCATGCTCTTCTTTAGTTCTGGAGTAAACTAGAATGTCATCGATAAATACGATAACGAATTTATCCAAAAATTTCTTAAACACTCTGTTCATCATATCCATGAATGCTGCTGGAGCATTAGTAAATTCGAACGGCATCACCAAAAATTCATAGTGCCCATATCTTGTACTAAATGTCGTCTTGGGATATCATCTTCCTTTATTTTCAGTTGATGGTACCTAGAGCGTAAGCCAATCTTCAAAAATATTACGGCACCCTAAAGTTGGTTAAATAAATCATCGATTCTCGGTAATGGATACTTATTCTTAATCGTGAACCTGTTCAAATCTCGATAATCGATGCACAGTCTCATGGTGCCATCCTTCTAACGTGCAAACAGAATCAGCGCTCCCCAATGAATCCATTGTCCAACAACTCCTGCAATTGTATTTTCAATTCTTTCAATTCCAAGAGAGCCATTATATAGGGAGTTTTAGAAATTGAAGACGTTTCTGGATGTATGTCAATAACAAACTCTATTTCTCGATCTGGTGGCAATCTTGGAAGATTATTTAGGAATACTTAAGTATATTCCCGTACCACTGGTATTTCACTAAGAGTTGGTAGGTGTTGTTCCTCAATGCTCATGACACTTACCAAGTACCCTTCACAACCAGCATCGAGTAATCGTTGCGTGTTCACTGTTGAAATCACAGGGAATCTGAAATTCTTCATAATGTTGGCAAATGAAAGACTATTTCCTAGAAAGTTGAAATGTCACTGTTTTTTCCTTACAGTCGATAGTAGCTTGACAACCAATCTATGCCCAAAATGACATCATAAGCATTCATATCCAGCACAATCAAATCAGTATATAATTCTCTACCTTCAACAGGTATAACACAAGCTCTCAAAATCCGATTGGTTTGTCTAGCATCTCTAGATGGGACAGTTACACTATAACTAATTTCTACAACATCTGGTATTCTACCCAGCCTTTTCATGTACTCAGTAGATGTAAATGAATGCGTAGCTCCAGAATCAAATAACATAAGTGTTGGAACACTAAAAATATAAAGTTTACCTGTCACCACTGATGGATTTGCCTTTGCATCTGCCCTGGTCATGGTGAACACCCTGGTTGGTATATTTCTTTGGTCGGTGTGATTTTGTTTACTTGGGTAAAATTTAGCAATATATCCTAGCATTCCACATTAAAAATACGTTCTGGTATCTATAAACCAGTCTCCAGTATGTCGATTGCCATATTTTTGACACACAGCTTGTGGCATCGGTGTTTTTCCTCGTTCGACCTGTGGCCTCTTACGTTGACCTTCTTGTTGTTAGCCTCATTCTCTTTTAAATTTAAATCCCAGCCTCTACATTTAGACCGACCTTTTTTGCCCTACAATCCATCTCTGTCCCTGCTGTCTGAATTGCTATCAAGCCTCCCGTGCACAAGTGATTCTCAATTCAGCCTGTTCTGCCACCAGCGCCTTCTCAGCCACCTATGAAAATGTCACCCTTTGAGTACCTGCCATATTCACATCCCAGTACAACTCCGGCCTCAAACCCTCCAAAAAAATTCTCTACTTTTAGTCCTTCAGTACTGACCATGTGCATAGCAAACCTGGATAGTTGTTCAAATCTATGAATATATTCCTCAATAGTCATTACTCATTGTCGCAGTTGTATAAATTCATTCATCTTCATCATGCGAACTAGGGCTGTGAAGTATTTATTTTGGAATAACTCATTGAATCTGTCCCACCTCATGGTAGTAATGTCCTCTATGTTGCTAATCATGTCCCACCAATGGTCTGCACTACCGTGAAGCATGAAAGTGGCACACATTACCCTCTCATCCTCTGGCACCCTGTTATACTAGAACATATTTTTTAGGGTCCTCAACTAGTCCTCTGCAGCGGTACGATCAATAGCATCCTCAAATATCGGGGGATCCAGCCTCCTAAATTGTTCTTCCACCATATATACATACTCTATCCGTTGTTGGTTTACCTCTACACATAGCTGCTCACCTTCATCCTTCTGCCAAATTAGCTGCTGAATCTATTCGGACTGTCGTTCAATCAACTCTATTAATCGATCAATCATGATATCTCGATCATTACCCGAGATGGGTGTCTCATCTTTTTGTGCTCTGGCACCACCACTGCTCTTACCATGAGTTCTTACCATTTTGCAATGCTGTTTTATACAAGTTTGACAACATATGGCCAATATAATTTATGGAATATATGATAATGTAAAACTTACTAGCATGGTTATGCTTCGCAAGTTATAAGATCATGTACATGGATAGTCTATAGAATCAAGACCTGGGCTCTAATACCACTCTATAACACCCACTACCCAACAGCTATATATAAAATATAATTTGACATCAGAGAACTTGTGTGTACATGAGATTTTTTTTTTGTGTAATATTTTAAGAAAAGATAAATCACTTTTTATACAAACAACCCTATTTAAAATACTTCCTCTCATATGTCCTATATATAGAAGGATAAATATTTATATAAAAGCATAATACCCACAACGACCACAATATTTACATGCTTATTTACAGTAAAGTTTTAAAAGCAAAATATAGTATCAGTCTCAAAATATAATACAACAGACTCAGAATATAATAAGTTAACAAAATAGCTTAACAGGTCGTCATCCATGTATACACTCCCTCATACACCTATAGGAGCTCCAACAGCCGCCCAGCCAGCAAAAGATACTTCAAGCATTGTCTTGCTCACCTACAATGCATAAACAATATAAGATAATGCTCAGCAAGTAAAGATTATGCATGTTAAAAAATAATCCACAATATCAAGTTATGCATCTCAAAATGCTATGCCCACAATGCAATTCCATGCATCAAAATATTTCTCTTAAAATCATTTCTTTCTTGGGCCACTGACCAATGCTACTATCGCATGCCCCGGAAAAGAGCTTTGCATATAAACCTATAAATGCATGCATGCTTCGGTGCACTAGTAGTGGTCAACAAAATATTTTTCTTACTCATAATCATGCCGTGCAATGCAAGATTTATCACAATGCTCGTATATGATGCATGCACGTGCCAATGCCCATGTATGTACGCTCAATAGACATGAATAACAGTATTGCATGCCCTCTGCTATACACATATGATCTATGATATTACATATAAATCACACATTTACTATGCCTATGTATTGTAGTTGCAATTGAATCTTTACTCACATTTCACTTAGTTGGTGGCTTAGTCTAGATTTGTTTAGTATTCCTCTCCAACCTTAGATGTAAAATAGCATGTAATATTATCCAACATCAAGCACCATTCCCAATTTGGCAAGTTGAAAGCACAAAATCTCATACTAAGACCTTAAACACCAAGCTATCTAGGTAACAATCAAGCTTTCACAACTAGAACCCAATATAGTCCCTCAAATACCTTAATTTCTCATCTTAGATACATGTAAACATCATGTAATTGAAATATTATCACTCTAATAGCATGTACCTAATAGTTAATACTCAATATCAACATGTCTAGGTTGAAACATGCTAAGTTATCAAATAGGACAAATTTTTACCTTCTAATTTTCTTGCTGCCACATTAGGTTTCATAGACATTTATTCACTCTAAACTTTTTATCACACTTAGATAACATGTAGAAAAATATAACCGTAACATAAAATTTTCAAAACACATGGGTCTAGGTCCCCTAATTCAGTCATCTTCACAGCACACCAGAACATATATTCTTACTTTGGCAGTTTTGAGTTATCATGCCCTATTTCAATTTCTAACCGATGAAAATTTATTCCAATAGTCTTAACTCATATATAAACATGTATATGATGATACTTATAGGTTTTATTCAACATACCATACACTTTTGAAACCTAAAACACAAAAATATAACAATGTGACAGTTTCTAGTACAAGTATTTTCTATCAAGTATTTGCAACCAAAAACCCTTTCTTTATGCACCAACGCCTATCTAATAACATACTAACATATTTATAAATAATATTCAAAGTTTAATAATCCAATAAACCTCAAAATAAATCCAAAAGTCATGTCAAACCCGTAGGTTAAGCTCATCTTACACAGTTTTCTACTTGAACTTGTTTATTTCTCCTTCTCTTTGCTTGTTTTACCTCTTTTTTCGGTTGGAATCACTTAGGACCTATTTAGAGAGATTTTTATATGTCTTTAGAAGCTGAAATGGTGCAGAATAAGGTTCAAGTCATGGTTGTTAGCTTAAGAGTGAAGAATAGGTTGAGGTGCCAGCTTGATAAATCTAAGCATGAGGTGGTATAAGCTTGAGGTGGCATGTAATTGTATAATCTGATTTTTTCCCTTATCTTGCAGCCCTAATCTTGTGTGTCTCACATATTCTTATTTGGTTGCAACCTATCTTAGTCACCATTCATTTCCGTAGGTAATTTCTATATCCGTTCATTAGGTTCTTCACTCGAAAAATCATCGATTCTTGCTCGATTGATATGTTTGTGCATCGATAGTGTTACAAACCTATGAATCTAATTATATAACACTTAAATTATAGTATTATATGTCTACTTGTCCCAAGTGTATGTATAATCGAACCGACTCACTTTCTATAAACTTTTCGGTGACACTTTTCACATTCCTAAGGTTACCACATGTAACCTAGCACTATTTACTATATTGATACCTAAATTTCTTCTTATCTCAATACAAAATTAACCACTTAGGTTAGGAAATTCAGTAACTAATACCGTGCGAGAGTTTCAGAATTAAATTCAATATTCAAGAATATCGTATAAAAGAAATGAAATATACAATGTCAATATAAATGCAAGTAGCAAATATAATTAGCACATAATGCATGAATCATATTTGGCTAGGTAAGTAGTGAGATGCTCAGGTATCACAAAATTACAATAATTTTTTGAAAAGATAATCACAATATCTCCTAATACACAAAACATGAAGGCACGAGATTAAACATAATATATAAACATGCTTCAATTAAAAAATAAAAGCATAATCCAAAGCATATAATATTTACCATGAATGACCCATTTAAACACCATACAAATGGAAAGTATGGTTATTTAATGTAATTATTCTCATAATTATATGTAAACACATGAAATCGTGGTAGAAAATCTTCTAATACATGCTTTGATACCATTGGCGGGATTTAAAACACATCTCATGAATTTTCTAACAAAGGTTCATGTTAATAATATAAGACCTTTATACTTGATTCACTTAACTTTTGTTATGATTTGAAGCTTGAACAAGGTCAAAAACTAATAACGAACGGAAATGCTTCACTTCCATAATCCAAAAACCACGGTTCATGCGCCGCTGCGCATGGGCATGCCCTCTACGTGCCGAGGCAACACGTGCAGCCTATGCGTCGTTCTCCCGGTGTTTTCCATCAATACCTTTTGGCTAACCCCTCTTTTTTGACCCTTTCGAATCCAATGGTGGTGTTCGTCTTGAAATCCTATGCCTATAACTAGAGGTTTGTTCACACACAGGTATGGCCAGATATTCATTGTTCATCTTCTTCATCAAATTTTTAGAATTTTTTTTGAATATCCTAATGCACGATCCTAACTTCTAAATGTCATATCTCACTCATTTCTAAGTTTTTTCAACCGTATAATATATGGTTGGAAAGATTTGTTTACGAGAATTCTAACCATATAAAGTTTGTTGCATAATTTGAACAAAAAAATATTGAAAATGGAGATGAAATGATTGTAATTTTCTTAAAAAATAACAATACCTCATAATACACAAAATATGAAGCCATGAGATTTTAAAGCATGCTTCTATAGCATATAAACATGTTTCATTTAAAAAATAAAAGTATAATTCGAAGCAAATAATGATTTACCATGAATGACCCATTTAAACACCAACAAATAGAAAGTACGGTACTTCACATAACTATTCTCATAATCATGTCGAAACACATGAAATCATGGTAGAAAATCCACTAATACATTTTCTGATACAATTGACGAAATTTAAAATGTATCACATGAATTTTCTAACAGTTCATGTTAAAAAAAAAACTTTTATAGTTGATTGACTTACCTTTTGTTGTGTTTTGATACTTGAACAAGGTTAAAAACTAATCACAAATAGAAAAGCTTCCCTTCCACAATCCAATTGCTATCTTTACGGTATTTTTATCATACTTTGATCACAATAGTCCTCCTCTCTTTTTTCTATTATTTTTCTTTTGCGTTCGGTTCTTTCTATAGAGTTTGGTGGTTTCCAACATATAATGAAAGAGGATTAGTGGGGTGTTGACACGTGTTGTGGGGTGGTTTTATATTACAAGAAATCACTTCTACCAAAATTCTAATTTAAAATAATTTAGGACTAATTTTTATTTTATTTTATTTTATTTTATTTCTTACAATCTTAACACATAGTTATTTAGTAATAACATTTATCGAAGTTGAGAACTATGTTCCCTCGTTAACAATATTATAGTCTTGTTAAAAGAGAAAAAAGAGAGACAAATAGGTGGTGGGTGGTGCGTGGGATTGATTTTTTGTAATGTTTGATAACTTCTTGGAGACATGTATATGGTGTTTGCTTGGAAATGGGTGAAAAGAATAAAAAGAATTGACTTTGGGTTACTAATTATATAAAGTGGTCTTATTTGAGAGTTGGGCTAAGACTTAATACAGGATTTAAGTTGGATTGAGGGGGAAAGCTATATATTCATGGGATATCAAATTATGGTTTCTTTCTTATTTTTTCCATTACACAAAAAAACGCACATGTACTCATATTAGGATAATTCATTTCATTCTTGATATTCTACAACAACAAATTTGAATACTAGAATTGGGATTCGGAAGTACGAGTTCTGATTGCTCACAGGACAATACATCGTCCTCCCTCGGCCTCAACAATAGTTAGGATTCAATTTGCATTTGCATACGTGCATGCATTATCGTATTTTTTAATCTTTATCATTTTTCAACTACAAAGTTGGTGAATGATGTTAATAAATTACATAGTTGGAGTCCACGCTCTAGGACGATTCATTTCCCTATTTTATATCAATGTAATTAACCTTTGTATGAACATTTTTGAGACATCAACATAATTCAAAATTTTCACTCTTCCCTTAAAAAAGAGTATAGTGGTGGCTCCAATCTTTCCTCCTCTAATCCCATTAAAGCTCCAATAATTATCCTTTAGGGCTCATGTGCTAGGTCTTATAATGGCTTGATAGATAGGTAAACCAACCTAATATGTTTTTGCTTCAATTTCAAAGTCCAAGCATGGTCCTTACCACTCCTTGATTCTAGATCACACCTGGGAGGTGTCATATATAATATGTGTCTCCCAAATTAATTTTTGGATTGTCAAAATTGCCACTTGTATATATGGTAACCTTGAAACCCTAATATATTATCAAATTATTACTTTTGATATGGAGTAAGTCAGGACTGACCCATATGGCTTGAATCAGTGACTAAGAGGAAGTAGTGATGTCTTATTTTGAATAAAGCATAGGCAGTTAGCAGGTCACTTACTCGGCATATAAGCTGGGAATGTGTGCGACCTGTTTTGTGTTGCATGAGTTGTATATTGCATGACCTATTAGCGTGTGTTGCATGAGTTTTATATTACCTAACCTGCTAGCTTGTTGCATGAGCTACATATTGTATAACCTACTACATGTGTGGTGTATGACCTATATATTATAGGGCCTACTATTATGTTAGGATAGGTTATACCTCTAGGAGGGACTCATGACCTCCAGGTCGGGCCATGTCACACAGAAAGAGAGAACAAAATAGTTATTATGGGAAAGTGATAGGGAATCTTATTTAGGGTAAATCAAGGGAGATGATGATGTGTACTAGAGACATTTATAATAAATTTGAATCTTAAAATCTCCCTTCTACCCCTACTTTGACATCCATAAGTAAGAGGATTTACTTCAAAAAGTGGATTACACTCTTTATATCTGATACACATATTTTTGCATGCTTTCATTTTCTTCTCGAAGTGCCCAACTAATTTGAGCGTTGGAGATCTTATGCAGGGCCAACCCGATGTTTGTTTTGTAGGTTCTTCAACCGGATAAGGAGCGAGAAACAAATAGCAGATCATCATTTAGTGTGCATCAACTCAATTTGGTGCTTACAAATTAGCACCGTATATGGGAACATTTGTGAGCTAAGGTATGAGATGACCGAAAAAGGAGTCCAAGGTGAATGTGCGTTTGATAAAGCCCCACCACGAATCATCAAGTGTATTTATGGCTCAGAAGTGAAAGATATATGTGGAAATGATAGTCCACATCCGGTAACGCTCGGAGTACCGCTGTTCTAAGTGGCGGAAGCTCCATAAGTGAATTTGGTTCCAGAATTTGGAGTTCGGGGTATTGGCCAGGTCACCATGGCGTAATTGACTTATTTAATCACCACTACTGTGGACACAACTTTGCATAGAAGAGAGGCCAATCCATTGCCATGGGAGATTCCTGAAAGACACCCCCACCATGAAAAACCTGATGAAAGTCATACTGGGGAATACCAGAGTAAGACACCAGCGATCCTTCCCGATATGTCTGAGAAATTGGAGGATCTGCATTATGAGCTTAAGAAAATAAAAATGAAAATGGCAGGAAAGAGCTTGGTCCCAAGGAGGGGAATTCATTTCACTGAAGAAGTAATGATAAATAACTTACCTGCTAATTTCAGGTCATTTAATTATGAATATGATGGCACTATGGATCTGTGGGAATATCTGTACTGGTTCAAAAATTCAACTCTCTTACACAAGTATTCTGATGGGGTAAAGTGCAAGGTGTTCCTAACTACCTTGTCCAAATTAGCTCAATAATGGTTCAGTTAATTACCTCCAAATTCAATCAATTCCTTTGAAGAATTTAGCTCTTTCTTTCTCGCATCAATTTATATGTTCTAGAAAACATCAAAAGATGTCTCTGACTTTGTTTAGCATGAAGTAAAAGGACAACAAGTCACTATGAAACTATATAAAAAGATTTACATAACTACTTTGGATGTACCTTCAGCCACTCAGGAGATGCTCTCTAATGTGTTGGCTTAAGGCTTTCAAGATGGAGAATTCTTCAGGTTACTGGCTAAGAAGTCAGCCAAGAGTTTTGATGACCTACTAGCTCAAGCTGAGAAGTACATCAACATGGAGGAAGCCCAGAAGATGAAGAAAGAGAAAGTTGGTGACAAAAGAAAAGATATGAGGGAACCAGCCAAGGAAGTAGGGGGATTTGCCAAAAAACTAAGGCTAGACTAGTGTCTATGTCAGGGCAGCCTAGAAAATTTACTCTCCTTGTAGCGCCCATTGCACAAATCGTGATGGCAATCGCAAGGCATATAGGATTGAGATGGCCTAGCAATTACTTATCAACCCCAGTAAAACCTGAGTCCAATCTTTTTTGTGCATTCCATAATGAATATGGACATTCTACATAAGATTGTTGTTATTTAAGAGATGAGATAGAAAGAATAGTGAGTAAATGATGATTGGGTTAGGAAAGAAGAAGAGAAGGAATTGGCTAAGCCAAAGAATGCTCGACCTATATAGATAGAAAGAGATACTGAAGAAAGAAGAGTAGCAGCGACACCAAGAGAAAACCCCTCCTCCACCTCTAAGGGGGCTGATACAGATGATAGAAAGTTGCCCACAGATAAAGATTTTAACCGAGCTAGGAAAGTGTATGCTCGACCTATCCTTAGAAATGCAGTAGGAGAGGTTAATAGGATTAATGGTGGCTCTACAATTCAGTTCAGGCCTCAGGATGCAAGAGCCATGCAAGCACCTCATAATAATGTGTTGGTCATCATTGTAACTATAGCTAATTTCCAGTAGACAGGGTAATGGTTGATACAGGAAGTTCTGTTGATGTTCTATTCTATAAGGCATATAAAAAGATGAATTTAGACATAGAAATGCAACATATAAAGACAGTTTTGTTTAGCTTTGGAGGAGGGGTGGTTGACTTTGTGGGGCAAGTCATTTTACCTGTATCCTTGGGGCTCGAGCCCAGTTGCAAGACTAGGATGAACAAGTTCTTGGTTGTAGATTCTTTTTCAGCCTATAACATTATTCTGTGCAGGCGTTCTCTTAATACCTTCCAAGCTGTAGTATCTACTTTCCATATGAAATTGAAATTCCCAGTAGATGAAGGGTAGGAGAGGTCGAATGAGATCAATATTCAGCTAGAAAATGCTATATGGAGGCTGTCAGAAAGGCTAAACAAAAGAAAGCCAAAAGAGAAAATGAACTATAGGAAGAACACTTACTCAAGGTTTTGAAAAGGGGTAAGTCTGGAGGACCATCTGCTGAACAAGTGCATGTTCGATCGAATGAGGAGCTAGTTAATATATAACTTTTCCTTGAAGACCTCACAAAAACCACTAGGATGGGCACACATCTCAGTCCTAATTGGCAAATGAGATAACTCAGTTCTTAAGAGACAATGTGGATGTTTTTTGCTTGGTCCACAAATAATTTGGAAGGGATTGATCATGAGGTAGTAGTGCATCACCTCAACATTGATCCAACCTATAAACCAGTAAAATAAAAGAAGAGATATTTTGGTTTTGAAAAAGACAAGATTATCCAGAGAGAAGTGGAGAAATTGTTGGAAGCTGGTCAAATAAAGAAAGTCTAATTCCCTGAATGGCTGTCAATCGCAATCTTAGTACAAAAAACTGAAGAAAAATGGAGAATGTGCAATGACTTATCCTAAGGATCATTACCCTTTGCCACGAATAGATCAATTGGTTGATTCCACTTCGGAATGTAAGCTCTTAAGTATGATGGATGCATCACAGAGATACCGCCAGATCATGTTAGCACTACAGGACCAAAAAAAAGTAAGTTTTATCATTTCCACAAGCACTTATTGTTATGTGGTTATGCCTTTTGGACTAAAAAATGTAGGAGCTACGTACCGAAGGCAAGTAGATCGGATGTTTTAAGGTCTGCTCAAGTAGAAAATGGAAGTGTACGTGGATGACATGCTAGTGAAGAGCAAAATGAATGAAGCCCATACGGCAGATCTGGCAGAGGCCTTTGGGGTACTTAGGAGGTACGGTATGAAATTAAATCCTTCTAAATGCTCGTTTAGGGTCAGGTCAGGAAAATTTTTGGGTATGGTTATAGAAAGAGGTATAGAAGTAAACTCGAAAAAAGTAAGGGCAGTGCATAATATGGTTTCTTCAAGTAGCATTAACAAAGTCCAATCGCTCACAGGCAAGATAGCAGCCCTAAGTCGCTTTATCTCTAGGTCAGTTAAGATGAGCCTATCTTCTTCAAGGTCTTAAGAAGGCTAACAAGTTTGAATGGACTGCGGAATACCAAAAAGCATTTGATGAGTTGAAAGCCTTTTTGGTAGAGCTGCATTTGCTTACCAAGCCTCGACAAGGTGAAACATTGAATGTTTATCTATCCATGGGCGAGTTAGCTATTAGCTCAGTCTTGGTAAGAGAAGATGGGAGTCAATAGAAACCTATATATTATGTGAGTAAATTATTGAGAGAAGCTGAGAACAAATATTCAGAAATAGAAAAAACAGGGCTAGCACTTATAACAATAGCCAGACGGCTCAGGCTATATTTCTTATCACATAAGATAGTAGTTCGAACTAACCTACCATTGAGATAGATACTAAGCAAACCCAAGGCATCAGGTTCGATGGTAAAGTGGGCAGTAGCGATGGGTGAGTATAATATAGAGTATCAACTCAGAGTGGCTATAAAAGCTTAGGTTTTGGTAGATTTTTTGCAAAAAATGGTACAAAGTGACGAGAGACCTAAAATATTATTATTGCAAGTGGATGGCTCAGCTACCACATCTGGTTATGGCGTAGGTATTGTATTGACTAGCCCTGAAGAAGAAGAGTTGGAATTTGCATTAAGGTTTGAGTTCAAAACATCAAACAATAAGGCAGAATATGAGACACTTATAAGAGGGTTGAAGATGATGCTTGAGCTCAGGGTAAAATATTTAATTGTTTATTCTGACTCAAGATTGGTCATGCAGTAGGTCGGATAAGAGTTCATGGCTAAAGAAGAAAGGATGAAAAATTACATCGAGCAGGTAGCTCGGTTGAAATAACAATTCGCAAAGATTGAATTAAATCATATACCATAAGCTGAAAATAGCAAGGTTGATTGTCTTTCTAAAATTATAAGTTCCACTGTTGATTGCAAAACCAGAAAGATTATACTATTGATAGCCCATCAACACAGCATAGGGGAGAAGTGGCCTCGATGGAAGAAAAAAAGATTGGAGGTCAGGTATATTGGAATATTTGTAAGAAGGGAAACTACCTCAGAATAAAAAGAAAGTAGCTCGATTTCAGATATGAGCTACTAGATATTACATTGATGGCTTACTATATAAACAAGCTTTTTCTACACCATACTTGAGGGGTTTATCACAAAAGGAGGGAGCCTAAATACTGCGAGAGGTGCATAAGGGAGGATGCAGAAGCCATGGTGGAGATCACGCATTGGCTTCCAAGGCAACAAGAGATGGGTACTTTTGGCCTTCGCTGAAAGAAGATACAAAACATTTGGTCAAAATGTGTGAAAAATGCCAGAAGCATACTCCCCTAATACATAAACTAGCAGAAGAGTTGAAAATTATAAGCTCGCCATGTCCTTTCTCTAAATGGAGAATTGATATTGTTGGACCTTTTCCTTTAGTAAGTAGGTAGAAGCTAAGCCCGTAGCCAAAATTACTGAGTCCCAGGTCATGAAGTTTCTATGGGGGAACATAGTATGCATATATGGGGTACCTCGTGACCTAATATCAGATAACGATACCCTAGTTCCAAGGAAAGAAGATCCAAAGCTGGTGCACTGAAGAAAATCTACCAGCACTTCACTTTAGTAGCTCATCCTCAAGCCAATGGGCAAGTTGAGGTAACTAACTGAATAATTGTGCTAGGAATCAAAGCTAGATTGGACAAAGTAGGAGGAGGTTGGGTTGATGAGCTAAATTCAGTCTTATGGGCATATCGCATAACTCCAACAACCACAACAGGTGAAACCCCATTCAACTTAGTATACGAAGCAGAAGCTGTCATGCACCAAGTCCAGAACTTCAATGAGGAGTGAAATAACGAACTCATGAGAGAAGCGTTGGATTAGGTGGATGAAAATAGAGAACTGGCATATATGCGAATGGAGGATACAAGAGTAGGATACGCCCGACGGGTTAGAAATAGAAATTTTTAGGTAGGAGATTAGTATTGTGGTGAGCTGATGCTTTGAAGCAAACTAGTAAGCTCGAAGTGAATTGGGAAGGCCCGTATAAGGCCACTAAAATAATAGTCAAATAAGTTTATGAGTTAGAAGATGAACAAGGAAAGAAATTACCCAGGCCGTGGAATGTTTGCCATTTGAAAAAAAATTATTTGTAATCTTTGAAAGCTTTTATGAATGAAGTATGTTATCTTAAGCCAATGCGTCTAAATAATGTAGAAAAATGAAAATTCTAAGGTAAGCCAACTGAGCTCGATTTCCCTAGGTCCCTTAGAGGGTACACAGAGACCAACCTCCTAGGAAAATAATACAAAAATCCTAAGGTAAGCCAGCTAAGCTTGATTTTCTCAAGTCTCTTGGAGGATTTGTAGAGACCGACCTCCTAGGGTAATGATGTAAAATCCTAAGTCAACTGAGCTCGATCTCCTTAGGCCCCTCGAAGGATTCGCAGAGACCGACCTCCTAGTGGAATGATGCAAAAATCCTAAGGTAATCCAGTTGAGCTCAGTTTTCTTAGGTCCCTTGGAGGGTGCACAAGGACTGACCTCCTAGGCAAATGATGCAAAAATCCTAAGCCAGCTGAGCTCAATTTCCTTAGGTCTCTTGGAGGATTTGCAGAGACGACTTCCTAGGGGAATGATGCAAAAATTCAAAGATAAGCCAATTGAGCTCGGTTTTCTTAGATCCTTTGGAGGGTTCGTAGAAAGCGACCTCCCAGGGGAAAAAGAAAATTACTTATAGAAATTCTTTAGAGTAACAGAGCTCAATCTTGAGTCCTATGAAATATCAATGATATAAGGTTATACTAGCGATGAATGTGGAATTGTACACCCATTAAAGATAACAGGTATGAATATTTAAAATATGTTAGGTCATGCACGACTTATTTACAATACAGTACCCCTTGTTAAAAATAAAATCAAAATCTCTTTCGAAGAGAATGCATTTTGATTTTAGGGGGGCAAGTGCTACCTCAAGAGCCAGGTGATTTTAAGTGATCATGCCAATGACAGCTGTGATAGGCACATTTCTTAAGTGACCTAATTTTCTCAGAGTAGAGATCTAGCTGTGAGGTGGTTGATTAAAATTTAGCTTGGTTGTTAATTAAGATATGACAAAAGCAAAAGCATGAAAACACTTGAAAATTTTGAAGATATATATATATATACAGTACAGCCTATTCCACACCATAATCAGAAATGTTTAAAGGCTCAATAATAGTGCCCTCATTTTCAAGGTCTCTTATTTCCCTACTTGAGCTATCATCTTCAATATTTATGGCCGGCTCAACTAAAGGATCTTGAAAAACTAGGTCATCGCTAGGTTGAGAAGAGATAGGCTCATGAATAATGCCCTTTGTGATAGTCTCAGCTCGGACTGTGGAAGGACCTATGGCATTTGCAGTCGGAGCTAGTCTCCTAAGAAGAAAGGGAACTTGTTCAACAGCATGATTTAGGTTCGATTCTGGGACAGTATAGCCCATTTTTTTGACTTGATTTAGGAAATGAGTGAAGCTGTGAATTAGGTATTCCAGAGCCCCTAAAGTGAGGTGATCCATGAACTCAAAAGATTTGTAAGAATCGTTTCTTCTTCTGAGCCCATTCAGCGCAACCTGCGAGAGGCCTGCGATATGACTTTCAGCTCAAAAGATGGAGGCCACCTTGATAGCTTTCAGTATCTGCTTCTCCATTATGTTCCTATTCTTCTCCACCTCAGCCACTTTCTCTTCTAGGGATGTATGCTCATCTTTGGCAATCTCAAAACTAGCCTCTAATTTGCCCATGTGAGCTCGGGCACATTACAGTCGTTGATGTAAGTCCTCATTCTCTTGTCTGAGCTCTTCTTCCACTGAGGTATGCAATCCAGATTGCAGATCAACCATTAGAGAGCTTAAATACAAAACGTCTTAAAAAAAAGAATAAAAGAGGTCAGATTGCTTAATTTAATAAAAACAAGATTGAGGTATCATCTTTGAAGTGTATTCTGCCAGGTGACCCACTCGAGCATCATAATTTATAGATCCAAGAAGGCGCTGATCTATGGAGTTGGGTACCCCTTAAAGCCACTCAACACAGAGGTTTCCATCCTGAGTCTCCAGCACCGAACTGCTAGAAAAAAAATGGTATTTAGAAAGGCAGGGGCATTCAGATGAGGGCGTTGGTCCGAAGAAGAGCTACCACCCCCAGCTGGTGTTGGGCGTTTTCCTTGATTATGTGAGTTGGTAGGTGTAGCAGGCTAAGAAGAAGGAGAACGGTCAGATGGTGAAGGCTGATTGCCAAGGCTCGGGCTGTAGTAGGATAAGGCTAAACTGGGAGAGTGCTGGTTAAAGAAACTCGCGTCTGACCTGCAAGGTGGCTGGGTCCACCAGCAGCTTTTCGGACACAATAAGCCATGAGCATACGAAACTCCATTAGTTGAACTAAAATAGAAAAAGATAGTTAACACATTTATTAGGTACTAGAATGTAAGATTTATTCGAGAAAGTTAGTATCTATAGTAAACTTATGTGGTAAGGGTTGTGGTTTAATCTACGAGCTAGGGATAATGTGGTAGAGTCAAGCTCAAGTGTGCGACCTTAATGAGGTAGATCAGCAATACAAGTGGCGGGGAAGTTCCAAGGATTAATTGAAGAAATAAAAAAAATATTTTTTCTTCCACCACAGTGAGAACTTTGAATCCTCTCCAAAAATTTGGCCGAGCCATGAGAAGTAAAATAAAAAAAGGCCTGGGCTAGAGGTCTTAGCATGGAAGAAAACTCGCCATAATTTATAATTGGGTTCATCACCATAGTGGTTAATTGCCATCCAAAAACTGACCATGAGTCGGTAAGAGTTAGGAACAAGCTACATCAAAATGATGCCAAAGCTCTTAGAAATATGGCAGAATAGGTCAGGCACAGGAAACCTAAGCCCCCCTTCTAACTAATCTACAAAAAAAAATGACATAGCTAGGAGGAGAGTTGTGAGGTCTGTCCTTTGGACTTGGGAGAATTATATCAAATTCCTTAGGAATTCCCATGTTTTCTCTAAGATTGGCTAAACTAGTTTCAGACAGGGTGGAAGCATGGGTCATATAAGTAGGATAATTATCTGGGAGGATGATGATTAGATAACTCACGTGCTAACTCAGTAGCAGAAATACCAAGGGGAAGGTAAGGATGAATGAATGAAAAAAGTTCTGGGATTCAGGGGAAGTGGACATCCAAGAATAAATTAAGCCTAAAAATAAGGATTTAAAGAAAAAAAAAAGAAGTAAATAGCAAGGGTAAGTGTCCTTACTTAGACTACTAAAGAAAAAAGAGAGAAAGATTGCTGGAGAAAAAAGATGCTCACTGGATAAAGGGATGAGGTGCGAAGAGAGAAAAAGTGGATGGTGAAGAGGTTGGACTCCTTTTATAAGGAGAAGAAGGTAAGCTAAGAGACAAAATTCCGGCCATAGATAGTAGGGTAAGAACACGTGTATGGACAACAATGCATTTAATTTGAGCAATTATGGGCGCGAAATCCTAAGAGTCCAAAATTTGAAAAGAATGAAGCATACGTCAGCCCTAACTTCCAAAGTTAAGGCAATTTGGTATTCTACCTAACCTTCAGGACTTTATGTCAAGAAGAGTATAGGGGACTAGATGATGTGGAGTAAGTCAAGATTGACCTATATGGCTTGAATCAGTGACTAAGAGGAAGTAGTGACGTCTCGCTTTGAATAAAGCATAGGCAACTTACTCAGAATATAAGCCGAGAATGTCGGCGACCTGTTCTGTGTTGCATAAGTTGTGTATTGCATGACCTGTTAACATGTGTGCATGAGCTGTAAATTGCATGACCTATTAGCTTGTGTTGCATGAGTTGTATATTGCCTAACCTACTAGCGTGTTGCATGAGCTACAAATCCTATAACTTACTACATGTGTGGTGCACAACCTATATATTGTAGGACCTATTGTGTGGCAGGGTAGGTCATACCTCCGGAAGGGACTCATGTCCTCCAGGTTAGGCCAGATCACATAGAAAGAGAGAACAAAACGGTTATTATAGGAAAGTGATAGTGAATCTTATTTAGAGTAAATCAAGGGAGATGATGATATGTTCCAGAGGCAGTTATAATAAATTAAAACCTAAAATCTCCCTTCTACCCCTGCTTTAACATCTATAAATAAGAGGATTTACTTCAAAAAGTGGGTTACACTCTTCATATCTAATACACATATTTCTGCATGCTTTCACTTTCTTCTCTAAGTGCCCAACTGAGTTGAGCATCGGAGATCTTACACCAGGCTGACTCGATGTCTGTTTGCATGTTCTCCGATCGATGGAGGAGCGAGGAAAAAGCAGCAGATCATCATTTGGGTTGTGCACCTACTCAATTTGGTGCGCTACAACTTTAAAATAGTAATTTATTTTGTAAAGTTTGATCAAATAGATTGAACTTTTCATCTATAAATTTATATATATGTAAATCTATGCAAATATTTATATATAAATTTATGTAAAATATTTATATAAATTTATATTAATATATACTTATATAGATCTACTTTTATATGAATAAATATATATTTTCATATTTATTTAGAAATATATCAATATTTGAATATATTAATATATTTGTGTATATTTAAATATAAATATATATTTTATATTCATGTATATAAATACGTATATATATTTATTTATACATAAATATATATTTGGAAATGATATATAGAGAAGATGATTTGGGGATCTAAGAATTGGATAATGCTTGGGTTTTAGTAGTAAAAAAAAAAAGAGATTTAAGGGCATTTCTGATATTAGATACTTTATCAAGAATATCAATGGGATATCAAACATTTTAAGCCACACAATCAAAAAATATATAAAGAAGTTTTGATAGGAAAATACATTCATAACAAATGTATCAAGCCTTATACCAATCCATGAAACAAACAAACCCTTAGGAGCCTAGCATGTTGGGCGGGTTGAGCCAGCCCCATCAAAGCAAGCTCACAGGTCAGGATACGCATAGTTAAATGTTTTTATTTGCAGACCAATTCATGGGAAATGGATATAGCTTGGAATTATTTGAAATTGCCATTAGAAGACTGAAAAACAGAGTAGAACTACTATTGGTTTGTTTAAAATATTGGACATCATATTGGAAATGATGCCTATGCAATATGCAACATGAACTATCAAGTGAATTAGTCATAAATAATAATATGTAAGTTGTGCATACAAGTACCAAATTATAAAACTCTAATCATATTTAACTAATCGAATATTTGGTGATTGATTAAAAATTAAAGTACTAGATAACAATGAAAAATTTTAAAATCAATAATTGCACGAACTTGAAATTAAGTCAGTAAGGGTCAAGGCATTGGGTTGCTAATTTATTTTATTATGAATTTCTACAATGTTTGGATAAATATTCAAATTATGTGACAATGGGACTTCATCTTGTACTCGGTATTCTCTCTCGAGATATACCAATTCTATTTTAGGCAATCTATTATATTTCTGTATCGATTAAACCAATTAAAGATGCATTAAAAACTCTACGAATTTCACTAGCTTTCAACATAATTATGCATATCGTTATTGCATGTACCAATTCATATATGATCGATGACATGCATTACATAAGCATTTATTACAACACTAACTCTCAGTGTCAATCACAACAATAAAGAGCAATTCAAAATTGGCTTAACTTTAAAAAGTATCAAGAACATAATGCATGTTCATCACAATTTAAATAATATCCCAACCATAATCAAGTAATCAATTTATAAATCCATAAATTTGACATTTCAAACATTGACCAGAAGAAGTTTAGCTCATATTAAAATGATCAAGCCATATTTTGTTCATCAACATCATGGGTCTTCACAATTTCAACAAGTTAAACAAAATTAGGTTAAAGAAGAAAATTACTAGCCAAGCTCTTGAAGTCACTTCCCAAGCTTGAATTCATTAATTTTTAATTTAATCCTCCAACCCAATGTACAATCCTCCTCCTCTTGATGTTACGTTTCGCTTTCTTGAATGGGTATTTGGAATTTTGTATGGAGTGTAGGAAAATTGTATGAAAAAAGTGTGTAAAACTGTGTGTTGTACAGAAATGATGATAGAATTTGATAGAATATGGGTTGTGTATCTAATGGAGTATGATAGATTGCATGTATCTTGTATGAACATCACCATAAAGATTTCAGAAAGTGTGATGGATGCCACTTGTCACAACCTAACTAAAACAAAATTAATTTTGTTACGCGAAGTGGAGCCATGGCGCCAAACATACTGGAATATGTCTGGGCAGGCGCCACAACATGGATTTGTTAAGTTGCGACAAGACACTTTGGCGTCGCCGCATGGGATTTCTGGGTCACAGCTTGAAACACACTAAAATCCTCTGGCATTTTTTATCAACTTGCATCGCGGCTCAAGATTTTGACACCGTAGCTCGAAATATTTTCTCTAATTTTTTTGCATTTATAATCTCTCAATTCCACTTTTTGGACTTTGTACTTACACAATATATATCAAAATATAAGTGCACAAAATCATCAATTATATAATAAAATATCCTAATTTATGCAATTAATGGTGTTGAAATCATATCAAATTATGAGTTTATCATAAAGTGATATTCTCAATACAAGAGTGGGGACAATAATGGATGATCTATAGAACCTGTGGAGGAGAAAAGAAGTGTTTAAGCACCATCCCTGGACATTCAAATGTGGAGGAAGATTCGTAATCCTTTAACCCCTCAAGAAAGTATGAATTTATGGAAAAAACAAAGACTAATTTTCTTCATGAGAAGCTTCAAATCTCCCAAAGAAAAGGTGCAGTTACATTTTGCTAAATCTATTACCCTTGAGTGAACTTTAGGGCTTATCTAAACAAAGGATTCATTTATCCCATCTCTAATTATACCTAAATATCTAAAAACTTACATTGGCTCGAGAAATAGTTGCCTACATTATGAGAGGGAGAACGTTTAACACTCCTCATAGACTCATCCTTAAGTATTTCTAGAGAATGAAAGAAACACTCAAGGAGTTGCAAAATTATCTTGATTACCTCCCTTGAAAAATCAAAACCTCATTAGATCTTGTTTGAGTGGAATTAAACTAGAACTAGGTAAACTAGGAGATAGTTCATGGGGCGCTCTAAGACCAGTTGAGGAAACACCTTAGTTAACACTAGCTAAGGTTGCCAAGCCTCAACCAGGACTAGTTGAGGATCACCACCTCAGATGGTGCCAATGGAGGTAATGCCTCGACTGGTGCCAATCTTGGCATGATAGCCTTGATCGGCATCAGTCAAGCCAGGCTCACCTTGGCATACAATAGCTCGGTGAGCCAACCTTGACCTGGCCTCATTGAGGCCCTGCTTTGATTGATCCCCATTGAGGCAAGACCTCGACTGCTGACTCCCCGACCCAACTCCCCCTAAGTATTCGACACCTTCCTCCATATCTGATGAGATCCGAGAATTTTCCCCCTTGCAATCCATGGAATTTCCCATCTCTCACTATTAAAAAACTTTAAAAAGGAAAGAAGAAGAGGAAGATTTATTCACGAGAAAAAAAAGACTCAAGTAGCGAAAAATATGACTAAGGAGAAGGTAATATTACCTTGTAAAGACATCTTATACAAAAGTTTGATAAAGTGAGTGTAGTTGCGACACTCATTATGTACTTACATATCAATCAATCATAAGGATGCCCCAACCAATCACTCATTATGGGCATCCATAATAAGTTTAACATGATTTATGATAGAGATGTTTTGAAACCCAACCAACTATGTAAAATTCAATATTTTGGATGTATTATCTATTTTTGAAATTGGTGAGCTTTATGTTCGAACAGAATATGAAGATTATTATAATAAATAATTTTTGTTTGGATGACTTGACTTAAAAGAAGAATTTCCCAAAAATTATTCTAATTAGTAGAACTTACCCATTCTTAGGGTATAGATTGGCTTTCTCTGATATCAACTTATTTGGCGTGTCTATAAATTAAATTAAAAGAGAAAAAAGAAAGATTCCAATACGATGGGTGTATAAATTAAATTAAAAGAGAAAAAAGAAAAATTCCAATACGATGGGTGCTCGGTACATTTCGAATATGCTGGAACCTTTTTTTATATATTTAGAAAGTGTTGAACATACAAAAGGGTGTTATTCACTAAATCGATTTATTACTCATATGTTTGACAAAAGTGACAATATTACTAGCAATTTTGTAAATAAAGGCCCTCTTGCGGTATCATGATTAGCTAAGTAAATGCAAAATCAATCAAATAAAATAATCATGAGGGGAAAAAAATTGTTGAACTTGTTCAATTAAAAATATATCTCCTATGCAATCCTATCTACTTGAATATAATTAAAATAAGATTGAGCGTTGATGTTCTTGAACAATATTCGGGTGGCTAGCATAAAATTTGACCAAAGAGGTAAATCGAAAGTAGAGTCATGTTTTTTGGGGAAGTTTGATGAGGATATTTTAATTATTTAGGGGAGGACAAAGTTTTAATTTTTGATAATTTTATGTATAGAATTTATACTAATTTTTTGAAGGATCCTAGCTCCGCCTATGTTGATGCCACTTAGGTGGGTGGCACTGATTTGGATGTAGAAGCTGACAAACGTGTTATTAATTTTTCTTTTTAATTTTCAAATTCCGTCAATCATCCTTCAAATTTCAACTATAGTTATACCAAATTTAAAAAATTGCCCATACTGCCAAAGTTTGAGATTCAAAATTTTGAATTGAATCAACTTGTATAAATAATCAATTTCAAAAATGGCAATTGCAATTTTCAACTTGACTTGGATCCTTCAATTTCATTTAAGCAAAAAATCAATTAAAACGGTGACAGAATCTAAATATATTCTCCGGCGCGGCGCCGATGTCGATGCGGGCTGGTTTTAATGGTGGGTTGATCAAGTTGGACTTTCTTTAGTTTGGTTTTAGGGCTGAAGTTGGTGGTGGATTGATGGTGCTTTACAGGCTGCACATGGTGGTGGGTTGCTGGGCTTATGGGCTGGACATGGTGGAAAATAGGCCTTTAAACCTTCTGAAAAATAGTTTTATGGGTTGGATGTAGTGGGCTTAAACTGTGTTATTTTTTAAGCAATGAACTTAAGGCTGTGTTTTTCAAATTATAAATATATATTTTTAAATACATAAATATGATTATAATATATATATTTTTATATACATTAATGTTATTATTTTTATTTATTTTTTCGATTTGTTAAAATTTTCTAATTTAAAGATATTACAAAGTTCAGGCATTGGGAAACACCACAAGAAGTCTAGTTGACTGAGATTTAAAGGAAAAAGAAATATAACCAAGGTAAATTCAATGCAGTATATTATCCCCTTTTTCATTGTAATCTTAGTGAAATAAAAAGTCTTGAGTTTATTTTATTACATTAGTTTAAAGTAGTGCATTATGCGCATTTTTTTCTGGAAGTTACTGGTGCATTATGCTTTTGAGAAATCTATAGAAATAATTTTAAAGTATACACTTTTGGCCATGTTTCCAGTCATAGAAAATGCTTGGCATAGTATTGATCATATGAAAATACAAATGCAACCAACAATTATTTGGAATTGAAACAAAATTCATTCGTACAAGAGAAGAGGAATACCAAAATTTAAGTTCCAAAAATAGCATCTATGATGTATGACACGACAGGATATGGATGCAGGGCACAGTATTTTTTTTTAAAATTGGGACATCTTACGACTCTAATACAACTATCAAATATATATAAATATTTACCAATTATATTAGTTTCAAGTAAATAAATATATATAGCGAATCAGTGCGAGTATAAAGAAAAGAAAAAGAAATCTATGTTGGTTATGGTGTTGCAATTCTATTAGTATGATTTGCAAACCACCGTACTTTGGAGAAAAAAAAGAGTTTTAACTTTATTAAGATAATTGATATCATTAATCATACTTTTGGGTAAAAAGTAGTAAAAGTTCATTTCATTTGTGTCATTTATCACTTTGTCATGCTAAAGTTTCTCCTAAATTATCTTCAACCATTATTCTGTATCTTATGGAAGATTGGCAACTGGGCTTGGACTCATTATGATGCAAAGTGGGCCAAACAATAAGTGGTTTTTTTTTTTTTTTTTTTCAAAATTTTGAAACCCAAAAGCAAACAAAAAAGAAACACCGTGAAGTTGGACTTGAATCATGCTCTTGAAATGTGCAATCACTCTTAAAAAAATAAAAATAAAATAAATGAAAAAGCTAAGAAGAAATCAATAGCAATGATATTTCTTTTCCCTTTTTACATATTGCAATTAAGTGGTGTTTGAGCTAATTTATGTGCATTTTCAGCTCCACGTTGATAATATCAATCTACTATTGAATAATGGATGAAATTTTTGGAGAAAGGTGGAGCTTATCATATCATACCAAAAGAAACTTCTATGAGGACTACCACAAAGAAGTACAAATATACCATGAAGATAGGCATATTAGGGTTAACTGTCTAGTCAAGCCTGAGGACAAAAAGTTGGCCATTTCAAGGTTAACCCTTCTTTGTTTATTCGTGTTTACACAAATCCTAAAAAGTGGTCCTAATGCCTATCTTTTCTTAATATTTGTTCACTAAAATGCAGGCAATTTTTTGGACTAGGAAAAGAAAAATAAATCTTTTCTTTTAGAAATCCAAGTGAACCGAAATTCAAAAAGGGCTAGCCAAGGACAAGGGACAAAATATTACTTAATTGCATGCCCTAATTTCTAGTCTCAAACTCTTTGCAATTTGTGCAATTCAAACATGATGTTTGGGTATTCAAAACTCCAAGAGGGTTTGTGAATCTGACCGACTCGCATATCTTTTTCTCCCTTAATCATATTAATTGTATTAATTGATGAGAAATTTCATGTATTAAGTGAATTTGTCAGTAATTAATGAGAATATAGTGATGATATTATAGACATTGTAAACCATTAAATAAGAATATGATGTGCCTAAAATAAAATATTAATATTAATATATATAATTTATGAATTCACAACCCCACTTAAATACTGTCTGACATATCTCGTACTGTCTAAACGGGGCATATCTCATTAGCCTTTTTTTGGGATTTGGCTTTCATCATTCATTTCAATGCATGCTTTTGTCTGTGGGCTTTGATTTTTCTTCATCACTTTCTAGGATAATTTCTTTGGTTTTTTTTTTTTTTTATCATATCTCTCAAGATAATCTTGCCCCAGTTAATTCGCTAGGTGTGCTTCTTTAGTTTGTAGCCGCAAATCAGGAATTTTTATACCATGTTTATGGCTCCTTGAGGAGTTAATCAAATAGATATCAAAGGGTTCATGAAAATAAGCCATAGGCATGCCAAATTGACATTTCCTTCATATTCAAAGAAAATGGTCAGCTTGGGAGATTTATGTGGAATTAATGGTTAGGGAGGGTAATGGTATCGGTTTAAATTTGGATTCATTTCATATTCACCTTATTTTAGGGTGAGTTTTTAAAATTATAAATAATTTCGGATAAGTTTTAATTTTTAAATCTGTTTCATCCTATTCCAAACTCGTCCCGTTTAATTTTTTATTTATTTTTAATTTATTGTGTATTTATCTACATGACATTAATCTTTAAAAATGTGTTTTTTAAAAAAAAAAATTAGTGAAATTATTTTATAAAAATATATTTTAAATATTTTTAAAATTATAAAATGAGTTTAATAGATCTAGGGAGTTCAAGTCGTTGGATTCGGATTCAAGGTCAATCCAAATTTTTAAAAGCTTTAGTGAGATAACGTAAGATAAATTTTGAATTTTGACAAATTTATTCCATTTTTATCCCTATAACGTTGGTTAGCTTGTCTATAAGCTAATTTAAAGTTGATCTTATTTAAATTTAAGAATAAATATATATATATATATATTAATAATAATAAAGTCCATCAAATATATCAATGCATCATATATCATTAATTCAATATAATAAATAATTTAATAATAAATCTGATATCAACTTCAAAGAAAAAGTACGGAATTAGAAAAATATTGGTGGGATTTAAGTTCAATATTTCACAATTATAGAATTTTGGATGCTCAGTCTCAATCAATTGAAATAAACTTCAATTGCTTATAAATATGTACGTTTTAATTAGAATTTTAAATTTATAAAAATATCTTCTATTCAACTCAACTAGCATCATTAAGTTGACAAGTGAAAATAATATTTGTAACTTTTTAATCCGTCTTGATTCATCTCATCAAAGAATTTAAAACTTAAAATGAATAATAGTGCATAAACATCTTTTCATGGTCACCAATTATGTCGACCCGCGGTTGAGTACTTTCAAAATCTATTAAGGCTAACTTAGTTAAAGAAACATATTTCCAATTTTTTTTATTAACTCTTTAACTCAATTATTTTTACCTTGTAAAAGTTAAATTGCTGCGGCTCAAATTTAGCTCGTATTTTAATAAATTGGTAATCTTATCGAAATATATGAAGTCAAGACATTCGATGTGATTTGAGTCATAACAATAAATTTTTAAAATTTTTAAAAATAATTCATGTAAAATATGATATTTTTTAAAACATTAGAGTCTCATATATCTTTCATGTATGTGACAAAGTATCCCAAATTTTCATTAATACAACAATTTATTTTTGAATTTTATTCCTAATTTTGTTAAAATTACACTATCCTTGTTCTTCTATTTTTTCAATACATGCATATATATATATATATGTATATGTATAAATTTATTAGATTATATAATTTTTATTGGCAATCTTCACATATAAATGTATTAATAATTAAGTATTTTATATTGATACATTCTCCAATTAGTAGCGAATTTTAAAGACAAATTGTGTTATGTAAATGGAATTTTGTCAACTTTCAAAATATCCAGAATAATGCTCTGAGTTATAAATTTTAATAGCTCAGGAACTCATTAAAAATTAACTATATGAACAAATAAGTCCAGTATTTTATTGTTTAAACGTTGATTTTCTAAACAGCATAAAATGTAAAATTAAAGTTAGAGCAGCATAAAATGTCAAATATCACAGAAATGATGACAATTAAGAAAGCATGAGAGATGCATTTCCCATGCCTCATTATATTGCATCAACAAAGAATCCTTTATTAAACATCATGTAGGGTGTTTCATCAACACAAAAAATATCACAATTTGCTTTACTACTTTGAATTTTTCTTTTACAAACAGCATCATTTTTTTTTCAAAAAAAAAAAACAAATTGGCATTTTTACCCCTCAAATTATTTTCAGCCGCATTTTTTATGCACTTTGTTTGTTCCTTTTTTATGTTTTCATACTTTTCACTCCTTACAAGTAAATGTCGAGCCCATGATCATGCCTAGCTTGAGTGATAAAATTAATTTTGTATTTTTTTTAATTTTAAAAAATTTAAATTTAATATTTGATTATATGTATATAGTTATTTTAATTTTGGACTTTGTTAGATATGTTTTAATTGATTATTTATTTATTTTTACCTTTAAAATACAATACATAACAATTAATTTATTAAATCACCGTTTTATATAATATGATATAAAAATATAGTCAATTTTCATTAAACAGGTTGGATCGACGATTGAACCAATCCGACCGATTGAATTGTTGACCGGCAACAAAAGTGGTTTGGTTAATATTCTGATTATGAAACACTGATTTTAAGTTTAATTTATGCAAAAACTTATAATCAATTAATAGAGAAATGCTAGCTATTGCTATGTATCACATACTTTTTAACTTTTCTCCACCTTTCCTAAATTTGAAAAATAAAGATTTATTAAAAAATTCGGCAAAATGAATTAATTGCAGTGATTACTTATCAGAATTAGGGAATCTGAAGAAAATTAACCTGCTCATAGGCAAAATAGGCTATAGTATGATATTATTTTCCAATAATTAATAAAAGTCATGCAACATATAAAACAAAGAACACTTTTTTTTTTTTTTTTTTTGTTTATTTTTAACTATGAGAGAATGTAAAGTGACCTATGATTACTGACTTTTGTAGTTGATTTAGTCCCATTCCACGAATAAAACTAGAACTTAATTTAGAATGGAATGGAACCAAACTTATTTAGAATGAAAAAAATAATTAGACCATTTCATTTCCTAGAATTTTCATTAGAGCAAACTTGCGGAATTGCTTTAATAATATGTATAACAGCATAATCTGAGAAGTTTTGGGCTAGAGCAAGTCGCTGAGCCAAACTCTAAGGAGTTGTAAAAACTAATTCGACAACCAAAATTAGACTAAACGCATATGGGTTTCTGTTTTTGAGAATAGCTACGGTGAAGTAGTTATAATACTTCAGGAGAACCTTAGCTTCATTTATATGGAGAACTAGTTTAAGTTTTGGCAATGCATCCCATGTCCTATTTACATTATTGCACTTTTTAGGTTCTTTAAAATTAAATGAGGCACAAGAGGTCTAGCCATTTTTGCATTTTCATTGCTATATATCATACATATATACTCATTATGTCTTAAATTTGTTGCTTCTATTTTTTCATTATCATTTTTTTGGAATGTTTCAAATTAAGGCTTTACTATTGAAAATGATTTTTTTTATCCCCCAAAATCACAGTTAAGAGTTTAAGTAATGATATGATATTATAAACTCTCAACCACTATTTTGAAGGACAAAAGTATAATAATATTCAAAATTTTAATTTTCTCAACTTTTATCTAAAACTGTGTGTCAAGTCAAATTAGAATTATAATTTAGACAGTAGCTAAGGCATAAAAATTGATGTTTGGTTTTATTCTCAAACTTCATTTTCATTTTCAAATTATTCTTCCTAAAATATATCTAAACATATATCACGTTCTCTAATACATTTTTCTCATATTATACTATATTTTTCCATTACATTCTTCCAAAAATACATTCTTCTAAAATACTTCTTCCAAAACTTTCAAAACAAATCCAAACATTTTCTAAGTCTTTAAACTCATTAAGCACCACGTTATTGAAACGATTCATTTGCATCCTTAAAAATTTAATAATAAAAAGAATGATTTTTTTTTTTTTTTTTTGATAGCAAATCTAATCACCCTATTTGTTAAACCACTGAGCCTACAAATTTCAAAGTAAGAACTCAACAATGTATTTAGTTTAAACCAAAGTTTTACCCAACTATACTAGTTTAATCATTTTCACTACCTTGACAGAGGAAAATGCATATGCAAAAAGAATTTAAGCGAAAAATATAGTTTTAGAGAAGGGGATGATTGTGATGTGTGGGGAATATAATAATAATAATCCAGATAAGCACAGCCATAGCCCATCAAAAGCCCACAAAGCCCAAAAGCGAATCCAAGAAGAAAGTTAAGGGAAAAAGAAGGGAAGAGCATTAAAAAGCCTGTTCAAACAAGTACTATAACACACACAACACAGACTCCACCCTCCAACCAATTTGCCTTTTCCCAAACTTTATATAAACCACATAGCTACTCATTATCATATTAACACACAGTCACACACACACACACAGCTCTATCTTTCAAATCCAAACACAGCTCAAAACAAAGAGTTAAAAAAAAAATAAAAAAAAATGAAACAAAGCCATTGAAATATAAGTAGTAAACTCAACCCAGCCCCCTTGGCTTGGGACACTGCACAGTGCAAGCTTTTGTTTTCAACTCTCAAAGCTGCATTCTGCATCTGTAGAGCCCAATTAAAGAATTATACAATTCCATCCTTTCTGTTCTCTGTATACTACTTACTACTAAATACTCACAACCCCATAAACCAAAACACATGCCCCTCTACCTCCTCTCCATTTCCTTGCCCATATCCATCATCAGAAGAGACTTTCTTTTTCCCTTCAGTTTTCATCTTCCTCGCTTGTTTTCTTGATCTGGGCTTCTTAGAAATCCAGCCAAGATGATAACTTTATCTGATTTTTACCATGTTATGACTGCAGTGGTGCCGCTCTATGTGGCCATGATATTAGCCTATGGCTCAGTGAAATGGTGGAAAATTTTCACACCAGACCAGTGTTCAGGCATCAACCGGTTCGTGGCACTGTTTGCTGTCCCTCTTCTTTCTTTCCACTTTATTGCTAGCAATGATCCTTATACCATGAACTTAAGGTTCATTGCTGCAGACACTCTCCAAAAGCTCATTGTTCTTGCAGTTTTGGCTGTGTGGACTAATTTTACCAGAAGGGGTTGCTTGGAATGGACAATCACACTTTTCTCACTTTCAACTCTTCCAAATACTCTAGTCATGGGCATCCCTTTGTTGAAGGGAATGTATGGGGATTTTTCTGGTAGTCTTATGGTGCAAATTGTTGTGCTTCAATGCATTATTTGGTACACTCTGATGCTGTTCCTGTTTGAGTACAGAGGGGCAAGGATGTTGATTTCTGAGCAGTTTCCAGACACAGCAGGCTCAATTGTCTCCATTCATGTTGATTCTGATGTCATGTCATTGGATGGAAGGCAGCCTCTGGAGACTGAGGCAGAAATCAAAGAAGATGGGAAACTTCATGTGACTGTGAGGAAATCCAATGCCTCAAGATCAGATATCTTCTCAAGAAGGTCAATGGGCTTCTCATCAACTACTCCTAGGCCATCAAATCTAACCAATGCAGAGATTTACTCCTTGCAGTCTTCAAGAAACCCAACTCCAAGAGGGTCTAGCTTTAACCACACAGATTTTTACTCCATGATGGGGGTGGCAGGAACTCAAACTTTGGTGCAAATGATGTTTATGGCCTCTCAGCTTCAAGAGGGCCAACTCCAAGGCCCTCAAACTTTGAGGAGGAAACTACAAACAAGTCAAGGTTCTACCATGGAAGCAATAATGCAACAAATTATCCAGCACCAAATCCTGGTATGTTTTCACCCACAGCTGCTTCCAAACTAGCAAATGCAGCCAAGAAACCAAATGGGCAGCACAAGAGTGAGGAAGGTGGCAAAGATCTTCACATGTTTGTTTGGAGCTCAAGTGCCTCTCCAGTTTCAGATGTCTTTGGAGGACATGATTATGGAGCTGACCACCATGCTAATGGCAAAGAAGTTAGAGTTGCTGTTTCTCCTGCCAAAGGTACTAGTTTTTTTTTTTTACTATTCTGTTTTTACTTTGTCTTTTTTCTTTGGATATTTATGTTGATTAGTGCCATGTTTTGATTGTTATTGAATTGTTCTAGTGGAGGGACAAGGAGACAATCAAGAGGATTACTTGGAGAGAGAGGACTTTAGCTTTAGAAATAGAGGTGGGGATAGAGATAATGAAGGGGAGAAAGTGGGAGAGAACAAAGTGAAAGTGATGCCTCCTACAAGTGTAATGACAAGGCTTATTTTGATCATGGTTTGGAGGAAACTCATAAGAAACCCCAACACTTATTCAAGCTTAATTGGGCTAACATGGTCTCTAGTTTCATTCAGGTAAACAAATGAACATTTTGATTCAATTTTCATTTTGTGGGATTAACTCAAATGTTTTTAATTTATTCTGAATTTTATTTTTTATTTTTGCCCTTTGTAGGTGGCATGTTGAGATGCCTGCTATAATAGCAAAGTCCATTTCTATACTGTCTGATGCAGGACTTGGCATGGCCATGTTTAGTCTTGGTGAGTATTAATCATCACACAAATCTTTTGTCTCTCACATAGGAGCTTTCACGATTTAAACTCTCCAACAATCACAACTATTTCTGTATGATAGAATATTATATCTAACACACAGACACACACACACACACATATATATATATATATATAGATATAATAGATGGTTGTAATTGTCGAAAGTTCTCAAGTATAACCCCCTCACAAGCCCTCTCTTTAATGACAATTATTTCTTTAATGACAATGATTAAATCTGACTTTAAATTATTATATCAGTGTGACAATGAGAAAGCAAAGCATGCTAAAAGCAAAGTTAAAAATAAAACAGTCTGCTCATGATGGCATGTCTGCCTCTTTATTTCCTTTTTCTCCCTGTCAAAATGGCTGTTAATAAAAGAAAGATACGCACAGTAAAACACCATGATAAACACACAGTAGTGATGTTGGTGGTGGTGGTGGTGATGATGATGAGAGGTGCATGCTGATGTTGGAGGGATTTGGTTGACTGATATGGGGCTGAGTACTGCAGGTCTGTTCATGGCATTGCAACCGAGGATCATAGCATGTGGGAATTCTGTGGCAGCTTTTGCTATGGCTGTGAGATTCCTTACAGGACCAGCTGTCATGGCTGCTGCTTCTATTGCTGTTGGCCTTCGTGGTGTTCTCCTGCGCGTTGCCATTGTTCAGGTATTAGATATTACTAATTTTTACTCTCAAAAAAATTCATCATTAAATATTACTAATTTATTTTAAAATTATTCTGTACTTCTCAAAATGATACTTCATTTTCAAGAAATATTTTTTTTTTCAATAGTCTAAGCTATTATATTTTAAAGGCATTAGAGTAAAATTACGTCAAACTTATATTTTTTCGAGTTTTATTTAAAACTAATATAGGTCACAATATCCATTATTTTAGAATGGAGGGAGTAGTACTATAATTTGATGTCCCAATAAAAGTACTTGACAAATATGCTTAAATATTGTTTCTTGATCGTAAAACTTTATAAAATCTCGATTGTTAACTATGACAGGATTTTGAAATTATTATTTAAAAACGTTTTAGAATGAAAATGAAGTTGGGATAAGAAAATCAAGTATTGTACTTGACATCCTATATGATATGAATTGGATGCTAATAAAAAGAAATTGCACAAGTCTAGACTCTTTCATGTTATATTTTAGAAATATTTCTTGTTTGCTTTATGTATATTCTAATTACAATTAATGGTCCCCCATTTCAGAATAAATTGAAGACAAGTCCTTGCAAAGAATCTCACCAAAATATACCAACACATGACCAGCCAACACGTGAATCTAACTTCTTTTAGCTTTTAAAACAGTGATGGAGCAGCACATATAATAATAATAATTAAAAAAATACAATTATTATTGTTAATTCTGAAAAGGGAGGTACTTAGCTAAATTCAAATACAACAGGACAATTTGACAGTCAAGGAAAATCTACAGAAAAAGTAGAGTGTGATATATATATATATATATATATATATATGTGCATACAAAATACTAGTAACGTACATTATTTGCCCCATTGATGGTTTGGTGTTGGCAAACAGGCTGCTCTGCCGCAAGGAATTGTCCCCTTTGTTTTTGCGAAGGAGTATAATGTACACCCTGATATTCTCAGCACAGGGTAAGTATATTTTTATACATTTTTTATCGCATAAATTTCATGTATTTTTTTCTATTATATTGTTGAACTGAAGATCTACGATCTTTAAATTTCAGTGTCATCTTTGGAATGTTAGTCGCGTTGCCAATAACACTCGTCTACTACATTTTGTTGGGGCTATGAAGTTGGAATCGATAATTCGATGAGGAAATGACTACGAAAAATTTGTGGAAAGCCAGTAATATATAGCATCGAATATTTGGACTTCAGAAAAGTTTTAAGAGCCAAATCAAAGAAAAGAAAGGAGTGAGCATCGGTCGTTCCACCGTTTTGTGTTTTGTAGTAAAAGTTGTAAAATGATGTTTGTAGTTGATTTTTCATGGGGAAAAAGGAAGAAATTCTCTAGTTGATTGTGATATTATCTCGTTTTTGTTCCAAGAATTAATGCTTAGAGGAAGAAATAGAGATTCGGATTCCATATTTTAAGGTGGTGTTTCATTTTATAATTCTCCACATTATAGATGATTATCAAGTGTATGAAATATTTTTTATATACACTTGGTTTGAATTATATATACTTTGAGTAATATAAATATAAAATAAAGTATTAAATTAAGTAGAGGAACAAAAATGCAAAAGAGGTGGTCTACATGAAATATGCCCTTTCGTTTATGCAAATATTCTATCTGACCACTGACCAGTAGCAAATTTTTAGCAAAATTAGGCTTTAGATTGTTAGAATATGGAATCTTAGGTACAAATTGTTGTACTAAAAGCAAGTCAAAAGTTCCCACTTTTGAGTTGTACGTGGATTCTATTTTCTTACCTCTTTTGAGGTCTTCGTGGACAATGCCTTGGTGATGCTTTTACACAATATATATATATATATATATATATATATATCAATTAAATTTGTGGTACCAAATAAAACTAAAATATGCTTAACTTATTTGATACTCAACTTGATTTTAAAAAGTTTAACTTGAATGGTTTATCATCACTCAATTCATGTTTAATTTAATTAAAATTGATTTAGTTATGCTTATTTACCAATTAAATTAAGTTAAATATAATTTCAAATTCGATAGATAAAAATTTAATAAAATGTTCTACACAATTCAATCCCTTTACACCCTTAATTGAGCACGAAATTTTGGGTGTTAGATGGAAAAATAAAATGTGAGCATCAAATTTAAGACATATCCGGCCAACAAAAGACTGGATGCAAGACCCACCCCGAATTTAAACCCCTGCGGGTGGACCCATCCAAATTTTCCCCATCTCCTACAGAGTCTTGTACAGGCAACTTCCCAATAAATAAAAACCGAATATCCAGTCCAAAATAAACCAAAATCACACACATTGTAAAAACCATTCCCTGATTTGTGTACTCCGAATAGTTTGTTGCAACATTCTTGAATCAATTTGCACTGGCCCTCTGGAAGAGAGAAGAGTCGGTGGTAGCTTCCATTACAATTTTTTTTTTCAATTGAAAATTAAAAAGACTTACGGTGGCAAGTTTGGGGGCTCATTTGGCATGACAGAGAAAGAAAAAGGAAAAAAAAAAAACTCAAGAAGGAAAGAGGAAAGAAGGGTGCAAAGCTCAAGAAGGAAAAATGTAGGGTTATATTAATACTCAACATGTAGCCGCTATATTAGAACTCGTTATTTAAAGTTAGTAAAATTCATATCCATCGTCATCTCTAGTTATCATTATTTTTATAATGAATAGCATTTACTATTGTTACTGAAGTTGGAAATTAATAACTAACATTCACTACAAAAATATATCAGACTAAAAAAAAGGATATAATATGTTTTATTGTTATATTTAAATAATTATAAGTAAAAACTATACTATTACAAATTTATTACTCCCTCAATCTCATTATTTCAGGTCTAGTTTGACTTACCACGAATTTTTTTATAAGAGTTGAAAAAGTATAAGTTCTATGTATTTTTAATTTATTGGTCTTAAAAGTAGTGATTGACAATTAATTGTATCACATCATTACTTAAATTGATATGATAAATTAAAAATATTAATTTTAGGTTATACTGTCTTATTTTGGGACGTCCAAAAAAAAAATTTGGAGCAATAAATTTGGGACAGATGGAGTATATTTAGACAAAATATACTCCTTCCATATCATATTTATAGGTCCAATTTTACTTGATATATAGTTTTAGATGAGAGTTGAAAAAGTAAAAGTTTTAAATAATTTTACCTTATTAACCTTGACAATAATGATTGAGAGTTAGACATGTCATATCATTACTTTTATGTTAGAGGATATTTTTGAGAAAAAAAATTCCAATTAGTGATGGAATAAATATGGTTTGTGAATGGTCACATTTGTGCTTGAATTAGTGAGAAAGGTTAATATGCATAACTTATAGTCGCCTTAACTTGGAGGCTAAGTAGGATCATATTTGATTGATTATGAAGTATCCTAACTTCATAACAAATTTGTTTATAGCTGAACGTGTGAATTACTACAAGAAATTTTGGAGAGTGATTGTCTAGTGGTGTGCAGGTCAAATACTTGGATAGTGATTGGACTTAAGTTCATATAATGTTTAGAGCATCCAAATTGAGTGGGAGGGCCATTGTATCATGTATTCATTATGTGTTTTGAGACCTCTTATGAGAATTGGAAAGTAATTGAATGGACCCTTACTTCGTCACTATATAAGCCCATGTTGTTTCTTGTATACTTTGGGGCTATAGACCATATCATGAAGTATAAGTTTGATGACACTAATTTAGAATATTATCCAATGATCATGATAATTTGGTCAGTCTAAGCATGTCTAGGAAAGCTGTCAAGATCAAGTTGATTGACATGAGAGGCCGATGAAAAACTATATAGGTAAATTACTTATATTCTATGATTCATAGCTTGACCAACTGCTTCGAATTATGTTGGACTAGTCATGAATATAAATATATATTTAGAGAGTCGAGCATGCTTTAATTATTTTTTATTAAGGGGTCTAGAGATGATTGATTGGGTGCAACCACATGATTTGAGTACATAATAAGTTATCGAGTTGTAGGGTTATGTTAGTTTAGCGATGACTTAATAACTTTCTTTACCTATTATTTCTTACTTAGTTGCATGCCTCATTTCTTATATAAAGGGAATGAAGTCAGGTGGAGAAATTGTCGAAGTAGATCGAGTCAAATATCTATCAGTGGGAGATGTTAAAAATTAGATCAAATTTTGGAGCCATAGCCCGATTAATATTCATATTTGAATTGGATTTTAATTCTAAAATATAGGTAGGATTACATTCTTAATTGGACTGAGATTGTTCTTTGTAACATATATCTATCTATCTATCTATCTATCTATCTATATATATATATATATATATCAAATTCCTATCCTAATTGAAGAAGTCAATTAACATTTTCTCCCTAACAAACTTTCTCCTGAATTTTCTCTTTACATCTCCTGAAATTCCTCTATGAATTTTTTCTTAAGCATCGCCAAGAATTCCATTAATTTGATGTGTGTAAACGAGTGGTATCTACAATAGTTATCCACCACAATGAGTAAGACATATTAGATTTGATGCATGTAAATGAGTGGTAGTTACAATAGTTATCCACCACAGGGAATTATCCATCACAATGAGTAAGGCATGTAAATGAGTGGATTAAAAAGTACAGAATATGAATATATTCGTAATTCGATCAAAATGAGACTTCTAGGCGAACTTGATGTGAAATACATGGATCGATAATTTTCATCGTATATAGATGTGCCCTATCCACTCCTATTATGTGCTAATTGTATGATTGAATATATATTGATGGCCTCTCCAAGACAAAAAAATCACAGCCCAAATAGTAATGTAAAAAGTAATTTTAAAGGTAATGCATATAATTTTTGTCAAAAATTAGTAAAAATTTACCAAAAAGATATAATAAATTATTCTTTTATATTCGTAGTATTTTTCTTCTTTTTTTTTCATTAATTGCAATTAAGTTTCTACGTTAATAATCTGATACGTGACTAAAAATTAAAATTATTCTTTCGTTGTTATTATAGCATTTGGCGAGGCAATTAATTTAGTGCTAGATTTATTAGAATTAAAGATATTTATTATGAGTTCCAAATACCTAATTGCAATGTGTCGTGTGTGTTTGTGCAGTTAAGCTTAATAGTTTTTTTAGTGTATCCTAAAACATGAGTTTAGTAAAATAAATCTTCTTACATGTTATTAGTTTTGTGTAGAGTTAATTAACAACTCGGGTTTTAACTACAAAATTTACTTTCCAATTTATAGAAATAATATGAGTAAATTATTAGTACTTAGAATTTCACTTTTGTATTGTAATAATTGGAGTCTTATTTCCTTTATTATATTATTGGATTGAAATTACTCAGACAATGCTAGATTATTTTATCATCTTAATAGATACTTAAACAATAAATGTAAAAGCCATCTAAAATTGATGCAGTTTGAAAGAAAAACTATTGAACATCAACCTGAAACAAAAATTTGAAACATCTGGTTCTATAATCTTTCCAAATTGTATAACGATTACATACAATGAGAGAGGAACTGGAGAGAAATTCGCTGCAAGTTGAATTATTAATAAATTTGTGATGCGAAAAAATATGTATACTATAGGAAGTTTAATTGTCACATGGACAAATAATGTGTGAATCACAGTTACCTTTAGCGGAAGAACATTAATTTACGCTGGATTACAATGCCTACACGTTTTTTCCTCAAATATCACGAATCTCAAATACCAAGAATGGTAACGCACTAATATCCTCTTCCTTCAATGGATGCTATCAGAATATCCATCATATTTTTACACACTTTAAATATTTGGAGAACTCTCTTTCATTTTGGTAATGCTCCAAGAGAGTAACACAGAGAGAAGTATAGAGAGTGCTTTCTGTATATGGAAGACGTAATAATTGTGATACTCTTGTTGGGAGATAATAGGAGATACTCAAGATTATCCTTATCATGATAGGAGATATACACATCCTTATCACAATAGGGTTCCACAAATATGGATGTAAATCTAAAATGCACAAATATCTTCCACGTATACAAATTTGACTCAACATATTCGAATCACATCCTCATAATTTATCATCTCATGTTCCTTTTTTCATATAGGAAATAAGGTGTGAGACCAAGTGAGAAAGGAACAAAATAGGAAAAGAGAGTTATATTAAGTCATCATCGAACTAACATAACCCTACAACTCAAAACTCGTTATGTACTTCAAACTATGTGGTTGCACCAGATCAAGCATTTCTCATCCCTCAATAATAATATAGTCCATGCTTGACTCTTTCAACTATGTATATATGCTTATGACTATGTCAAACATATTTTGACTTAGTTGGCTGGCCTACGAGCCATGAAATATAATTGCATTACCAACTTAGTTCTTCATTGACTTCTTATGTAAATTAGTTTGGTCTTGACAACTTTCTTAGTCATGCTCTGATACAGACTGGATCAATGGTGGCCATTGGATATGTACTAAAGTAGCATCATCAAACTTATACCTCATAATATGGTCCAAAGTCCCAAATGGTTCCAAAAAACACTGTAAAGGCTCATATAGTGACGAAATAAGGATTCATTTAGTCACTCTACTTATAAGGTTGTCAGAAAATACATGTAGTATGAATACATGCTTTGATGGAGATCCCACTCAATTTGGTTATGTCACGCTCTAAATATCATATGAATCTTAGTACAATCGCTACTTAAGCGCCAAGTCTGTGCACCACCAGAAGCCACTGTCTAAAATGCATTCCAGTAGTTCGCACATTTGGCTATAAACAAGCTTTTATAAAATTTGGACATACTTTATAATCAATTAAGTATGATCTCATTTTGGCCTTATGCCAAGGCAACTACAAGTATTAACCTTTCTCGTTGTTCCAAGCATGAAGGCAATTATTCACATACTTTTCAATGGTGTGAATATGATCTGTGAGTCTCATCTGCTCGCTGTCAAAGAGTCAGGGTGATTGTCTATGTGAGTGGGTCAATCTAAACCTCGTGATATTTCACATATATAATAAACATAGTACATTAACAAATTAATAAGAACTAAAACCTCTTTAATCAATAAAATGTTCATACAGGCCCAAAAAACTATGAAGTCCCATGTCACAAATATGTATTTGGAACACATCTTTTCGCAAAGGCTTAGTAAAAGGATCAACAACTATATCACTCATAGGAATATACGTGAGAACTACTTGAGCTTACACAAACTCTCTCGAATAAAATGATATCTGGTGTTGATATGCTTGGTCCTCCCTTGATACTTGGGGTCCATAGCATATGCCATTGCAATCGTGTTGTCACAATAGACAACAACTGCATCATCAACATGCACCGTAATGCATAGACTCTGAAGAAATCTCCTCGACCAGATAGCCTCTTGTACTACTAATGTACAAGCAACACATTTTGCTTCCATAGTGGATAGAGAGATGCAAGGTTACTTTTGCCTGTACCAAGTGATAGCAGTACCTCCCAACAAAAAGGTATATCTCTATGTGGTTTTGCACTCATATCTATCCGTTGATTCATTAGAGTCACTATATTCAATCGACTTTAAATTACCCCATAGGTGTACAAAACGAGATCACTTTTCAAATATCTAAGTATCATTTCGATCATAGCCCAAAGGTTATGCATAGGATTACTTTGATATCTGCTCGCTATTGCAACTGATAATCACAATCAAACTCCCTATCGAGCTCGCATATAGAACCTTAGCCATGCATTCTGTCTTAGGGCACAATTCTTTGCTAAGAACAAAATTTTTATCTATTGGAGTGTCAACTAAAGTAGCATTATGCATATGAAATCATTCTATAATCATCTTGATGTAAGTCTTTTGAGACAAACTCAAGAGTTTTCAAGAACAATTGCAGTATATCTTAACACCAAGTATGTAGTCATTTTCTCTAATGTCTGTAATCTCAAAATAGAGGACAACTACATCTGAGTGGTGATAATAATATTCATGTCATTCCTAACCAACAAAATATTATCCACCTACAGTAGAAGTATTAAGAAATTCTTTCCACTTCTCTTAACATATACATAGTGGTCTTCCACAACTATTGTAAAGCCTATAGTTGTGATAGCTTGATGAAATCAATGGTACCACTATCTGAAGAATTGTTTCAGTCTACAAATAAAACATTTAAGATGGCACACTTTTGTGCTCTTGTCCAATTTCTTGAAATCCCATAGGTTAATCCATATAGATTTTTTCGTCCAACTCTCAATTGAGAAATGCTGTCTCAACATCAATCTAAAATAATTCTAAATCTAGGTGGGCGACAATGGCTAAGGTGAGGCGAATAGAGGTAAACTTTACCACATGGGAGAATGTTTCTTCATAATCTACACCATTCTTTTGGGTATATCCATTCGCCATAAGTTGAGCTTTATAGTTGTCGATCGCTTGACCTTTAGAACTTATTTGTTCCCAACGATCTTGTATCTAGGTTGAAGATCGACTAGCTCCTAAACATGGTTCTTAGTCATCGAGCTTAACTATTCTCCCATAGCAGCTATCTACTCATTTGCATTTGGAGAAGCCACAACTTGTTTATAGTAGTTGGTTCATCAACATCCACAAAAGCACATATGAATGATTTCTCTTCGATCTTATAATGCCAAAGGGGTATTATTCCACATATGCTCCTATCATTTGTGGATTAAGAGTTCTTTTCTAGTAGGTCATTCCCACTAACCTGGGGTCGCTTTTATTATCCCCATCAATTATTACATAAAGCCGCGAAGCCTCACCCTCACCGGGGATTGGAGCACAGATGTGAGGATATTATAATTGTATAGTTCAAGGTTCTCTTTGACTTCGCTAATGATCAGAAATTCCTCCTCAAAGAAATTCATATCACATGACTCAATCTCTGTCATTTCTCCATTAGAGTGTTCACCGTACATAATCTAGCCCTTTAAGTGATCGTAATATCTTATAAAGATATGTTTAACTGCTCTAGGACCAATCTTCTATGCTTATGAAAAGTGTTATGAACAAACCTCAACGACCCCAATAGGTGCAAACCATCTAAATTAGGTATTTTCTCATCTATAGTTCATAAGTTATTGAAAGAACTGACTTAGAAGGCATATAGTTCAGTTTTTAGGCAACAATCAAAATTGTATCTCCTTAAAATGATATTGGAAGATTTGCTTGCACCATCATTGATCTGGCCATATGTGTTAGGTTTCTTCTCTCTGTACCCCCATTTTATTGTGGAGTGTGTGGAATCAACAATTGTCTTATGATCCCATTTTCCTTACATATTTGTTTAAACAGATCAGACAAATATTCTCACCCTCTGTAATTATGTAGAACTTTGAAGTTCTTAATCATTTAAAATAATCAAGTGCTTATAACCGATGAAATAAGATATATACTAACCTACAATGCGAATAATCATCAATAAAAGTGAGAAACAAGATGCACCATGTCGTGCCTTCACATTCATTGGTCTGCATATATCTGAGTGGACTAACTAGATCTTTGGAATTCATTTATTTCTTGAACCATGAATGAAGAAAGGTATGAGAGAAAAACCTATTATGCAAATAGAGTAGGAAAAACAGGAGTTGACTTTTAGGTTGAGGACCGCCAGAGTACTCGAGAGGAAGGATAGCCCTCTTTGCCTTTTCAAAAGTCTTCTAGCAGGCTTTTCCCGCCAAACATGGTTTACATGCAAGAAGGTTGACTTTAGCGAGGTGGCATAGAAGGTCTTCTCAAGTTAATCTAGTCATCATTTCTTATCCTATATGCCCTAATCTCGCAAGCTATTTAATAGTATCATAATTAACATCAACAGTAGAAGAAATATAAGAAATGCAGTCATCGAATAATTCTAGCATGAAAAGTCCATTATTCATAAATCTTAAACCATAAAGGTCTTTGCCCAGAAAAATAGACAAACTAGTTCGTTCAAACAAAAAAGAAAAACTATGTACTAAAAGTGCAGTAACCGAAAGTAAATTACATCAAAACCTAGGTATATATTGCACATCAATAAGGAGTAGCTCGCGTCTAGTGCCGAGCTTGAGTTGGTATTATAGATATGAAAAATTTATTGCCAATTATACATTGATATGTGTAATATATTTTTTACTTATCGATTTTATATCTTCATTTATTTTTGAAATTATCATTAAATTTCAAGATTAAATAAGATATTTAATTGATAAAGAAATTAGTATTACTATATGTCAAATTATAATATTTTGGCAATAAAGATCATATCTTATAAATTATGAAAGTGATTACCAATATATTAGTAATTCAAATCATATACTGTAATTAAGGTAGTAAATGCTCATCAAATCGTGAAGGACCAATCAAATCATCCCATGTCATCAAGTAAAAATAGCAAGAACTTCTATCATAAGAGTATAAATAGAGGTTATCTCCAAAAAATTAGACAGAACAAAAACAACAACAAAGCAAGTCCAAACAAGTTGAGAAAAAGAAAAAGTCTAAGCAAAAGAGGTGTTGGAGGAAGTCTTGAAATTCTCTCAATCAAAGACGATCAAATTCAAGGAGTTCATCGTAGAGTCATCCAAATAATAGCATTTAATTCAAGATTATGCTACTAAGCCTTTGAATTAACATTATTGGAGATCAAATCAACTTTGAAGGAGATCAGTGGGTCGATTTAACGAACAAGTTACGAAATCCAAAAAGTTAACGTTCTTGAAATTATAACTTTTAATTTAGGATCACAGTGCTAAACCCTTGAGTTAACATTATTAAAGATCAAATCCAACCTTGAAGGAGATCAAAGTGCAAATGACCCTTCAAGCAATTCAAAAACTAAAGATCTCATTCTTGAAGAGAAGAATCAGATGATCAAAAAGAGATTGTACCCATATTTGTTTATTCAATTCAACTAAAGTCCAATTTGTACTATTTTCTTGTCTTGCTATTTATGCAGACAATAAAATCTATGTTAAAAAGTTCTGGCACGCCCAATGGGGTGATCTTAACCTCTCATCTCTTTTTTTCAAATCAAGTTCGAAATTCAAATGGAGATGAAGGACAATCACTCCTACTTTCAAAATATCAAAATACAAGCATGAGATGGCAAAAGAAGATGGTGTTTTCCCAAGCAATGAAGCCGCCATTCTAAATCCTATTCAATTAGGGCAAATAAAGATGGTATTCAATATCATCACTCAAAATTCTATTCAATGGGGGCACATGGAGGCGGTGTTCCATGCCATCTCTCAAATTCCATTCAAAGAGAGCAAATAAAGGTGATGTTCCATGCCATACTCAAATTCTATTCAAATGGGGCAAATAAAGGCGGTGTTCCATGTCTTCACCCAAAATTCCATTCAAAGGGGACAATGAACCGGTATTCCATATCTTCACTTAAAATTCCATTCAAAGGGGATAATAAAAGCAGTGTTCCATATCTTCAATCAAATTCCATCCAAAGGGGGACAAATGAAATGGTGTTCTATCTTTTTCTCAAATTCCATTCAAATGGGGCAAAGCATGAGATAAAGTTGTTGAAAGACAATTCCGAACATAAACTCTATGAATATTTCAAATCAAAACCTGCTTAAGTGCTACTTGATAAGAGTATAAACTGTCAGTAATGCTTCTAGGTACAAGCATAAACTATCTAAAATATTCAAATTGAAGTCTTCTTAAGTACTCCTAGATATGAGCGTAAACTATCTAATATTTTCAATTTAAATTTTGTTCGAGTGCCCTTGATAAAAATATAAGCTATCAATAATACTACTTGACATGAGTATAGAAGGTTTACAAATCAAATCAAATGAAATACTTCTTAACAAAAGTATAAAAGGTTCAAAGTCAAATTCAAATGAAGCGTTCCTTGACATGAGTATAAAAAATCTACAAATCAAATCAAATGAAGCACTCCTTGACATCAATGTAAATGTCTATAAATTAAATCAAATGAAGCACTCCTTGACACGAGTATAAAAGGTCTAGTGTTTTTATAATCAGACCGATGACTAAACCGATCTTGCTAACGATTATCGGTTCAACCGGCGATCGGACAGGTCTAATGAAAATTGATTATATTTTATTATTATATTATATAAAATGATAATATAATAGATTAATTATTATGTAATACATTTTAAATATAAAAATAAATAAATAACTACCTAAAAAAATATCTAACAAAATACAAAATCCAAATAATCACATAAATATAACAAAATATCAATTTTTTTTTAAAAAATAAAATAAAAAAATAAAAAATAAAAAATCGGTCAAATTGATTTGATCGACCTTTGACTGGTTTTGACCGATCCAATTAGAACCCTTAATCGAACCAGACCGACCTTCGGTTCTCAATTGAACTGATCGGTCTGGTTTAGTTTTCAAAACAATGAAAAGCTCTATAAGTCAAATCAAATGAAACACTCATTGACAAGAGTATAAAAGGTTTAGAAGTCAAATTCAAATAAAGAATTCTTGATATAAGTATCTAACAAAGTCAAATTCAAATGGAGACTCCTTGATACGAGTATAAATTATTCATAAATTTCAAATTAAAATGCAAACTTCTTGATACGATTATTAACTATCTAACAAATTTAAATTCAAATTGAGATCTCCTTGATACGAGTATAAACTATGCACAAGTTTTAAATTCAAATGGAAACTCCTTGATATAAGTATAAACTATCTATAAATTCCAAATTCAAGTAAAAAACTCATTGGTATGTGGATAAACTATCTACAAATTTAAATCAATTCAATTGAAAAGCTCCTTGATAAGAAAATAAACTATCTATAAATTTAAATCAATTCAACAGAAGAACTCTTTGATAAGAGTTTAAACTCTCTCTATGTTCCAAATAAGTTCAAATATACTGTTGTGACTTGATCCTCTTGACGAAAGAGTTCGACATTCATTCACTTTTCTCATCCGTTAAAATAAATGCATGTGAACAAGTCTCGAGGGAGCATTTATAGATATGAAAAATTTATTGCCAATTATAAATTGATATATGTAATATATTTTTTACTTATCGATTTTATATCTTTATATATTTTTGAAATTATCGTTGAATTTCAAGATTAAATAAAATATTTGATTGATAAATAAATTAAATATTACTATATATCAAATTATAATATTTTGGTAGTAAAGATCGTATCTTGTAAATTATAAAAATGAATACCAATATTTTGGTAATTCAAATCATGTCTTGTGATTAATGCAGTAAATATCTTTCAAATCGTGAAGGACCAATCAAATTATCTTCTGTCATCAAGTAAAAATGGCAAGGATTGTATCCTACAACAAAAACAACAAAAAAGCAAGTCCAAACAAGTTAAGAAGAAGAGGTTCAAGCAAAAGAGGTGTTGAGGAAGTCTCGAAATTCTCTTAATCAAAGTCGATCAAATTTAAGGAGATTCACGATGTTCAAGACAAATATCAAGGAGTTCATCATGGAGTCATCCAAATAAAAGTGTTTAATTCATGATTATGCTGCTAAGCCTTTGAATGAACGTTATTGGGGATCAAATCGACTTTAGAGGAAATTGGAGGTTCGATTCCACCAACAAGTTGTTAAATCCAAAAAGAGAATATTCTTGAAACTATAATATTTAATTCGAGATCATAGTGCTGATCAATGTGCAAATCCCTCTTTGAACAATTTGAAATCTGAAGATCGCATTCTTGAAGAGAAAAATTAAAGGATCAAAAAGAGACTGTACCCATATTTGTTTATTCAATTCAACAAAAATCCAATTTTTACTATTTAATTGTCTTGCTATTTTTGTAGACAATGAAATTTGTATTATAGGTATGACCTAACTCCAAGGACCTCCTCTTGTGCGCCAATTCTCGTTGCAATGTAGTGGCTGCATATTGGCATTTGATGATAATCTATGAATCCTACTCGATTCCTTATCACATGTTTTGTTGCTCTTGTGTCTACAATCTAACCAAGGAGAGGATTAACAACAAAGACATGCGAACAAACAAAAGAACTAAAAGTGCTTGGAGTGGGTTTTACATTTTTAGCTTAGTGCTATCATGAGCGAGTGACCCAATTTGTTGTAGTTATAACACTTGACTTTTTTTTTTCTAACCCTCTTGCCTTGGTGACACTTCTTATCCTTGTCACCTTGTGGGGCTAAATTTTGAGTTTGACCATTGCTTTGTCCACCATCCTTTTGCTTGTTCCAATATTTGCCTTTATTAGGCTTATGTTCTCTAGCATGTGTGAGAAGAGTAGCTACTTATGCTTGCTCCGACTCTTGATGGTCAGCCTCAAGCTTAAGATAACTGGGGACACTGTTGAACAATCAATACTTGTTGTCCATTAGTGAGTTCACATCCAACATTTTGAAGCTCTCGAATCATATCCTTTATCATATCAAGATGTTGGGTCATCAAGTGCTTTGGGTCAAGCACGTGCTGATTAAACTTGAGGATTATCGCCCTCAGTCTATTAACCAAAGTGCTACAATATGTGACTTTCAATAATACAAAATTATCAATTCATGAATAAAATACACAATGTTCATTAAGAACAAAACATGTACAATAATATGAATAATAATAAAACTGGATTGACATTTGGTGCGTCATGTCGAGATAATTGTTGGCCTATGGTGATAATTGGCGAAACATATCCCAAAAATTACATGACCTCCAAAGAATTACATATCTTAAAAAAATAAAATAAAATTTTTCAGAACCTACTACATCAATCTAAAACTAGGATACAACATTACAACCATCTCCACTAATTATCTCTCAAATAAATAAAATATAAAACATCATATAATAAATATGAACAAAAACCCAAAAATACAAACTCCCATACCATCCACATTCACAAACATTCTAATGGCATAAAATTGCATAATCACAAGAAAGTGCAATTAAAAACATGATTTTTCTCTAAACTTATAAAATTATCCTAATTTCTATCCAACCACAGATGAAGGAAAAACATATTTTCTTGGCTGAAAAAAATAAATTTTAAATTTTAAATCTACCTTAAAAATAAGAATATTATTCTGTTCGCTTGGCAAAATTTTTAATTTTGATTTCTTTAATCTTGCTACCAAACAGCCCCTTAAGGATGAGGGAGGGCCCTGCACTGCCTGGATGCGCCAGCTGGCATGCGCGCATGCTTTCTCTATATTTAAACCTACTGTGCCTCAAAATTTATGCCCAATCACCTTTTTCGACGCAATTTTCTGGCAAGCTCCTTCTTTTTTTGGTAGATTCTTTAAATATTCATATCTTTCTCAATTCTTATCCATTTTAGACACGTAATACAAGGTTTAATTTTATTTTCATGCTCTACACCATGGTACCATTTTTATGCATCAAAAAGTTAAAAATAAATTTGATTTTTAAGCATAAATCAAACAAGTATTTCAAAAAATAATTCATAATAGCTGATTTGATTTATACCAAATTAAAACATTCATTTTACACATCAAAAATACAAAATAGGGCACAAGTCTCACAGCCTAATTTTCATATTTGAATTAATTATAATTTTTTTGATAAATATCAAGTATAAAAAATATCAGTGCATTTGATTATTCATAAAGGCGAGGTCGAGCCCTAATGACTCTAATATTACTGTAGAAAATTTAATTCTCATATAAATAAATAATGTATGAATTGCTATTACCTTTAAAAGTGGAAGAACATCAATTTTCACCAAATTAGCTCGTCTACAAGCTTTCTCCTCTAATATCACAAATCTCGAATACCACAAACAGTAAACTAGTGTATGAATCTAAGCTCTTACTTGATATGCTCGTGGTCACACGATCCATTTGCTTATATGAAATTACTGGTGTATTTATGATCACAATTGACATTGGTTCAGTCTCATGTAGGAGTAAGAAATGTAAGAAATAAATAAAATAAAATGGGTTAACGTGTTGCCCATGAGGGCTGACTCAACCCAACTTACTTGACATTAGAGTTTTGGTGGGAGCGATTTTTTTGTAGCAAAAACCACACCACAAAAAGATTAAAAAAATGAAAAACAAAACTCCCCGCTAATCATAAGTTACTCCACTTTTGGAGATACGCAGAAAACTACTAAAACTCTTTATAGAAAGTAAAAAGTATGTAAAAGAACAATAAGCAAAACGAGGGCTATTGTGATTAAGAAAAACACCATAAAGCATTTGGATTGTGGAAGTAAAACTATTTTCGTTCGTGATTAATTTCTAAACCTTGTTTAAGTATCAAAATACAAGAAAAAGTAAGTGAATCAATTATAAAAATCTATTTTTTTAACATGAATTTTTGTTAGAAAATTCATGAATCTCATTTTAAATTCCGTCAGAAGGAATATAAATAGTTGTATTTATTTAGGTTTAGATTTACATTTCTAAATTTAGAGATTCCTTGATTTAAGACTTTCTATGTGATTAGGAATCCCATGATTTCTAACTTTCCATCTAGATTAGGATACTTTGAAAAACTATCTTTGTTCTGGTGATGCTTTGAGAGATAGAAACAAAAAATATAAAGAGAGTGTTTTCTATATGTGGAAGACGTATAAAGATATATTTTCATCCCAATCACAATTAGAATTATACTTGGAGATATACACAAGATAAGATATACACAAGATCATTCTTATTACAATAAGATTCCAGAAATACAGATTCAAATATAAAATACACCAATATTACTGATTAATGTTTACATTAAATTGCTTATATAAACTGCAATATATAATTATTGTTGAAAATTAGTTTTTGTTATACTTTTTAATTCTTGGTATTTATAGTCTTTACATTATTTTGGCCATAATAGCTTCTTGGCCACTCTTAAGTTTCAACCCAGGATCCATCCGTGCCACCAGTGAGGTTGGAGGCACGAACCGTCTAAACCATTAAAGCAGCGGCAGGAGGGTCCGAGAATTGCAGGCCCAACTTCAAGGTGTGGAAAGCAAATCTGGCAATAGGAATCCCAAAACTACTTATGTGTATGGTAATACATATATTAATTGGGGTGATTTGGGGGCGATATATATTAAACCTGTAATCCAACCAAAATCTGGTTAGGTTCAGGTTAACAGAATCGTCCCCGATTTAAAACCCATTTAATTCTCAAAAACTTGTCCTAAATAGGACGGGTTTAAGGAAAATTGCGAATTATTGTCATCCCTAGCGGGTTATACAAGTGGTACTATTATTTGTGTAAACGCAAGTCTCATATTTGAAAATAAAAACAAAAAATATAATGCTAAGTAAAATCTATTGATTTGATGGAACTGTATACATTCTTTGACTGGATCCTCTTATTCTTCTGACCAAGAACAACAATTTGTAAATTTGATGGCTTGTGATTAAATTCTATGCATTAATCTCCTCCCAAATTAATTTTGAAACCTTCCTTAGTATTTCTATTACTTGAATATAGAATTTGTATCTTGAATCCAACGAAACTCCTCCATTTATACTTTTGTGGTGGGAGTTCTTGCCAAATTTATTTAATTTTTGGCATAATTTGATTGATGTTCAATATCTTGGTGGCACCAATCATAACTCAACATGATTTATTATCGGCATTAATTGATGGTATAGTATAATTTGATTAACATTAAATATCTTTGAGCATAAAAAGTGACAATTACTTTAAATAACTCAACATGAAACATGACAATATTTGATTGTAGGACCACCAATTAAATGTTTTATTTAATTTTTGTGAATTTCACAACAAATAAAAAGTTAAATTATTTCCACATGTCACCATAGAATTGGCCAATACATTTACATGTCTACTTGGTACCCCCCCCCCCCCCCCCCCGCCCTGATTGAATGCCATATTGCATAATTGCCCCACCTTAAACTTTGCCTAGGATGTATTTTGTATTCACTGGGGTAAAAGTGCCTAATTATTTAATTATTTTTGTACCCAGAGAGTTTCAACTTTCTAGTTTAAGAAATCATGCAAATTTTGAAATTTGAAGATATTTATTTTAAAAAGCATTTCGAATTTTCACTTTTAGCTTTCGAACCCTCATTCATGATGTGACGATTAATATTATAAGTCGATGAATAGTATAAATTAAAACATCGATAGTGAAATCGTGCAAATCCTTTCATCAAATTCAAACTCGACTCAAAATCTATGAATACCCACAAGACTCTAGTTTGATTTCTTTCTCCTGAAAAGCTTAAAGCTGATGGAAAAGCCATCCCTTCTATGAGAATAGAGCCTATCATCAATCATTTGTTTGAAGACAATTCCCATATATATATATGGCTGCAGCATCACCTAACACCAAGTAACCATTCAAGAACCCCTTTGAATATTCCAACAGAGTGATCAAAAGATGAGAGTGACAAGTGATGGAATTTCTATGATATTTCTATAGTTGTATGTATGAGAGCTATGACTAATGCAGTAAGCGTGCATTGGGGTAGGCCTACTGAGCATCGGATCCATGCAATATGCACTCCGTCAGAAGCATTATTCTTGCAATTGTGTGATATCATTTCATCCTTATGTAGATTGGCCTGCATGAATTGACATAGCATTTCCATTCACAAAGGTCCAAAATGCTAAACCATGCTTTGTTTGGTGTCTTTTTCCAAAATGTTTTCTTTTTTCTTTTTAAAATAATCATAAAACATTTAACATTATTTATCCTTCAAAACACATTTCTTCTTTCCCAAAATATTTTCAAAATATCCTAATTATTATATTTTATTTATATTCATATGTTTATATATATATATATATATATACATTTCAATTGTTATACATTTCAATATATATATTATTCAAATCACTATATGAATAATATATATGTATATATATTTATATCTTTTAATCATTACATTAGTATATATATCTATGGCATCTAATTTTGACATTAGTATAAAAATAATATATAAAAATATAAAATGATGATGTGACACCATTAAGACATAATATCTACAGTAGAAAATGTCTCTCCTAAAAATAAAATTGAACATAACTTCTAAAAAATATACAAAATCAACCATTTCCAAAATAAAACCAACTTAGCCACATTGTCCAATACATTTCTTCAAAATACATATTCCCAAAATATTTTTCTAAAGCGCTCGCTCCTAAACAAAATCAAAGATAGCCATATCTTGGAATATTTCTCCAATCAGAAAAGGCTTATGTTTTGTGTCTATATAACTACTAAGTTGAGTGTCTAATTGGCTTGGTCCATAACTTCCCTCAAGGTTAAATCATGTATTTGAATCGGCTTATAATTAGGGACATAGTCAGAATCATAGGGGCGAAAATAATTTTTTTATTATAGTTCATTATTAAAGTCAAACTGAAAATATATATAGTACTTAACATTAACACACAAAATAATAATATTTTCATATTTGTATATATATTCTATCAAAAAGTTGCTTTTAAACAAATATGAAAAGCATTCATAATTAGTACAACATGATATAAAAAAAAGTTTGAAAAACATGCTTGAATATAAATTATGTGGAAATGAGAGCAACTTTAATGTCAAAGTCTCCAATAAAATAATAAGAATAGCCGTAGTGAACCTATATGAAATATTAAGTACCTAAAAGATTTTAACATCACATATTTCTAGTACTAATTTTTTAATTTATAACTCCAATTTAAGCACCTCACGAATAAAAAATTCAAAATCTTGTTTCTCTACTACCTATATATTAAATTTAATGGACCTATCAATTAGACTATGATTTCAATCTCTTATTTTCTTATTTATTTTTCATTCCTTAAAAGGAAAAACAAATCATTCTTATGGTATCTTGTGTATTCAAATGACTAAGATTTTCTTGACTCAAGTTGAGACATTTTACAAGAATAAATTCATCCACCAATAACAGAAGTGACTAATCGATTTTCAAGGCTTCAATAGAAAATTAAGAGAATTGATTTCAGAACTTTGATTAAAAATTAAAGAAAATATAGAAAACATCTAGAAATCACATTTAAATTTAAGGGAAAGAGAGAAAAATGACAAAAGACTAACATAAAAATAATGACCAAAATTATTAGAAAAAGAAAGAATAAGATACCTTTAAACTCTAAAAAATATAGTCTGTTAAAATATTGAAAATAAGAAAGAATAGAGGTGAAATGAAAAGAGGGAAAAAGAGACGGGTTGAAATGGATATAGAAGATATTTTGAAAAATATGGAGGACAATTTAATCACTTTAAAGGGGCAAAAACTTGCATTTTAAGAAATTTATATTTATGTATATCATATATATATATATATATATATGTGTGTGTGTGTGTGTAGTTTATAAACCTGGGCTCTCCCACCAGGTCGAGCCAAAGTTGGATTCTTTCTCCAAATCGAGTCAAGCGTGGCTGACCTGGTCCCAAGTCAAGCCACGCTTGGCTCGACTATCCAGGTCGAGCTAAGCGTGGCTTGACTTGGATTCTTCCTCCAGGTCGAGCCCAGTTCTTCCTCCAAGTCAAACCCGTGGCTCAACCTGAAGTGGTTCTCCTTCATGTACAAGCTAGGTTGCTTGTTTTCTCCAATTCGCAATCCACGTAGTTGTAGCCCATTTGGGTGATAGTCATGTCAACCTTAAATACTTAAGATTTTGGGAAGAATTATCCCCTGAGAAAATTGGCGTCATTCTTAGTCTACCCAAGTTTGGGAGTGAGTCTTGGGAAGAGGAGTCTTCTGACTTTAGTGTGTAGGATAGCTCCTTGGGATCTAATGGATCCTTCGATTCTGATAATGCTGTGCCTTTCATATTATATTTTTATTTTTTAATGTCGTGAAAAATACTTGACTTCATGACCTTCTATTGGAAGGGTCGCTCAACTAGTTGAGGTGGGAGAAGTGGTGTTGATTGAGATGGAACTGAAGTAGGCTAGAGCAGGGGTGGTGGTAGGCCTTCTTACCCCCTTGAAGGGGTGATGAGTGAAAGTTGATATCATATAATGTAGCTGGTGAAGCTAGAGGATAGCCTTTTCAGATGCCACCAGATATAGTTCTGAAGAGGCCTCGTGACTTTTCTCTTGCTTTTGTTGTCCGTCATGGTGCAGGGAAGGGTTACTTTATCTACGAGGTAAATCAGATTGAAGGAGTGGATTCCCTTTGGGATGTAAGGGATCATGTATTGAGTTAAAAGAGGACTCGTATTATGGTAAATCAATATCATGTCACTCTCCTTGAGGCAAAACTTAATTGCATTATTGCGGTGGTCCCTGCGAAGGACTTAGCCCGGGTAACTTGTTTCCATCATTCTTGAGCTTAGTCCGTTTACTTAGTTTTTTCATTGAGTTGATGCTTTGGCTTGTATACCATTAGTCATTTTCATTAGTAGACATAGCTATTCTAGATTCGATTACTTTGCGCAAGACTTGAACTCGTATGTTTAATTTTGTGTATTCTTGTTTTTGCCTACTCCAAGGTCGCACCACTTAGTCTTTTTTGTCGCTGTATGCAATGCTTGTTACTTTAAACTGCTCATAATGGAGGAAGTAGGTATGACATCTCATATTAGCGAGCTGGGAGGGATCCTCGAGTATGGAGGCTGGAATGACCTCTCGAGTAGGGGAGCCGGTATAGCTCCTTGAGGGTGGAGGTCGGTATTATTGGGTTCACGCGATCCCGAGAAACATATACGCAGTGGAATTTAAAATTTTTTAAAAACATAAATATACATTACATCACATGTAATTAAAACAATTCCAGAACCCTTTCGCGATTACTCAGTTGTGCATTTTCTGATAGTTAAAGTAAGAAAGTTTCAAAAATTCTTATATTGATTTGCACTCCAGCTGATGTAGGGATTGAAATGATTCAAATCGTTATCCTTGAATGAAAGTATCTCCATGTTCTTCAATTTAAAACCCCTTTGATTAAAATCTGATTCACTTCTAGAATCCCAAATATTATCCCTCTAACGGTATCCACACTTTGGATGCCCACTCACAATCGAATCCTATGCTAGTAGTTTTTGATTCGATAATTCTATCTCAAAATAATTTTGTTTGGAACAAGAACACACTAACAATTAGTGTTTTATGTGTTTAATTTAATTGTTAATTCAACAATTAAATCTAGAATTAAACTAGATAAAAGGTTGGTGAACTTTTGGAGATTGAAAGGAAAGGAGAGACGAATTTTTGGGGATGAAAGAAAACTATTTTTCTCATAAAAATCTGCAATTAAAATTCCCATAAAAATATCCAAGAAGATTATCAATCAAGACTATCACAAGTTCTTTCTATTTAGGACTTTTCTTTCTTTCTTATCTCCAACTCTTTTGGTAAGTTTCCTTATCCCATAAGAACTTTTTTTTTTCTTATTACCTCATAGAAATTGAATTCCCAATTCAACTTCCTCTAGGAATTGAATTCCCAATCCAATTTTCTAACGAGCTTCCTACAAGCCCACACCTAATGGGCCTAGGTTTAAGTAATCAATTAGACTCTACTTTAATTAATCCAATCAATTAAATTAATTCATTTAATTAATTAGGCCTATCTTACTTAATTAATCCAATCAACTAATTAAATATTCCAATTGGGCTTCCTAATCTAATTAGGTCCAATCAATTAATCTAATTAATTAATTGAATTAATTCCACACTTGAATTAATTTAACCCCATTAATTAATCACATTAATTAATTTAATCCAATACTTGGATTAATTTCTAGGCCAGAAATGAACTTGTCCAAGTTTTGTGTGTGACCCCTTAGGTTCACTTTAAACTAGCCGTGGGCTCACAACTCTTGTGACTTAATTGAACAATTAATTGTTCTGATTAATTAATCCAATTAATTAATTTTTTTGAAATTAACTCATTAATTCCAAGAACCCACAAGACATGGGAAGCATCTAGCAATGTATCATGACGCCTAGTCTAAGGTGAATGTGCAAATCTATTTTAATTACGAATAGCATACAAGTACGGTCCTTCCATCATCTAATCTCCCGATTGAGCCTAGGGCATGGATATTAAGTCGAAACCCTATTAATTCAATAACTATGTTTTCATTCCTAGTAGCTTGACTTGATGATGAATAATTAGAAAACCCCACGTCTAATTTTTATCCAACCTTAGTCAAGGATTTTAGAGTCAAGTACAGTTGAACACATAGGAGATTCACCTATTCATTTAGATAGGTGATAGATCCTTTGTTGGCCACTCATTAATCTACATGTATGAAGATGTTACACCCAATATAAACCCCTTGTGATTGTCATGCAATCAGGAAATACATCAAAGTACAACATGTCATGCACAAGGTTACCATGGTGCTTCAAGTCCAAGGTCTAATTCTTGCACTATCATAACGAGAAAATTCCATTCAACAATAGAATAATTCCAATTGAGAATTTTTTAGGTGGGGTAGTTCATTGTACTTGTTCCCAACAAGCACCCGCATACATGTTCTAGTGTCTCTACACCAATACCTATGGAATGAGGCATCCTCCTTTCAAGCCTGCATCGTATGCACAAGTTTCAACAGAATCAATGGTTTTCTATCTCATTAATCCTTAACTTGGAATGTTTTAAGATCATAGCCTTAGAGGCATATTCCAAAATCACCATCATATGTGTAACCATGCTCCAAAGCAATGTGTAATCTAAGGACTTTATCTAATTCTTATGATGAATTTAAGATAAAGATTTCCATTTAAATGATATTAATATGAATAAGAATGATTCGCAAGAGTATAAAAACGGCCAGAACAATTGGCACGTTGGGCACTACTCTAACAGGTATGACCTCTCATAAAGAGGAGCTGATATGAATCTATAAGTGTGAAGGTCAGTAGGGCCTCTAAGATATGGGAGCCAGTATGACTTCTCGAGGGTGGAGGTTATTAGAACCTCTCAAGTATGGAAGCCAATAGGGTTCCTCAAGGGTGGAGTTCAGTAGGACCTCTTAAGTATTAGAGCCACATGACTCCTTAAGTGTGGAGGTCAGTAGGACCTCTTAAGTGTGGGAGCCGGTAGGCTTCCTCAAGCGTGGAGGTTGGTAGAACCTCTCAAATATGGGAGTCGGTAGGCTTCCTCAAGCGTGGAGGTCGGTAGAACCTCTCAAGTGTGGGAGCCAATAGGCTTCCTCAAGCATGGAGGTCTGTAGGACCTCTCAATTAAGGGAGCTAATATGGCTCACTAAGTGCGTCGTCTTGAGGGGATTCATCTTGATTGCCCAGGGATAAACATATGTTAACTTCAGGGGTATCTGGATATCCTGAGGTGTATTTTGCCTTTAACCTTGAGGGAAGTTGAGTTGTGGGACTCTATGGCCGCGACATTGCTAAAAGGTTGTTTAGTATAAGTATGACACATGTAAGATAAGGTATTAAAAAGTAAAGAAATTTATTTCATTAACGTAGAAATGAGTTTGGAATTAAAGTAAATTATTGCCTTTTAGGGTGTGATAATGTAAATTTGAATAGTTTCCTAACGAGCTAAGAAATAAAACTGCTAGTCGTTTCAGGCGTAATTGAAAAAATGAACTAACTAGTGGCCCTCATGGGCATAACTTAATCAAATTAAACTAATTGTCTCTATGTTAGCACTACTAGTAGATTTCGATTGCATGGCCTCAGGAGATGACTCCTAGCACTCATGTTGTTGGGAAGTTATCTTCATCATGCCTCTTTTTGCCTCCGCTAGGATGTTCCTTGGATGAGTTGTACGGTCTTGGGGCATTAGGCTTAGAGTGACGATGATTGTCTTCAACTTTATCAACATACTTTGTTAGATAGCCATTCTAAATGAGCCCCTTGACCTCATTCTTAAAGTGGTGGCACTCCTCTATTGTGTGCCCGTAGTCCTAGTGGAAGTGACAATATTTGTCAAATTTTATCTGCTTGGGATTTTCTCTCATTGGTTTGGGTGGTTGAACTAATCCTTGCTGCTCAACAACTACTAATATTTCTATCAGCCTAGTGTTGATAGGGTGAAATGAGTATAGCCAAATGGGGGGTGCATTTTGCCTCTGTTCCTTATTCCTCCCCTTACCTCTGTCTTATTCCTTATGTTTTCTCTTTCTAAGAGCACTCACCCCCACTATCTCCTTTATCTGGAAGTACTTCTCTACTCAAGTTAAGAGCTCTTCCAAAGTAGTGGGGGTCTCCTTGTAATAGACTAATTGAACCTTCCATGATGGACGTTCTCCTACATAATTCCATCCAGTAGCTTGTGATTCACATAGGGGACCTTATGAACTGCTTCCAAGAAATGTTGCACGTATTCATGGAGCAGCTCCCCATCCCTTTGGATGACTTTGAATAGGGATACTGTAGTATTTGGGTACTTGCGATTGATGGAGAATTAGTGTAAAAACTTTTGAGTTAATTGCTTAATGTTGGTGATGCGTCCAGTAGGTAATTGGTTGAACCAAGTGAAGTCGTGCTTGGAGAGAGTAGTATGAAAAATCTTACAGTAGGTGGCATCACCTAAATCATACAGGTCTGCTTTAGCATAAAACTTGTTGAGATGCTCTTATGGATTACTAGTTCCATCAAACTCTGTGAGATTGGCTATCCTGATTTTGATTGGTAGCGACTTGGCCAAGATAGCGAGGGAGAATGGGCTTTGCTTAGGCGGTGCTACCGCCGTGTCACGGGGCACCTTCTTGTTTGTATAATGAAAGGGGCACCGTGTGGCTAGTAGTCTGCCAGTCACGACTACTTCCGCCAAAAACCACAATCGATTGCACAGCGGACTAAAATTGCGACAAATTCACACCCGTAGGTGTTTTCAAGGCACGATGAAATTGGAAAAACTCATTTTCATTGATGAAATGCAGATTACACTATTAAACGATTACAACAAAGCTTGGAGCAGGGGGTCAACTCCAATACGATGACTAGCAACTTCTTTCAAAACTCTATACCCCCTATAATAGGCTTAAAAAGAAAAATGCTTGTGACAGCAGTGTACATTAGAAACCTAAGGAACGCGACTAACTGCTGGTACAAAGTATTTACAACAGAAATACAAGAAAAGACCTACATCTATAGACTCTAACTAATGTGCGGTGAAGTTCAGCGTCCATTGATGAAGGTTGGTGTCGACAGCCCGTCGGGTCGGCCCGAGATCAAGTAGTCCGTCAAGAGAACTCGGGCTAAGTAAGGGGCCCATACCTAGTAGGAGGGCATTTCTTGACAGTTCTCCCCCACTTGAGTTGGTGACGTCCCCGGTGCCATTGAAGCCTGATACGCGTCAATCAGAGATTGAAATGCCCTTAAGTTCGTCACCCACTCCCAAGTGTTCTCCTCGCTGCTGCATCCTCGCCATTTCACCAAGTACTCCGTGTGGGTTCTTCTTGTTATACCTGTAACTCGGTGATTATGGATAGCTTCAGCCACCCGTTTTTCAATCCTTCGCAATTCCAGTTGTGGGCGTTCTGGTTGATTGCGGGAAATGTCCTCCTTATCTTCATGATATCGTTTAAGTTGGCTCACGTGAAGGACATTGTGAATCTTCCACCAGGGAGGCAACTCTACTTTATAGGCTACCTTCCCAATGCGCTTCAAGATAGGTAATTGTCCGATATATTTAGACATCAAACGAGGATCTCTCCCCTTGATGATTTCGACAGTCAAGGGTTTGGGACCTTTACCATAACCATCTCTCCCACTTGGAACTCAACAAAGCGGCGGTGTTGATCGGCATATTTTTTCATCTGCTTTTGAGCTTTCTCAAGATAGCTCCATGTGATTTCGACATTTGTCTTCCATTCCTCTGAGAAATCCGAGCAGGAGAAGATCTCACACTTAATGGGGTGTCAATAGTGTGAGGGAGAAGCGACTGTTGCCTAGTAACGATCTCAAAAGCACTTCTATTTGTTGAAGAGCTTTTCTGAGCATTGAAGCACAACTGAGCAACATCTAAAAGCTTCACCCAATCCTTCTGATTGCCGCTTACAAAGTGTCGAAGATATTCCTCCAACATGGAATTAAAGCATTCCGTTTGACCATCGGATTGTGGGTGATGGCTTGAGCTCAAATTCAATTTAGATCCGAGAAGCCCAAATAGCTCGGTCCAAAAGACACCAGTAAATCGAGAATCTCGATCACTGACAATATCCCTCGGCAGTCCCCAATATTTCACAATGTGCTTGAAGAAGAGATGAGCTGTCCCTTCTGCAGTAATGTTCTCAGGAGCTGCGATGAAAGTAGCATACTTTGAAAAGCGATCTATCACAACGATAATGGTGCCTAAGTCTCCCACTTTAGGCAACCCAGAGATATAATCCATAGATACGCTTTCCCAAGGTCTTTGTGGAACAGGCAGCGGTTCCAGTAATCCTGCCTTCTTTTGCTGGTTTGCTTTATCTTGTTGGCAAACAAGGCAGGTCCAGACGTATGTTTCAATATCGTCACGCATTTGTGGCCAATAGTAAGCTCTCTGCACCAAGGCACAAGTGCGCTCGTCTCCAGGATGTCCGGCCCACGGAGTGTCGTGACATTCCGCTATAAGTGACTTTCGAATATCCCCGCCCTTCGGAACGTAGAGGCGGTTTCCTTTGGTTCTCAGCAGTTCGCCATCAAGCCAGAATTATCGGGCCTTGCCCTCTCCGACAAGGTTTACCAAACCCTGTGCCGTAGGATCTTTTGATAGTAACTCCCGTATTTGATCCTTCACCGAAGTGGCAACATTGCTCGAAGACAGAACGACCGCCATCTTTGAGTCTATCAAATCCGCCCTTCGGCTCAGGGCATCTACCACCTGATTCTTCGACCCGGCACGATACTCCAGCACAAAGCTAAACTCTGATAATAACTCTTGCCAACGTGCTTGCTTCCCTGTCAGTTTCGGTTGAGTCATGAAATGGCTCACTGCAGTGTTATCTGTTCTGACCACAAAGGGAGGACCCAGTAAGTCGTGTCGCCATTATCTGAGACAGTGGACTACGGCCAATAATTCTTTCTCGTGCGCTGGATAGCGCTTCTCGACATCCTTCAACTTCCTGCTCTCAAAAGCAACCGGATGCCCGTCTTGTATTAGGACTCCTCCTAGTGCTATATCGGAGGCATCTGTCTCCACCACGAACGGTTTTGACAAGTCAGGAAGGGCCAGTACGGGATATGTTATGATTGCTCTCTTCAAATTATCGAAAGCGGCTTGGCATTGGGATGACCAATTCCAAGTCTCCATTTTTCTCGTTAGGTCCGTAAGGGGTCAGGCTATCTTAGAATAGCCTTTTACAAATCTACGATAGTAGTTCGCCAAGCCGAGGAAGGACCGTGCCTCATGTACATTATTCGGAGGCTGCCACTCCTGAATAGCCTAAACTTTCTTCGGGTCCATGCAGATTCTTCCACGCGCCACGATGTGACCCAAGAAATAAGTACTCTTCTGAGCAAAGGAACATTTTGAAACTTTTGCATATAGTTCGTGCTCACGGAGTCTTTCCAGGACCTTGCGTAGATGCCTTACATGTTCTTCCAGGGTCCTACTGTACACCACAATATCATCAAGATATACTACCACGAATTCATCAAGAAAGCCGTGTAGTACTTGATTCATCAAAGTACTGAAGGTTGCAGGGGCGTTTGTTAGACCAAAAGGCATAATTAGGAAGTCATACGCCCCATACCTTGTAACCACAGTTGTTTTTGCCTCATCTCCCTACTTGATTCGGACTTGCCAATAGCCCGACCTCAAATCGATCTTTGTAAAATATTTCGCCTGGCTGAGTTGGTCGAAGCAGTCGTCCACGAGCGGTATGGGGTACTTATTCTTGACCGTGATTTTGTTCAAGGCTCGATAGTCACAACACATTCGTAGGGACCCATCGGCCTTCTTCTAAAATAATACTGGGGCTCCATACGGCGATTTTGCGGGCTTAATGATCCCACATTCCAACATTTCTTTCAGTTATTTCCTAAGCTCCACGAGTTCGGGATGTGACATCCGATATGGTGCTCGGGCGGGAGGTTTGGTGCTCGGCACTAACTGGATCTCATGATCAACCGCCCTCTTTGGCAGTAGTTTTCGGGGAAGTTCATCAGGCATCACATCTTCGAACTCCCTTAACAGTCCCTTCACCACCTTAGGGATTGGCCCTGAGGCTTCTTCGATTTCGTCGAACCGGAGGGTGCACAGAAAAGATGGTTCTTTGCGCTTGCAACCCCTCTTTAATTTCATAGCCGATAAGTTTTTCTCCCTGACCTTTCCAGCAAGAGCTGGGATGATGCATGGTTTGTTCCCCATCATCATTAGTGAGTCTACGTGTGGCAAGATTGCAGTCTTCATATCACGAAGGAATTCGAGCCCAAGGATTAGTTTAAAATCATCCATCATGACCACTGAGAGATTGGTCCTTCCCTCGAAGGGCCCAACCTTAATTAGCACCGATTTGGCCACTCCAGCAATTGGTTGAGCAGCTGAATTGATAGCTTTCACCCGACCGACTCCTTTCTCTAGCACAAGTCGGAGTCTCTCCACTTCGGCACTTGCTAGGTAGTTGTGTGTAGCATCCGTGTCGACCATGGCACGAATAGGCTTGCCACTAATCTTCACGTCTACATATATTAATCCTTTCTTCCTGTATATTTGAGGTCGGGTCTCCTCTTCTAGAAGGCTCGTAGTAAGAGCCGGTGCTGTTTTGCCCACCTTCGGTGGTACCTTGCCTTTGCAGCCACTTGATGTGCCAACGTATTGCACCATTGTGAGATGGCACCAAGGTTATCATTGTCCTCTTCCGGTTCTATCTCACCATCGGTAGAACTTTGTGGTTCGATTTGTCCGAGCAGCGTCCCTGACGTCGTGAGACTTGCCAAAGCATTCAAAACTTGCCTCTTCGGACAATCCTTGAATGTGTGTGGTCCGTCGCATAGCATGCACCCATTGCTCTTAGGAGGACCTTGCTTACTTTCTGGCGGTCTGGTTCTGTTCGAACTCCCTTGCGAGCTGTCGGGAGAGTAGGTTCCTCGCTCTCCCCCATTTTTGTATGAATTGGACCTAAAGGGTTTTGTCCCACCCTATTTTTGTTAAGTATTACTAGTTGTGGTGGTTCGATGCTTTCGGTGTTCGGGATTGTAATCCATCAGGTGTTCTGCCGCTCCCATGGCAGCACTTAGATCAGTGATTCGTTGGCGTAGCAATTCGGCATGCACAAACGGTTTCAAGCCCTCCAAGAAAGTGAAGAGCTTATCTTTCTCCGACATGTCTCGGATGTTGAGCATGTGTGCCGAGAATGTTTTCACGTAGTCTCGAATGGAACCGGTGTGTTGCAGTTCCCTCAAAGCCCTCCGGGTATTATACTCCACATTCTCAGGGAAGAACTGTTGTCTGATCGCTTCCTGGAGAAGCGCCCACGTATCCAGCCTCAACCGTCGAGCCTGGATGTCTGCATATTTCGTGCGCCACCATAATTTGGCATCACCCGTCAAATACATGATAGCTGTTGTCACCTTCCTTGCCTCATCTTCGATGTTCGCCGCAAGGAAGTATTGTTCCATGTCAAACAGGAAGTTCTCGACTTCCTTAGCATCCCGTGCACCACTGTAGGTTGCGGGTTCTGGTATCTGAAGCCTAGCCACAGGCTCGGGAGCAACAATAGGTCCATTGCTCACTGCTCGTTGAAGCAAGCCTATTTGAATAGACATTGCTTCCATTTCACGCCGCAAGTCGGCAGAGTTATTCACTCTCAGGGCCTCCGCAAGTGCTTGGCACACTTTCTGGCTTTCGCCCAATTGTAAGTGGAGATTTGTGATCTCTGCTTCCATGCCCTCGACCTTCTCCTCCAAGGTCTCGATAGCATGCTATTGTTTCGAGGACTCCAGAGGCCTCGCCTCACGCCGTACCTCGGTGGAACTAGTTGCCCTCGTTGTTTCGGTAGGAGCACTTCGGCTTTCTTTCAATTGAGAGCGGAGGTCTGCGACTTCCGCCTCCAGTATTTCGACCTTCTCTTCCAAGGTCTCGATGACAAATTATTGTCGGGAGGATTCTTCCTCCAGGGTCTCAACCCGTTGTTTGGTATCCTTTTTATCAACCATCGTCTTGCCTCAGTTTGTGGATCAGAAATTGAGGCTCTGATACCACCTGTCACGGGGCGCCTTCTTGTTTGTATAATGAAAGAGGCACCGTGTGGCTAGTAGTCTGTCAGTCACGACTACTTCCACCAAAAACCACAATCGATTGCACAACGGACTAAAATTGCGACAAATTCACTCCCGTAAGTGTTTTCAAGGCACGATGAAATTGGAAAAACTCATTTTCATTGATGAAATGCAGATTACACTATTAAACGATTACAACAAAGCTTGGAGCAGGGGGTCAACTCCAATACGATGACTAGCAACTTCTTTCAAAACTCTATACCCCCTATAATAGGCTTAAAAAGAAAAATGCTTGTGACAGCAGTGTACATTAGAAACCTAAGGAACGCGACTAACTGCTGGTACAAAGTATTTACAACAGAAATACAAGAAAAGACCTACATCTATAGACTCTAACTAATGTGCGGTGAATTTCAGCGTCCATTGATAAAGGTTGGTGTCGACAGCCCGTCGGGTCGGCCTGAGATCAAGTAGTCCGTCAAGGGAACCCGGGCTAAGTAAGGGGCCCGTACCTAGTAGGAGGGCATCCCTTGACACGCCGACAGGAAACAATCCTCTTTTTGGTTGCGTGAGCCTGTTGGGCGAGTAAGTGTCACAGTATGTGTAGCCTTGATCTTCCATCGTCGCTTTGTATGGTCTTTGGACGGGGAGATGCGACTGCTCGTATCCTCATAAGTGTTAGTTACTCTACGTTACAGGGCTTCACACCTCAGCTCAGTCCTTTTGGGAGTCGGAGTTGAATCTTATATTCTGCGAGATGATTGATGGGGCTTTTATCTGCGCTAGTTAGCAGCACTGTGCCTCATCGCTTTGCACCTCTACTTAGTTCCCTTAGGAGCTGGAGCAGCGTCTCGATCTTTGCAAGGTAACTAAGAGGGCTCTTCTCTATGTTGGTTAGCAAAAAATTAGGCAACTGCTTCAGCCGCTGCACGGGCTATTACTTCTTTAATCATGGTTCTCAATACTTCTTGGGTCATGTGTAGTACGGACTCCCCCTAACGAAGAGGAGGAGGATATCTTGGGCTAGTTGGAGGTAGATGCTGGTTGTCTCCAATGCAATGGGCACCTCTAGTAGGGGGTCGTCTCCCTTGTCACGAGCGCCCCTGATAGAGGGGTCGCCTTGGGTGTTGGTTGGTCTCATGGCTCTGGATTTTGACTGTATTCTCAATGACCAAATAGTAATTTCTCATAGACGGTGTCAAAATGATGTGGTATCACTCCTTTTAATAGTACTCTTCCTGAGTTTGAGTTATTGAGTGGGTCACTGCCTGTATCATAAAAAGTCGTTAGGGGTGCCGAGGGTTGACCCAGCGAAAAACTTTCTACGCTTAAGTCAGTTCCAGAACAAGTTAATATAAGCCAAAAATCTTGAGAGTATATATGTGCATAATTAATTATATACCTTTTAATAATAAAGGTTATGGATATTTATACTGTTGATATGAGGATTTTCATGGGTTTGGGCCTTATGACCTAAATTATCTCTACCAATCAAGAGCTAAATCCCAAATGACATCAATTGTAATATTGCATAAAGCTTGTGACTCTATGAGAAACAATTAATTCTTCCTCCAGTAATGACCACTTATAAGAAGAAAATGCGAGAGTCAATAGTTAGAAACCATCTTCACAAACTAAAATTTCAAGCTATAAAATCTCATACTAAAGATGGAATGAAAACTAGCATATCTCATCTAAAAGATAAATATTAAACTATCAAAACAAAAATTGTGGTTTTTTTGTTGCAATTTACAGTAACCTACACTTCATAAATAATGTTGGCTAAACTTGTTAGAAATTCATCATCTGATAAAAACATCAAGTATTTATTCATGTAACCAGATTTCTGGCAATCAAATCATGCATGGCCCAACATTTATTTACATAGTTATCCACCAATAACTAAGTGATCACAGGCATGGATACTAGAATTTTCAATCAAGTAATTTCTGCCAAGTGAAGCACAACATTTTAAACCTCTTATGCAAAGAAAAAAAAAGAACATTTTACCTTCAACTTGTAGTATTGCAATCACGTATTTATAAACCAAGGATATTGGACTCCATCCCAACACTGGACGCTATCTCTAGAAGTATATCATGAGACCCACAACATTAAAATATGTGAAGAAAATACAAGTAGAAGTTATATATAATCAGAATATAAACTATAAAGTTAACTATTGTAGCTTTTTTCGATTCTTTGAATGACCTCGTAATCCTTTTTCAAAGACTTAACCAAAGTATGACAAAGCTAATCTTGACAACAAACTAGAGATTGTGCCATTTTGGGAGTCAATGAAGCTCTAAAGTCAACAATTATGCGACCCCCAGTGCTAAAGGCAGACTTTAAAACAACAATAGATATCGATATGGCTAACACATCACGAGTGAATCTAGATAAGATGGAAAATCTATGGCTATTACTTTCCACTAATCAATTATATCAAACTTTGGAGATTTTTTTGCAGTGGGTTCCTTCATATACAAATCTAACTCTGATTGATCGATGCATCCGCTCTCAGATAGAATTTGCATAAATATGTTCTTATTATCCCTTATATCTCTTATTTCAACCTCATCATTATTTTCAAATTCACTTAGGGTTGTATTCTCCATAGGCACACTTAAATAACTTGATGATGTTGATGATACAGAAGAATAAAAAGTCTTATATTCCTCAAAAACATCGTAAATAGCATTTTTTTTCCAAGATTCCCATCTGCTCTCCATGTTTAGACCCGTGCATGTTCTTTAAAACAAATTGCATATAATTCAATTTGTGACGGGGGGGGGGGGGGTCAAGGATATCAGTAATATACAAAATCATATTCATTTTCTCTATATTTCCCCAGTACTTATCAAATTTTAACTTAATTTGTCTTGCCATATCTGCCAAAGCATCATCATCGTTCTTAAGCCATTCTCTCAAAAGCCAATCCACATTACTAATTTCATCTAAGAAAAATATTGGATGTCATAAATAAAGAACCAAAAACTTGAAGTGTGAGTTCATAAAAATAGTGCAGGACTTTCACAAACCTTTCCACAACAACCCAAACATCTTTTGTTGGCAAACCTATATTTTCTTAAGCCACCCCAAGCATAAAATCTGCACAAAAGTCAGCATCAGACACTTTACACCTGTTAAATATACCCTTGAAAATCACAACTGTCTTTAGCATTGTGTAAACAGAGTTCCATTTTGTTGGAACATCAAGACACAATGATTTTTTGCTTTCTACCTTCTTCTCAACAACAAAATTATTGATTTTTTAAACCTAGCAAGTGATTGTCGCACATACCTCACCACAGTACGAACACGCTCAATTAACTTATTTATTTATTTCAACCTATCTTTCACAACAAGATTAACAATATGAGCAACGTATCTCATATGTGAATATTTGCCACCCAGTATTATAGTCCCTCAAGTAAGGAATCTTCTTTTCAAATAAGCAATAGTAGTATCATTCGAAAAAGCATTATCTACAGTAATAGTAAAAATTTTGTCTAATCCCCATTCAAGCAAGCATTTTTCAATCAAAAGACCGACTTCATCACCTTTATGAGTAGGACAAGGAATGAATTTAAGAATTACATTACGTATTTTCTAATCATCATCAATGTAATGATCAGTCAAACATAAAGAGTTGAGTTTTTGATTAGAAGTCCATGTATTAGTGGTCAATGAAAGTCTTTATCTTGATATTTTAACTTACTTTTTTCATCATGGTACAATTTTTAACAATCTCTTATTATTGTTGTTCTTGATGGAACAACAAATTGTGTACATGCACTGGGCACAAAGTGTGATACCCGAGCTTCTTACTACTCACATGGTCAAATATGATTCATGCTTTACATGTTAATTACGTGCTATTTACATTGGTATGACATCATATAATTCATTTTATTTTATACGATGTTGTTAACTATTAAACTTAATTTTGAAGCTCTCGCACGATATTGATTATTGAATCCCCTAACACAAGTGGTTGATTTTCTATTGAGATAAGAAGAAATTTAGGTATCAATATAGTGAATAGTTCTAGGTTACACGTGGTAACCTTAGGAGTTCGAAAGGTGTCACCGAAAAGTTTATAGAAAATAAGTCGGTCCGATCATGAATTTTAATATTATATGTATATTTAAATCATACACTTGGGACAACTAGACATACAATACTATAATTTAAATATTATATAACTAGGTTCATAGGTTTGTAACACTATCAGTGCACAAACTTATCAATCGGGCAAGAATCGATGATTTTTCGGGTGAAGAACCTAATGAACGGATATAGGAATTAGCTATGGGAATGAATGGTGATGAAGATAGGTTGCAACCAAATAGGAATATGTGAGACACACAAGATTAGGCTGCAAGATAAGGGAGAAAATCAGATTATACCATTACATGCCACCTCAAGCTTATGCCACCTCATGCTTAGACTTATCAAGCTAGCACCTCAACCTATTCTTCACTCTTAAGCTAAAAGCCACGACTTGAACCTTCTTCTGAACCATTTCAGCTTCTAAATACATGGAAAAATATCTCTAAATAGGTCTTAAGTGATTCCAACCAAAAAAGGAGGCAAAACAAGCAAAGGGAAGGAGAAATAACCAAGTTCAAGTAGAAAACTGTGCAAGGTGAGCTTAACCTACGGGTTTGGCATGACTTTCAGATTTATTTTGAGGTTTATTGGCTTATTAAGCTTTGAATATTAGTTATAAATGTGTTAGGATGTTATTAGATAGGCTTTGATGGATAAATAAAGGGTTTGTGATTGGAAATATTTGATAGAAAACACTTGTGCTAGAAACTGTCACCTTACTGTATTCTTATGTTTTAGGCTTCAAAAGTATATGGTATGTTGAATAAAACCTATATTAATTACCTTTTACATGTCCATATATGAGTTAAGAGTATTGAAATGAATTTTTATCGGTTACAAATTGAAATAGAGTATGATATTGGTGAAACACTCAAACTGCCAAAGTAGCAAAATCTGTTTTGGTGTGCTGTGAAGGAGACTGAATTAGGTAAGCTAAATCCATTCGTTTTGGAAAGAATATAAACTGGTTGTCTCTGTGTATATGTTATATAAGTGTGGTAAAAATTTGGGAGATATTGATTATACGTAAGGGTGCCAAAACCATTAATGTCATGAAGTGTGCAAAACTGTCACGGTAGGAAAATAATCTATTTCAGTATATTGTGAAGAGAGCTGAACTTGGGAAGCTATATCCATGATTTTTAGAAATTATATGACATGGTTATATTTATATACATGTTATCTAAGTGTGGTAAAAATTTGGGAGTGATTGGATATGTTTAGAGATGTCAAAATTATCATGCAACTAAATTGGACAACAAGTAAATATGAAAATGTGAATTTGTCTCATTTGATAACTTAGCATATTTCAACCTAGACATGTTGCTATTGAATATTAACAATTAGGTACATGATATTAGAGTTATAATAATTCAATTATATGATGTTTACATGTATCTAAGATGAAAAATTAAGGTATTGGAGGGACTAGATTGGGTTCTAGTTTGTAAAACCTAGATAGCTTGGTGTTTAAGGTCTTAGTATGATATTTTATACTTTCAACTTGTCAAATTGGGAATGGTGCTTGATGTTGGTAATATTACAGGCTATTTTACATCTAAGATTAGAGGGGAACAATTAACAAATCTAGACTAAGCCACCAACCAAGTGAAAGGTAAGTAAAGATTCATTTGCAACTATAATGCATAGACATAATAAATGTGTGATTTATATGTAATACCATAGATCATATGTGCAAAGCAGAGGACACACATTACTATCATTCATGTCCATTGAGCATACATACATGGACATTGACACGTGCATGCATTATATACGAGCATTGTGATAAATCTTGCATTGCACGGCATGATTCTAAGAAAGAAAAATATTTTGCTGACCACTACTAATGCACTGAAGCATGCATGGATTTGCAGGATCGCGTGCATGGATTTGCATATGTATGAGTATGCATGGATTTGCATGCTTATATGATTATTGGTCATTGGATTATGGTGGTGTATAGAGCTCTTTTCCGGTGCATGGGATAGTAGCGTTGGTCAGGGGCCCAAGAAAGAAATAATTTTGAGAGAAATATTTTGATGCATAAAATTGCATTGTGGGCATAGCATTTTGAGATGCATGACTTGATATTGTATATTATTCTTTGAAATGCATAATCTTTACTTGCTGAACATTAGCTCATATAGTTTATGCATTGTAGGTGAGTACGACGACGCTTGAAGCATCTTTTGCTGGTTGGATGGTGGTTGGAGCTCCTGTAGGTATCTGAGAGAGTGTGCACATGGATGAAGATCTGTTGGGCTATTTTTGTTGGCTTGTTATATTTTGAATCTCTTGTATTATATTTTTAGACTGGTACTATATTTCACTTTTAAAACTTTACTGTAAATAAGTATGTGAATATTGGGTCGTTGTGGGTGTTGTGCTTTTATATAAATAGTGATCCTGCTATATACATGATATGTGTGTGAGAAAGTATTTTAAATAGGGTTGTGCATGTAAGAAGTGATTTATCTTTTCTTAAAGTGCTACAAAAAAAAATATTCCATGCATGCACAGGTTCTATCATGTCAAATTATACAATATATATCTAATTGTGTAGTAATAGGGGTGTTACACAAAGTCTCTAAATCTTTTATTCTCCACAACTTAAAGGGAAATTCATCCTTAATAATCATGTGAACTAGGGATTTTGTAGTATTTATTTATCAAATTTTTAGTTAGAACATACATCTCTAAATTCTCTAGTTACACTTTAACAAAAGCTTGTAATTGTTTGATTATCTCCCACATATGCATTATCAAGATGATTTTTGCAAAGTTTCATATGATTATTCATTCCAAAAGTCCCATTTTTTGAAGGATCGATAGCATAATTCTTATCACAGTACTTATATTTTGCCTTCGGTTTCCTACTCTTGTTGGTGTAAAGAGTGAAGTGACCCCAAGCATGAGCTCTTCTAGACATCTTTGTTCTCTTTGGCCTTTGATGTTTCCCTTCAACCTCTGGGGTTTCTAAAATCTCTATTTTTTCTATTTTATCTATCGGTTGAGATTGAGTTGACAATAGATTCAGAGTTGAAGTTGCAAAAAGTAGATATGAAGCCACATGCCTAGAACTCATTGAGTGAACTCCTTCACTTTTCATATTTGAGAACAAAAAAATTATATAAACAAAATGAGATAATGTATGAGCAAATGAAAAGAAAAATGCCATGTGTAATGTCATTTTAGGACCCAGACCAAATTCTAACATTTAAACATTTTATAGATTTTAAATGCCACTCGACTTCTAAGCATTGGGTAAAAAGCTAATTGTGAAGGAATAAATCGTCAACAGGGAGTCTGAGACATTACATGCACTCTAGGACCACACACAATTGCAAAGAAAATAGTGTGATTCAACACAAAGATGAGCAATCTACCTTAATGGTTCAACTTCATTAAAAAGTTCAAAACTTTATGCAAATGATTCTTATTCTATACAAAATTCACTAATTTGAAAAAAAAACATATAAGATGGATAAATTAGTTTATCAAATATGAAATTGCCAAACTAAATTCTATAAAATAAGATAACTAATTTTATTCACTTTTTGTTTTAAGACAAGGATGCTGAATGTCTTTTTTTCATAATTTTTCATCATTTTATTTTTCACCATTCCTAATTTTGCTAAGAAATCTTTGCACTTCAATTTCATTACAAACACTTTAGCTAAATTGTCATAATCACCTTTCACATGAGTACAAAGGAGAAACCAAATATATTTTCCAAAAACAACCAAGAATTGGTCACAACCACAATCATAATACAAAAGACTTTAATCTTGCAAACACAATATAACTGTCCAATAAAATTATGTTCAAATAACCTAATTAGGAAATGTAATTAACAAATCTATGTAGTTAATTCTTGATTATTTGCTCATGCCCTACTCCATGGAAAAAGTCTAATTATCTAATAATACTCATTTTTTCTTTTGAGGATAATTCTTCAGGGAGGGCTATATTTATAATTAAATATTGAGGTCCGTAATTGACACCTTTACAACAACAACACCCCTTCTTTAAAAAGGACGAGAGCAACTACATGAAAGTTTTTGGACAGGGAATAAATAGTGGTTGTCCAATTTTGAGCTCTCCATGAAAAGGGCAGAGTTAGTATTCATCCATCATATTCATAATTCACTTCACCAACATTCACATGAGAAAAGAGAAATTAATACAACTAGAAGGTCCGAAACATAAATTAAAATACGCATGTTTTTATTTCAAATTCGACTACTACATCACCTAAAATTACTAACATTAAAATAGCCTAATTTACATAATTTAGAAAATAATGAGAAATAAATTAGAAGAAATGAAGAATTAAAATTAGTAATTACCTATTTTTTGGTGGCTAGGCCTTAGGGTTTTGAATTTTGGGGGTTTTTCTCTTTCGGGCAGAATCTCCAATTAACACGCCTAAATTAGGGCAGAAAAGGCTGATGGTGGTTGCTGGTTGCTGGCGGCGTATACTGAAGCTTTAGTGGCTTCTTCTCACTTTTCAGTGGTGACAATGATGGTGGTAGACGGTGGCGGGCTTGCAGCTTGTGGTTGGAGTGGTGAGAAGCAGATGGTATCTTGTGGTGCGTGGACGACAGGAGATGGCCAATAGTGAGAGAACGAGAGAGTTCAGTGTTGAGAAAGGAATGAGAGATTAGAGAACGAGAGAGTTGAGAAAGAGTTGGTGTAACACCCCCAACACTAAATATATATATTGGTATAGCAATAATTTTGACAATGTAGCACATGTGTGTGCATGTGTGTATATATATATTTACTTTTATCAAATGTAGCACTTTGAGAAACAGTATTTTCACACATATAACCCTTTATATAGAAAAATCACAATTTATATAAAAACACAACCCTCATCACAGTCATGCTATTCTCAAGCTGATTTACTATCAAATTTCAAGAGTTATATAGGACGCAACATCCTAAAGTTATAATACGAGAGACTTAAAAATAAAAATAATAGCCTTTACTTTTGGAAGAAGTAAGGACATTTTGCATCTTGTAGCCCTTTATATATAGTCAGCAATTTATATAATAATAATGAATGTAAAAAATAGAATATGCCCGTAAAACAACCCAACAGGTCGTCATCCATGTATACTAATCTTCAAAACCTGTAGGAACCCCAACAACTTGCCCAGTAAGTCCATGGTATCAAGTATCATCAGACTCACCTACAATGCATAAACTATATGAGCTAACGCTCAACAAGTAAAGATTATGCATGTCAAAGAATAATCCACAATATCATGTCATACATCTCAAAATGCTATGCCCACAATGCAATTCCATGCATTAAAACATTTCTTTCAAAATCATTTCTTTTTTGGGCCCCTGACCAATGCTACTATCCTATGCACCAAAAAAGAGCTCTGCACATCGCCATAATCCAATGGCTAATAATCATAAAAGCATGCAAATCCATGCATACTCGTACGCATGCAAATCCATACGTGCGAACCTGCAAATTTATGCATACAACCATGCAAATCCATGTATGCTTCGGTGCACTAGTAGTGGTCAGTAAAATATTTTCCTTTCTCAGAATCATGCCGTGCAATGCAAAATTTATCACAATGCTCGTATATGATGCATGTACGTGCCAATAACAATGCCCATGTATGTATGCTCAATGGAGAGCCCTCTACTATGCACATATGATTTATGATATTACATAAAATTCACACATCTACTATGTTTATGCATTGTAGTTGCAAATGAATCTTTACTTACCTTTGATCGGCTGTGTGTTACTTCTAGATTTCTTAAGTATTACTCCCCAACCCTAGATGTGAAATAATCTGTAAAAATACAAGATATCAATCACCATCCTCAATTAACAAGTTTATTATACCTAATGTAGTATAAAGATCTTGAATATCAATTTAACTAAACAACCTTACCACTTAGAAACTATAACCGAATACAACCTTTTACATACTTTTGTTCCACATCTTAAATGTATACTAACCTCACTTAATTGATATATTATAAATCTTACAATATTTCCCTAAATGTTAGGGACCAAATGCACCACATCTATGCTGGAACATGTTAATGAACCAAATGGGACAGATTCACCACTGCACATTTTCTTGCTGCCACATTAATTTGCATGATGATTTTGATACCCTTAGACATATTCATTCACTTCACAATTTTTATCACACTTATCTAACATAAAACACAATGTAATCATGTCATGGAATGGCTAAAACGCACGGATATAGCTTCCCAAGTTAAGCTCCTTTCACAGCATATTGAAGCAGATTTTTCCTACCGTGACAGTTTTACGCACTTCATGACATTAATGATTTTGGCACCCTTAAGTATATCCAATCACTCCCAAATTTTCACCACACTTATATAACATATAAAAAGAGACAACCAGGTCATATCCTTGCCAAAACTAATGGATTTAATACTGTAAAACTAGTCCACTTCACACATGACAAAATCTGAAATTCGATGGTGACAGTTTTGATCATTTTTTCAATATCATGCCCTATTTCAATTTCTAACCGATAAAAATTTATTCCAATAATATTAACCCATATATAAACATGTATATGATGATAATTACAGGTTTTATTCAAGATACCATATACTTTTGAAGCCTAAAACACAAGAAAATAGTAAGGTGACAGTTTCTGCCACAAGTATTTCTTATTAAATGTTTGTCATCAAAAACCCTTTCTTTGTGCATCAAAGTCTAACTAAAAACTTCCTAACACTTTTATAAGATATATTTAAAGCTTATTAAACAATAAAACCATTCAGAATAATCTGAAAACCAAAGGCAAAACCGTAGATAAGTGTTACCTATGCAGATTTTGAGGTTAAACTTGATGGTAATCACTTCTCCTTTGCTTTTCTTGCTTTTATTTCAACTTGGAATCAATTTGGAGCACTTGGATACCTTAAGGTGTGTGTTTGGAAGATGAAAATGGCTGAAATGAAGGTCTGGTTGTGGCTTAAGGGTGAAGGGTTTGAGGTGTTAGCTTGAGATGTTAGCTTAAGCTTAATAAGAAAGCATGAGGTGGCAAAGCTTGAGGTGGCATGTAATGGTATAATCTGATTTTCTCCCTTAACTTGCAGCCCTAATCTTGTGTGTCTCACATATTCTTATTTGGTTGCAACTTATCTTAGTCACCATTCATTCCTATAGGTAATTTCTATGTCCGTTCATTCGATCTCCAAACCGATTGACATCCAATTCTTAAATGATTGTCTAGTTTATATTTCTAAAATCATATGCACATATGGACCTTGTATTATGACACCTAAATCACTTTATATCATGTCTAATATCTCAAGTATGTTAATCCATAGATTTATACTTTTAAAACACCTCGATCTAATTAATTGAATCATATAAACTTACTAATAATACCTTTAACACTTCCAAAATTATAACATATAACCTATGAATATCCAATATATCGACCAATCTATTCTTTTTTCTTATTTAAATATAGAATTTCTTAATTAGGTTATAAGATCTCAACCACTTATATCATGTGATAGCATTAGAGGTCTAACGATTAAGAATGCTATATAAGATACCATGTAAATGTTAATGCAAATTAGCATATAAGTAGCATGCAATGAATGAATCACATTGGCCAAGTGAATTGTGAGTGGTTCGGCTATCACATGTTGGGCTGTTAGGCAGAATTGGTTTGGTATGATTTTTCTTATTTTCTTATTTTTTATTTCTTTTAATTTTAATTTTTAACTTAAATTAAAAAATATATATATATAAATTTGGAATTTGGTATGGTACGGTATAATAGATCAAATTACCATTATCGTACCAAATACTAAAATGCTAAAAAATAAAAAATCAAATACCGAATTGAAATTTCAGTTCGGTATTCAGTATGTACCAAATTTTCGGTACCGATACAGTTCAGATGGTTTACCAAACTGTACACATCCCTAGCTGAATAAGAAGAACCACAAAGAAGAAAGTTGACAACCGATAGAAGCTGACAAGTAAGTCCCTCGCTCTAGGTTCTGAGATGAAAAGACCAAGCTAAGGCAAGAAAATTCACGAAGAAGAGAAGCTTGTACTCAAGAGCAACAGGCAAGTATCTTTATCATGATGATAATGCGACCCAGAAGTGAAGAAGTGAAAAAGTCTCAAATTGCAGAACCCGTAACACTACTCAATTTATAAGGCTATTTGAAGGAGTACATGTCCTTCCCTGTGGTACCCCTAGAAGCAAAGCAAGGATATTATCCCATTAAGCAATCTAACATTAACTTGGGACGAGCACTGGGGGCATACATGTTTCCTAAGAGAATACAACAAAAGCAAGAAGAGTCCATGAGGAAGAGGATCTATATAAAGGCAAAAGTAGTATCCGAACTGCCCAAGTGTGTTTATCCAATGAGAAAGCGTCTCCCCTAGGATCACCTCTTCCAATACAACAACAAACATTTTCTCTAAGAGTGTCTTCCTCTATTATGAGGACAAGTGTTCAATAGTTCCATCATCTTGCACGATAGCAAGTGCCCTTTTCTGGAGCACACTCCTCTAATACGGCAACAAGCGCCTCCCTTGAGAGTGCACTTATCTAGTTCGGCGATAAGCGCCTCCCCTGGGAGCTCACTCATCCATTTTGGAGACAAATGTCTCCTCCTAGACTGCACTTCTCCAATATGGCGACAAGCATAACCCCTTAGAGTGCAGTCCTATATGCCGACAAGTTTTGATATGATGACAAGTGCCTCTCCATGAAACACACCCCAATACGAAAGCAAGAGTCTCATTTTGGAGCGCGTTCTTAAAAAATAATTAAAGCCTCAGAAGCTGAAATGACTCCTTTAAGGTTAAGAAAGCTATAATTGGCTCTGAAAATCACAACTTCTTCCATGAGGTTTGCCCCGAAACTGAAAGGGACTCCCTTAAGGCCAAGAAAGCTATAGTTAGCCTTAGAGATCACTACATTTTCCTTGAGACTATCAAGAAAAGTTTAGCCCCAAAAGTGAAAGTGACTCCCTTGAAGCCAAGAAAACCATAGTTGGCCCCTCAAATTTGGCAAGTTGAGATGACTCCCTCGAAGCTAAGAAAGACATTTAGTTAGCTTCGGAGATCATAAACTTCAACTTAGCACTGGCTAAGGCTACCCTTCCCAAGATGTTATTTAACCTTGGACAGGGCTCATTTTGGAGCGCACTCTTAAAAAAATAATTAAAGCCTCAGAAGCTGAAATGACTCCTTTAAGGTTAAGAAAGCTATAGTTGGCTCTGAAAATTACAACTTTTTCCTTATGGTTTGCCCCAAAAATGAAAGGGACTCCTTTAAGGCCAAGAAAGTTATAGTTAGCCTTAGAGATCACTACATTTTTCTTGAGATTATCAAGAAAAGTTTAGCCCCAAAAGTGAAAGTGACTCCTTTGAGGCCAAGAAAACCATAGTTGGCCCCTCAAATTTGAGAAGTTGAGATGACTCCCTCAAAGCTAAGAAAGACATTTAGTTAGCTTCTGAGATCACAAACTTCAACTTAGCACTGGGTAAGGCTACCATTCCCAAGATGCTATTTAACCCTGGATAAGGCTATGCTACCGGGAGCACAACTTAGTCCTAGGTGAGGTTACCCCTCTGTGAGGTACAACTTAATTTGATCAAAGCTACCCCATCACAAGCATAACTTAGTCTCAAGTGAGGCTAACCCTCCCTAGGCACGACTTAACCTCAAGCGAGGTTATCCCTCTCTGGGCACAACTTAACCTTGGGTGAAACAATGTCTCACATGAGCATGACTTAGATATGAGCGAAGTAATGTTTCACTCTACTAATCTCCATAGGCAAAGCAATGCCTCGCTCGACACCAAAAGACTAATTGTAGCGAGATATTGGTAATGATAATGTAGAGTAAAAAAAATGTTCTCAAAAGTAAACATAATATTTGAGGCTAACTACTAGCTAAAAGACTGTGTCCTAACAAATAGGAATCAAGCCTTCTCAGCGGCATGTTATTGGAAGGCTTTATTTTTGGTAGACGTACCATCTACCTCAATAGTAATTTCTGGGTACTTCGCTACGGCTCATTCTTCCTCTATATCAGGCATGGAAGGACCTAAAAATATAATGCCCTCTATAGTAAAATGAGTTGCCTCACTTAGCATATAACTCTTTACTTAAACCAACACTTAGTACGACAGAGAAAAAGTTTTCTCACCCAACACTTAGGGCATTAGAGACGAAGCTCACTCAATCCAACATTTAAATCCTCTCCAACCAAATACTTAGTCAAATCAAGGTTAAATTATGAATCAGGTCACTTATCCTAGGCGATGCAATATTATACCTAGACAAACTTCTAGGTGAAGCGATGTCTCGGCCCAACACTTAGCAAGGTCAAGGCAAAGTTTTCTTGTCCCAGCACTCAATGAGATCAAGACAAAGCTTCCTCAGCCTAATACATACCGAATCAAAGCAAAGCTTCTTCGACCTAACACTTAGTAATTCAAGGCTAACTGAACTAACTCATCCAACTCTTCTAGCCTAAACGAATTACTAGGGTTATCACGCCCCATGCACATGGGGTGGGAGCCCAAAAACAAGACCCCAGCACAATGGGCTTTGCTAGCAGCTATTTTGCATTTGTCCTTGCTTTGTGAAAATAGTTAAATCCCAAGTTTCTAGTAGAGTCCATTGCACCCACTTATGAACTACTCCAAAAATCCCCACACAGCCAATGTGGGATATCATAATCACCATCCATTGGATACGCAACATCCTCATCGCATTCCTTTTACAGTCTAGGACCACATCTAATACACATTCGGTCGGACATTCTACATCGATAGTACCCCAAGTTTGGCTCTGATAGCATTTGTCACACCCCAAATTTATAGGGTGGGGCACGAAAGTAAGACTCAACATAAGAGACTTCACATTTATCCTTGCATTGCAAAAATGGTTAATCCAAATTGCTAGTGAAATCTATTATACCCACTTATAAACTATTACAAATATCCCGACACAGCTAATCTGGGATATCACAAGGGCACTCAGGTAAAATTTCTAATATCCTCAATCATCTCAGCTGATTATCCCTCAAGAAATTCAATGGAAATAGGACCACTACCTACTTCATGGCAATGATAGACTCTTTATGAACTAAAAAAAAACTAAAAAAACCTCACCCTAGCTAGAGGCTTGAGCAAGATAAGAACTAAGATGGGATGACAACCCAACATGAACAAGTACCTCAGCACCATCCTTCCCCAAATAAGCACGTCTCCACCTTAGCCTGAAAAGTAGGTCGAGCCTAAGCTTGACCTTCCCGAGGTAATGTAGTTTTAGCTCAGAGACCTTGTCTAGGTCTAGACCAAGTCTCGATCTAGGGAAGTGGAGCTTTCCAAGACTCTATTTTCCTTTGTGGGCTCAACCTACGTGATGCAAAATGTAGGTCAAGCCACATACAAATACTCAACCCTAAGTTGAGATAGTTACTTAATGTAGGAGGTGTTGGGTTCGCGTGATCCCAAGGTATGCTCAGCAAAAAATTAAAAAAATTAAAACCATCATACCATAATAATTATAGCAATACCTCAGATCCGATGCGATTTCTAACGATCTCACAATTTTCAATAATTATATTAAAATAATTAAAATTTTAATTTATATCTTTCTATGTATTTCAACTGTCGTAAGGTTTGAAACAATCAATTGCAAGCCCATTTTTTGAATTTGGTTCACAAGGATCCACACATTTCTCCACTAAAATGGTCCATACTTTGATCCAGAACACAAAATCAGAATTCCACTAGCAATTTTGATTTCTTTTCTAACTTAGTTTATAGAGTGTGTATAGAGAATATTAATTCATGTTATCAACTTGTGATAGAAAAATTAATATTTAAAATAAAAGATGGAATTTTTGGTGGGAAAAATAATTTTCTTCTCTTTCTCTCTCTAAATGGCCGAAAATTGAAGGCTATTACTTTAAATAAATTTTCGGCCATGTAGTATTTATATAGGAGATTAAAAAATTTCAAGAGTCCCACTTTTGGTATTTTTGGTCTCCTCTTGATTGGTTAGAAAACCACCTTCATGGGCCTTTCCTAATGGATCTTTTTGAATTGGGCTTGGATTTAAAATAAATTTCATAATTAATTCAATTAATTATTTTAGTCCAAATTCAATTAATTAATTCCATTTAACATACCTAATAAATATAGGCCCAATTAAATAATCTAATTATATAATTGAGTAAATTAATTTAACAATTAAATTAACTTATGGACTATATAATTAATATGATCCAATTAAATAATTATTTCACTCCAATTGGGGTTCCTAATCTTATTAGGTCCAATTAAATAATCTAATTATTTAATTGAATAATTAATTCAACTCATTGAATTAATTTAATCCCTAATTAGTTAATCTCCTTTAATTAATTAGATCCAACCCCTTGATCAATTCCTAAGATATAAATGTTCCATCTCAAATTGTGTATGGCCCTTTAGATTCACAACTAAGCTAGCAGTGGGCTTGTAATATTTACGACTTATGAATAATAATAATTATTCTGATTAATTAATTCAATTAATTAATCCGCTTGAAATTAACTTCTTTGAAAATAGAGGAGATTCACTTGTTCTACCAGACAAGTAACGAATCATTTGTTAGTCACTCATTAACCTCTATACATATTAATGTAATATCCAACGTATCCCCTTTTGTGATTATCAGGCAATAAGAAGATACATCCAAATAAAACATAATATGCACAAGGTAGCCATGATACCTCAAGTCAAAGAACTCATTATGTACCATCATAACATGAAAATTTTTATTTCAACAAATAAATTTCCAATTAAGAATTTCTATCGAGCCTGTTTAGTGGACTTGTTCCCTAAGAAGTACTTACATACATGCATTAGCATCACTATGCCGATGTCCATGGAGCGAGACATACTCCTCATGCGAGCATGCATCGTATACGTGAGTCTATTGGGCTATTCGATGTCCTATCTCAAAAAGTCCTTGGCTCGAAACTAATTTAAGACCAAAGATATGGAGGCATATTCCATGATTACCATCAAATGCATGACCATGCCCCGTAGTTATGTTTGGTCTAGAGACTTTGTCTAATTACAAAAATACAATTGGAGATAAAGAAATTTGCCTATTTCATTAATATGATTTGAAAAAAGAATGTCTTTACAAATATAAAAGTATAAAAGACGTTCAATCTAATTGGCGCATTGAGTACTACTATAATAATCTCCCACTTGATCTAGTGCTAATTGCCTATATACTTCAGGCCCATTTTCTCAGGATGTCTGTTGAATACCTTCTGTGCTAGAGGTTTGGTCAGTGAATCTGCTATATTTTCTACCGAGGGGACTCTATCCACTACAACGTCATCTCTACCAATGATCTCTTTGATCAAATGGTATCTTTTCATGATGTGTTTAGATCTTTGATGAGATTTTAGCTCTTTTACTTGCGCAATAGCTCCATTGTTATCATAGTATATCAATGCAGGATCAACAATGGATGGAACCACACCCAACTCTTGGATGAAGTTCCTCATCCAAATAGCTTCTTTTGTTACATCATATGCAATAATGTATTCAACTTCAGTGGTAGAATCCACGGTCGTTTCTTGCTCAAAACTCTTTCAGTTGACCGCACCACCGTTTAGAATGAATACATATTCGAATATTAACTTTGAGTCGTTTATATCAGACTGAAGACTAGAATTAGTATAGCCTTCTAGTTTTAGTTCTCCAGAGTCGTATACAAGAAAGATATCCTTAGTCCTTCTTAAGTACTTCAGGATCATCTTTATGACCTTTCAATATTCCTCATATGGAATCGACTGATATCTGCTCGTGACACTCAGAGCATATATGATATCAGGCCTCGTACATAGCATACCATACATTATGCTCCTATGGCAGATGCATAAGGTATGCGGGTCATCATTTCTCTCTCATCAGGATTCTTAGGAGACATAGCTTCTGAGAGAGAAACGCCATGACTCATTGGTAAGAATCATCGCTTGGATTTCTCTATACTAAACCTATTTAGCATTTTGTCTATGTACATAGATTGGGAAAGTCTGATCATCCTTCTTGACCTATCTCTATAGATCTTTATTCCAAGAATAAAGGATGCTTATCCTAAATCCTTCATGGAGAATTAGTTAGACAACCAAGTCTTAGTTGAGTGCAGCATCTCTACATCATTACCAATGAGTAGGATATCATCAACATATAGCACAATAAATGTCATTGCACTCCCACTAACCTTCTTATAGACACAGGGTTTATCTGTGTTCTTGTGGAAATCAAACATTTAATTGCCTCATCAAATTGGATGTTCCATCTTCGGGATGCCTGCTTGAGCCCATAAATAGATTTCTGGAGTTTGCAAACCTTTGGCTCACTTTCTCTAAATATAAAGCCTTCTGGTTGCCTCATATAGATATCTTCCTTAATATTTCCATTAAAAAAAGTGGTTTTCACATCCATCTGTCATATCTCGTAGTCATAATATGCTATCGCTACTTGCCAAAAAGTTTTCTCATAATCAATTCCTTACTCCTGAGTATAACCTTTCGCAACCAGTCGTGCTTTGTAGCTCGCTACCTCTCCATTTACTCCAAGTTTTCGCTTGTAGACCCATTAACAACTAATGGGAACTATTCTCTGTGGTGGGTCCACCAAGGTCCATACCTTGTTGGAGTACATGGAGTTTATCTCAGATTACATAGCTTCTTGCCATCTTCCTAAGTCAATGTCCGACATCGCCTTTCCATAAGTCCTTGGATCACTATCTAAGGGGAGATTCTCCTCGTTATTCTCTAACAAAAAGCCGTACCTCTCAGGAGGCTTTGAGATCCTATAGGATCTCCTAGGAGATTGTGTGTCTGAAGGCCCAGCCTTAGCTGGTTGGCCCATTATTGTGTCTATTAAGAGGCTCTGTGGTTCTTGAATTTTTTCAAGTTCTACGAATTCGCCATTTCTATCTAATAGAAACTCATTCTCTAAGAATGTGGCATTCCTTGAAATAAATACATTTTGTTCCAATAGATTCATTTAGATACCCTACGAACTTATATAAATTGGATCTTATATTCAATTTATCTCTTACTTGCTGCTTTACGTAAGTAGCACAACCCCATATCCTAAGATATTTGTAAGAGTTTTCTACAACACATCTCATATGGTGTTTTGGGTATTGACTTTGATAGCACTCTATTTAATAGATATGTTGTCGTTTCTATAGCATAGCCTTAAAATGAAAAAGGAAGCCTAATAAAAGTCATCATCGATCGAACCATGTCCAACAAGGTTCAATTTCTATGCTCCGTAACTCCATTGAGTTGAGGAGTAGTAGGAGGGGTCCACTGAAAGAGAATCCCATTCTCTTTTAGATAATGAAGAAACTTTGTGCTCAAGTATTCACCTCCTCGATCTGATCGAAGAGGCTTGATACTTAGCCTAGTTTGTTTCTCCACCTCACATCTGAATTCTTTGAACTTTTCAAAAGCTTTAGATTTGTACCTCATAAGGTAGAGATAACCATACCTAGAATAATCGCCGGTAAAGGTTATGAAGTAGTGATAGTTCCCATGAGCACTAACACTTAATGGCCCGCATATTGGGCAATTGGGCCAACTTATGAATTCTCTTCTCAAAGATATGACCTAATCTAGCATGCCAAAGAGTTGGGAACTATGATTATCTATTTTTCTTTTATTTTTTTGAACATGGAAAAATGAGTTATGGGGAGTAATAGAATATAAACCATTCATCAATATATGCTAGAGGTAATTAGAACTGAATCTTTAAAAATAGAACAACTTCTATACTTTATTGAAAAAGTAAAATATTCTCCATCCAAATTAGGAATGGAGATATGTTCTTAACTATCTCTGGAACATAAAGACAATTGTTCAAAACTAAAACTAATCCATTTCCTAAAGCTGACACTTCCTATGGCTAATGCAGCAACCTTTGCTCCATTCCCCAGCCGTAGGACTGTCTCTCCCCTACTTAGCTTCCTGTTTCTTGCCATCACTTGCAAAACATTGCAAAGATGAGACCCACAATCGGTATCTAATACCCAAGAAGCATCGTTAACTGATAAGTTAATTTTAATAAAATAAATACATGAACTCTTCAGGCTCACAAGGTACTCCTTGCAGTTTCTCTTCCAATGTCCAGGTTTTCCACACTAGAGGTACTTGTCATGGTCTTGTTAAAACTCTTGGAGACGCCAAATGTTGGCTTCATGACTTTAGATTTTGAGGAATGCTTTTCTCTCCCCTTCTTTCTCTTGGGCTTTGCAGCTTTTGAGTTGGACGAGGATCTAACAAGCATGACCAATTTGTCCTTCTTCATAGTAGACTCAACCGTCTTCAACATGTTAACCAGCTCAGCAAGGCTACACAAGCCTAAAAGTTCCTAATAGTCTATGCACCATACTATACTGAAATATAACTTTCTCTAAAATACTTATAAATACCCTATCTCCATATATTTTGAGATACTTTAGTTCATTTGGTATTTACAACTTTCTACTCTTTATTTATATTTTTTTTCTAATTTTGATTTGAGCGTCGAAGAGTTTTTGCTAGAGCTTCTCCAATGTATCTAATGAATTGTTCATGTTACAGATAGGAATCCACTTAGCAGTTGGTAGCTCTTAACGAGTCGACTCTTAGGGACCTAGTTGACCCTTGACGAACTAGTACGAACCACATCAAGTTCATTTTCAATTAGGAATATTTAAGTGGGATAATTCATTATATTTGTTCCCTAAAAACACCCATATACATGCAATAATGTCCTTATACAATGTCAATGAAATGAGACATTCTCCTCACAAATATGTACCGTATGTGCAAGTCTTGTTGAATCATTAATGTCCCATCTTAATAATTTTTGACTTTAAACATTTTAAGTTTCAAATTATAGTGACATACGAGCGACCATGCCCCATAAATATATATGAGAACAAGAACTTTATCTAAATTTAATTAATTACAATAAATATAAAGAACTATCTAATTTAATGATATTGATTGAAAATTAATGTTTTTTTACAAGAATACAAAACATCCAATCTGATTGATTTATTGAGTACTACTCTAACATTACTTCCCTACTTATTAATTTCAATGTGCTACTATTTGTATGCAGCTTAGAATCTTTGTAATACTTTCTCTGAATTTTTCGTTAGTTTAGTTTGACATGATACAAATTTTGGATGAGGTTAAAAATGTGAAAATTTAGTACTTTTCACAGTATCACTCTTAAATGTAATCAGTGAAAATTGGTGGTCTCATATCATAATTTTAACTAAAAGAGTAATTAATATTTAAATACTGTTAAAAATACCTATATTAGAATCAGAATATTAATTATTATGAAATGTAAGTATTAAAAAAATATTTAATGAGGCTATATATATGTATGCACAAGTAGGCAAGTAAGCATACTTGGATAGCCTCATAGTTTGTACTTCGGTATGAAATATTTAATTGGAAGCGAGTTTATTTCTTGAATATCTAAATTTTAAAAGTTTGTAAAATGAAGTACAATATGTGGGGTTTTTTTTTTTTATTATATTTGGTTGTTTGATGTAACAAAAAAAAGTCAAAAGTTGTTTATGTGCTCTATAATTATAATGGATATTATAGATGATCATATACTACTTACAATTATTAAGGATTAAATTTCAGCAGAATGCGAGTGTTATTGATGAAATGTAATTTTTGAGACAAGGGCATTTAACAATAATTCACTTTCTTTCTTGGAAATTTTAGCACAAATGTGATCGGATGGACAATATTGATAAAGTTTTAATTTTAAGGATATTCTGAAAATAAGTTGAAACTTCACGAATGAAAATTAATTTTTCCCTAACAAATAAAGGAGAAGGAAATCAAGGCTATGTTCAGTTATGACCCCGTGGAATGTTTTCTTTTCCCCAGAAACAAGATATGTTTCTTTCTTTGTTCTATTAAAATAAATTCATTATTCTCAAAACAAGATGAGTTCACTGTATATCAATATTATCACAATATTCAATTATATATTTTTATGATATATATAAAAAAAATTTACATTAAAAAATACGACATATAATATTAAAAGATAATAATATCACATCACTTATTCAATACAATCTTACATGACAAGACTTTTATAATACAAATTGTTATTTATCAAAACACAAATGAATATTATTTTTATTCTCCTTTCATTCTCCTAAAATATATTTCCTAAAATATCCAAAAAAAACGTGATCAGACATAGCCTAAATATCTAGACTTGGGTAATAGCTAGAGAAAATTGTGAATAATTATTTTACACAAAATAATATCAATAGTTTAATTTAAAATATTATTTTGTACATGTCCAAAAATTACTATGTAAGTCAGAGTTTGCCACATGATATCACCCATGAATTATTAAATCACATATGATGATATTAAACTCTTATTTAGTATCTTCATATATTGGTCCAATAGCTATTAAATTGATTTAAATACTATGTAAATAAAATAGTATAAAATTTCTCATAATTAAGTAAAATGAGATTTTCCAATACACAAAGCCAAACAAAGCAGCAGGAAATGCTGGGAAGGAGAGAGCCAAACGTCAGCCTAGTATTTATGAAAAGGTTACAAATGTTCGGTATTTGGAGAGACAGAGAGAGATTTGTAGCATGTCTCCCACTAATTCGTGTTTGGTCGGCCATTTCCAATACAGTAATTAGTGGGTTTGTCCTCTCACTCAATCTTGCCTCCCTCAAATGCACACCATGTATGTTGTCGAAATATGAGAGAATATGAGAGGAAGTTGCGATTTCGAAACGGTCAAATTTGTCACGGCCACAGATTTATTGTTCGAATTGATCATAGTTTCATTTCTTGGAATCAAGACTTAACAAAGAGAATTTTGGAAATATTTTTTCTAGAATAAATATTAGGGCTTTATTTAGTATTCTTTTTTATCCTAAAATTATGGGATTATAGTTGAAAAATAATAAGAGCAAGACTTGGCCCATAAAACAAAGTCTATCAAGAAGACTCAGAGGTTCATCAATTTAAATCATACTCCATCTTTCAACTTTTCTAAGGAACGAAAACTATTTTATACTTTCTACAATCTAAATCTTCTCACTCAGATGATAAGTACACATTTTAATACATTTATGTATCAAATTCTTTATATTTTTATTATTTTATTCTTGTTAATATTATAATTTTATTGATATTTCGTGTTAGGAAATCAATAAATAAAAAGAGATAAAAAAGAGGCAAAATAAAATCAAAGAACACAATACTTTCGTAAATAAGTTGGGAGATAATATTTTATTGAAATAAAGAAGCATAACAATTAGAAAAAAATAATTATTTTTGCATAAGTCTATTATGTGTAAATCAAAATATATGCAAGAAATCACTTGGATTTTGCAAGTGATTGTTGAGCTTGTATTAAATTCAAATAAGCATGTTTTTAAACTTGTGCAGTTTTTGTATTTTGGCACAAATCTATATTCAAAAGTTCTATGAATTTGAATTTTACTTCATTTAAAAGTTAATAGATAGAAGTACAACTTTACTGTTGGAAGTTTAATCTAATTCAACTTTGATTATAGCATAAAATTCGTCCAAATATGTGTATTGAAAATGATCTGTCTATACTGACATATTTTTTTAAATCAAGCATAACTTTCTCCCTAGTGGTTGAAATTAGGTGATTCAAGTTGAAAAATGACGGTAATAGAAAAATACACAATTTTTATGTTGATCACTTTTCTAAAAATAGCTGATTTCATGGAAAAAAATGTATGATAAAATTTGGATTTGAAAATAACATGTGAATTTAGAGCATATTTAAAGTAAATTTGAAGTGTATTTGGAGATGTCAATTTAGGTACTTTTTTAATATAAATAGGGGCTCTTGGATGTCATTGAAGACACACAAAAATCATTAGAGGGAGAAAAAAGTTTTATTATTGTCTTTTTTTAAACTAAGTTTTCTAATAGTAAATTAAGTTTTCTATTAGTAATTGAAATATATTCTTTAGTTTTTCTTTTATTTTTAGTATTTTCTACAGTCACTATATTTTTCTAAATTTCATTTAGCTGAGTAGAAAGGATGAACCTCTTGATAGAGGAAGATGAACGGTTATAAAAATGCATAATGTTCAGGTTTGTTGTATTATTGTTTTAAATTTTGATTGGAGCCCTCCTTATTTTGTGGTGATTCTTGATTTATGTGTCACTAATGACACAACAAATACTTGAGTTCATTTAACTTATTGTACGGTTCTACTACACTAACTGCTAACATAAAACCTTGATTTGTTGTAGACAAAGGTGTGTATAAATACTTAATCTCATAAATAAGTATTGTCGTTAAAATCCTTCTTAATTAGTGGCGATCCTTGATTTTTGTACCACCAATGGTATAATAAATACTTGAGTTTATTTAGCTTATTGTACGATTTTACTCCATCGACTACAAACGTGAAACCTTCATTTCTTGCAAACAAATGTGTGCATAAATACTTGATCCCACAAACAAGTATCGGTATTAATAGATAAGTTGCAAACAGTAAGACAATATTATAATTACATTATTGCATGAACTATTTGATAATATCTTCCTATTGGAACCTTCATTGTATATATATTCCAATAGTGACATTTAAAAAAGATAGAAAATAACAAATAATCATTCCTCTATCCAAAACTCAAGAGCGGATTCCTAATCCTTAGTACTTTTATTATTTTAATTTTTTAGTTATAACATAAATTTTTATTTATATTCTAAACCATATCAAGCTCATCTTTTAAGAAATATACTTTTGAAAACTTCAAACAACTTTCTTGTGGATCGATCTCGAACTCCCAATAAATTTATTACTTGACACAACCGCACTTGAGTTTGCAACCTTAAAGTTGTAGCAAGTTTTTAGTGCTGTTACCGGGGAGGACAAGGTAAGTATTCAAATTTGTAAATAATTTTTCTTTGTAAATTTTATGTGTTTGCTTTCTTCACGGTTAAATGTTCATATGGTATTGTAATCATAATTCTCATTGTTTAATTAGAAAATCAAGTATGACTTTCTCCCTAGTTATTGAAATTAGATGATTTAAGTTGAAAAATAAAGTTAACAGATAAATACACAGCTTTCATGTTGATCACTTTCCAAAATCAGTTGATTTCATGAAGGAGAATATGTGATAAAATTCAAATCTAAAAGAACATGTGAATTTAGAGCATAAATGAAGTAAATTTGGAGTGTATTTGGAGTGAATTTGGAAATGCCAATTTAGGCACTCTTCTACTATAAATATGGGCTCTTGGATCTCATTGAAGACACACAAAAACCCTCAGAGGGGGAAATTTTTTTTATTGTTGTCTTTCTTTAGGCTAAATTTTCTAGTAGTAATGTAAGTTTTCTAGTAGTAATATAAATTTATTCTCTAATTTTTCTTCTATTTTAATCTTTTCTACTTTCATTATGTCTTTCTAAATTTTATTTAGGTGACGAGAAAGGGTGAACCTCTTGATGGAATAAGAGGAATGGTTAAAAATGTGCATAATGCTCAAGTGTGTTGTATTATTGTTTTAGTTTTTTATTGAAACCCTCCTTATTTTGTGGTGATTCTTGATTTATGTATTACTAATGATACAAAAAATACATGGGTTCATTTAGCGTATTGTACAGTTCTACTACATCGACTGCTAATGTGAAACTTTGATTTGTTATAAATGAATATATACATTAATACTTAATCCCATAAATAAGTGTTAGCATTAAAACCTTTCTTGTTTAGGAACGATTCTTGATTTTTGTATCACCAATGACACAAAAAATACTTGGATTAATTTAGCTTATTATACAATTTTACTCCATCGACTACTAATGTGAAATCTTAATTTGTTGTAGACAAAGGTGTGCATAAATATTTGATCTCATAAACAAGTATTGGTGTTAAGAGATAATTTACAAAAAATAAGACAATATATTGATTACCTTAATGCATAAGTTATTTGATAATATCTTTCTATTGAAATATTCATTGTGTATGGATTCTAATAGTGGTATTTAAATGTGGTAAAAAAAATAATAAATAATATTTTCTCTATCCAAAACTCAAAAGCGGATCCTTAATACTCAGTACTTTTATTACTTTGATTTCTCAATTATAACATTAATTTTTCTTTATATTTGAAACTACATAAAGCCCATCTTTTAAGAAACATACTTCTGAAAACTTCAAACAACTTCCTGGTGCATCGACTTTGGACTCCCAATAAATTTATTACTTAACACAATTTGCACTTGGGTTTGCAATGTTAAAATTGTAGCAAGTTTTTTGCGCCATTGATGAGAAAGACAAGGTAAGTATTCATGTTTGTAAATATTTTTTTTTTGTAAATATTGTGTGTTTGCTTTCTTTACGGTTATATGTTCATATGGTATCGTAATCATTTCTCGTCTTTTAGTTAGAAAATCAAGCATAACTTTCTCTTTAGTAGTTGGAATTAGGTAATTTAAGTTAAAAAATAAAGCTAATAGACAAATACACAACTTTCGTATGGATCAGTTTTTCAAAATCAGTTGATTTTATGCAGAAAAATGTGTGATAAAATTCTAATCTGAAAATGACATATGAATTTAGAGCATATTTGAAGTAAATTTGAAGTGCATTTGGAGATGCTCATTTAGGCACTTTTCTACTATAAATAAGGGCTCTTGGATATTATTGAAGACACACAAAAACTCTTAGAGGGAAAAAAAGTTTTAATAGTAATAGAAGTGAATTCTCTAGTTTTTTTTCTATTTTTAGTAGTTTTTACTTTCATTATATTTTTCTAATTTCATTTAGTTGAGAAAAAATGGTGAACCACAAATGGAAGAAGAGGAACGGTTATAAAGGTGCATAATATTTAGGTGTGTTGTATTACTATTTTAATTTTTGATTGAAACCCTCATTATTTTATGGTAATTCTTAATTTATTATCACCAATGACACAATAAATATATGGGTTAATTTAGTTTATTGTACAGTTTTACTCCACCAACTGCTAAAGGGAAACCTTAATTTGTTGTAGACAGATGTGTGCATAAATACTTGATCTCATAAACAAGTATTGATATTAAGAGATAATTTACAAAAAGTAAGACAATATATTGATTACCTTCATGCATAAGTTATTTGATAATATCTTTCTATTGAAACCTTTATTGTGTATGGATTCCAATAGTAGTATTTAAATGTGGTAAAAAATATAATATTTAATCTTTTCTCTATCCAAAACTCAATAGCGGATTCCTAATCCTCAGTACTTTTATTACTTTGATTTCTCAATTATAAAATTAATTTTTATTTATATTCTAAACTACATAAAGCCCATATTTTAAAAAACATACTTTTGAAAACTTCAAACAACTTCCCGGTGCATCGACTTTAGACTTCCGATAAATTTATTACTTGACATAACCTGCACTTGGGTTTGTAATGTCAAAATTGTAGCAAGTTTTTTGCGTCATTGTCAAGGAAGACAAGGTAGGTATTCGGGTTTGTAAATATTTTTTCTTTGTAAATATTGTGTGTTTGCTTTCTTTACGGTTATATGTTCATATGGTATCGTAATCATTTCTCGTCTTTTACTTAGAAAATCAAGCATAACTTTCTCCTTAGTGGTTGGAATTAGGTGATTCAAGTTAAAAAATAAAGTTTATAGACAAATACACAACTTTCATATGGATACTTTTTCAAAATCAGCTGATTTTATGGAGAAAAATATGTGACAAAATTCAAATCTAAAAAGGATATGTGAATTTAGAGCATATTTGAAGTAAATTTGAAGTGCATTTGGAGATGCCCATTTAGGCACTTTTCTAATATAAATAAGGGTTCTTGGATATTATTGAAAACACACAAAAACTCTTAGAGGGAAAAAAAAGTTTTATTCTTATCTTTGTTTAAGCTAAGTTTTCTAGTAGTAATAGAAGTGAATTCTCTAGTTTTTCTTCTATTTTTAGTATTTTCTACTTTCATTATATTTTTCTAAATTTCATTTAGTTGAGAAGAAAGGGTGAACCACAAATGGAAGAAGAGGAACCGTTATAAAGATACATAATATTCAGGTGTGTTGTATTACTATTTTAATTTTTGATTGAAACCCTCATTGTTTTGTGGTAATTATTGATTTATGTATCACCAATGACACAACAAATGTATGGCTTCATTTAGCTTATTGTGCGATTATACTATAACAACTGCTAACGTGAAACTTTGATTTGTTGTAGACAAATGTGTGCATAAATAGTTAATCCCATAAATAAATGTTAGCATTAAAACCCTTTTATTTAGTGGCGATTTTTTATTTTTATATCACTAATGACACAACAAATACTTTGGTTCATTTAACTTATTTTATGATTCTACTCCACCGATTGCTGACGTTTAAACCTTAATCTATTGTAGATAAAGGTGTGCGTAAATATTTGATCCCATAAACAAGTATTTATTTTAAGAGATAATTTGCAAATAATAAGACAATATCATGATTATCTTAATTCATGAGTTATTTGATAACATCTTCCCATTGGAACCGTTATTGTGTATGGATTCCAATAGTGGCATTTAAAAATGGTAAAAAAATAATAAATAATTATTCCTCTTTCTAAAAACTCAAGAGCGGATCCCTAATTCTGATTACTTTTATTACTTTAATTTTTGAATTATAATATAAATTTTTCTTTATATTATAAACTACATAAAGCCCATCTTTTAAGAAATATACTCTTGAAAATTTCAAACAACTTTCCTGTGGCATCAGATTACGAATTTCTCTCTAGTTCTGACTTGAGCGTGTGAGGGCCTTTGTCGGAAAAACCCCTGGCACCCCTAATGCTTATTTATGATGCAGGCAGCGATCTACTTTGAAGTAGGAATCCAACTTGGAATTCAGCAAATTGAGGTGATACCACATCATTTTTAGTGCTATCTGTGGGAAAATCTGGCTGAACATTGAGGATGCAAACCAAATTTAGAGAGGTTAGTGCTCAAGGCGCATTACATGCTAAAGATGTCAATAGAAATGGAGAAAATTAATATCCACCTTCGCCTAGGTGAGATCAATCACAACATCCCCAACCTATTGATCCCGTCCAGCTTGCAGTTTTACAGATTACACAAGAAGCCCTTAGGACTATGATAGAAGATGCTACAGCTAGAGCTGCCGCTCAAGTAGTAGCTCAATATATCGAGAACTAATGTAGAGCAAAGCCCCATCTGTCTCCTCATCGAAGCCAAGATTCCACTCCGACTCCTAAGTGGACAGGGTTGAGGCATGAAAGAATTAAAGGTGAAAGAGGTGTTCATGCAAATATGAGTAGCCAGGCCTCACCCCCTATTGCAAATTGAAGACCACGAATGAGGCATGAAGGAATTAGAGGAGAATGAGGTGTTTATGCAGACACAAATAGCCGAGCTTCACCTCATATTCCAAATGCAAGATCACGATCAAGGTGTGAGGAGCATAGAGGTGAATAAGGAGGTCCACATGCAAGGGCAGCTAGCCGAGCTTTATCCCCAGCAGTAAACATCAGATCTAGGGAAGGCATGAAGGGATTGTCCCATATGTTTTCCATTCTCCCATCTAACATGCAAGGGCATGCAATGGAATATCTTCCACTTGTAATCATGCCCCCAAAGCAAAGCCTATTCCCTACTGCCATCCTAGTAGAATCTTTGCCAATTAGATTCAAAGATGCGAACCTCGTTGAATTTGATGGGATACGAGACCCACATAAGCATCTGGATAAATTTTTTGCCAAGACTAATCTTTATGATTTAAGCGACACAATATTCTACAAGATCTTCTAAACTACGCTCACCAAGCACGCATTATCTTGGTTCAACCAGTTGCTTGCTGGTAGTATAACCAGCTTCGAGCAGCTGACGAACAGATTCTTACATCAATTGTCGATAAATCGCAAGTACCCTAAGACTACAACTCATTTATTTTCAATCACACAATGAGTCTATAGTTGGAAAATCACCAAATACCCTAGAAGAGTTGGTAGCACAGGCCAAAAAGTACAACAAAACTGAAGAAACTACTGGTGCAATTACCCCAGCAAAGAGAAAACATCGAGAAGAAGAAAAACCCAAGGGAGAGAAGAAGAAGGAAATGAGACATATCCCTTCTCCTAGATATAATAATTACGCCCTACTTAAAGCTAGAATATCAGAGATACTGGTTGTGGTTGAATAGAAAGGCTTAGTTCAACCACCTCGCCCATGAAGAAGAGTTCGAAGTGAAAAACACCCAATAAGTATTGTCGATTCCCCATAGAAAGAGGGCACACAACTGAAGAGTGCCATCATCTGGACAATGAGATTAAGAAACTCATTCATAGAGGATACGTGACTGAGTTTGTGGATAAGTCCAAATACGAACATTGAAGTTCTAGGCGACCTGAAACATCAAAGCCAAGGGACCTACCTCGAGGCAAAACCAGTGTAAGTAAGAAGTGAGATTGCGATGATGATAATCTGCCAACAATAGGAGTGATTGGTGTAATCTCAGGAGGCCCAATGGGTGGAGACTCCCATAATGCAAGAAAGGCTTTGTTACGAGCTGTTGGATGAGCTCACCTTCATCCTAACCATTCGATAGGACAAATCTATAATATACAAACTCCCACAGAAGGGATCACTTTCACTGATTTGAATTTGGATGGCTTTGAAAGTACACAAAATAATGCCTTAGTCATCTGGACAACATTGTTAAATTTTTGGTTAAAGAAAATCTTGGTCGATAGTGGAAGCTAAGGTGATATCATATTCTATAATGCTTTCACACAATTGGGAATCGACAATGCACAACTTGGCAAATTCAATACTCCATTTATAGGATTTAGTGGAGAAGTTGTGGAAGCACTAGGTAAAATTTCTCTCCCAATTTCATTAGGATCTTATCCTAGGAGAGCAATAAAGATGATCAAATTTCTAGTTGTGAAGGCCCCCTCTACTTACAATATGATTTTGGAGAGGTTGAGTTTAAACTTGTTTCAAGTTATAGCCTCCACCTATCACGTAAAATTGAAGTTCCCGACATCTGAAGGAGTAGGAGATATGAGTGGCGATAAGAGAATGGCTAGGGAATGTTATGCCAACACCAGACATAGAGCTAATAGTCAATTGAGGAGTCAAGAAGAAAGTGATATCACTATAGATAAATTAAAATAAAAAGTTGTTATTTCCTTAGAAGATGGATCGAATACTGATACAACGATTGAAAAGAAGAAAAAAAATATTTTTGAAGCAAGATTGGGGGCAATCAAAGAACTCAAAATCATTGAGTTAATATCAGGTGATTCACCAAAGGTAACAAGAATTAGGGCTAGTCTGGAGCCATCGGTAGAGGAAAGTTTAGTTATTTTCCTTAGAGAAAATGTTGAATTTTGGCTTGGGGGATGGATGATTTATTGGGTATCCCCGCAGAAGTGATAGTGCATCATCTCAATGTTGATCGCAATATGAGGCCAATAAAACAAAGGAAAATGAACTTTGGTGCAGAAGTAAGCACATCAAAGAGGAAGTTGACAAACTACTTGCAGCAAAATATGTTCATCGTATGAATTACCCAGAGTGGAACATTGTCCGAGTGCCCAAGTTCGATGGAAAGTGGCACCTATGCATAGACATCAGTAATTTGAATAAAGCATATTCGAATGATCCATTCCCATTTTCTTACATAGACTTGTTGGTGGATTCTACTTCAGGATGTGAACCACTTAGTTTCTTAGATGCTTATCAAGGTTATAATTAGATACAGTTAGCACCTGAAGATTAAGAACAAACCAGCTTCATCACTAATCAAGGTATTTACTGTTATAGAGTAATGCATTTTGGTTTGAAGAATGTAGGAGCCACCTATCAGAGGCTTGTTAACCACATGTTTGAAAATCAGATAGGTAGGAACATGGAGGTGTATATTGATAACATGTTTGTCAAGAGCGAGCAGTCTCAAGATAACGTGCAAGACTTGAGAGAGTGCTTCAATGTGTTGAAAGCATATAACCTAAAACTCAACCCCACCAAGTGTGTCTTCAGAGTGAGAGGTGGAAAGTTTTTAGGTTATATGATTTCTGAGAGGGAAATCAAGGCAAACCCTGAGAAGATAGGGGCCATCCTGGACATGTCACCACCTCAATCTATAAAGGATGTTCAGCAATTGATTGGATGTTTGGCGGCACTAAATGATTCATCTCGAGATCAGCAGACAAAGGGATACCTTTCTTCAAAGTACTTTAAGAAAGAAAGAATTTTGAATGGACCAAGGCATGACAACAAGCCTTTAAAGATTTGAAGAGATACTTGGTTTTACCACTTTTATTAACCAAACCTGAGGTTGGGGAGTCTTTGTTCCTTTATTTGGCAGCCAGTAAGGATGTAGTAAGCGCAGTCTTAGTTCATGAGATAGGGTGAGATCAACATCCCATTTATTATGTATGTGAGTCATTCTTTGCATGGTATTGAGATGAGATACCCCAATATCGAGAAGTTAGCCTTAGCCCATATCATTACAACTAAAAACCTCCACCTTTATTTCCAATATCACCCAATAACAGTATTAAAAAACCAGCCGCTCAATCAAGTATTATCCGACCCCGATACTTTAGAAAGATTAGTAAGATGGGTTGTTGAGCTCAGTGAACATGGTCTTAAATTTCGACTAAGACCAGCAATTAAAACACAAGTTCTATCAAACTTTTTAGATGAAATGGAGACTAGAGAGCCGTCTAATTCAACCCCTACGTGGACCTTATACATCTACGATTCCTCCACCACAATCAGGAGTAGAGTAGGAATTTTGTTAGAAAGCCCCCGAATGATAAGTTTGAGTATGCTGTTAAATTTGAGTTCTCAACAACCAACAACAAAGCTGAGTATGAAGCCTTCCTGGCTGGGATCAAGTTATCTTTTGTGGCTTGAGCAAAGAAGCTTATTATACATAGTGATTCCCAATTGGTGGTTAATCAAATCAAGGGTTCATATAACACCAAATAAGAGAAAATGATTAAGTATTTGAACTTAATAAAGGATTTGCTCGCTAGATTAGAGGAGTATGAGATCAAACATGTCCCAAGAATGAAGCTAAATTGGCAAGGTCTATGACAAGGATAAAAAATAGAAGAATTACATTCCTCATACCAAGTAAAGCTGAAATTAAGAGAGAGGGATTGCAAATCTTATGTTTTAAGGAGGAAGAACCCAATTGGAAAGATGAGATAGTCAAGTATTTGACAAAGGACGAGCTACCTACAACACCTAGTGAAGCATGTAAGCTGAGAATACGAGCATCACATTTCATAATAATTGATGGTGAACTTTATAAACATGGATAGTCTCAACCATACCTGAAGTGTCTCGCTCTCCCTAAAGAAATTATGTGTTGTGAGAAATTCATGAAGGCATCTATGGTAATCATTCAATAAAAATATCTACCTGGAAAAGCACTCAAACAAGGTTATTTTTGGCTGACTTAGTATTACGGCAGACAGATATTACCTGCCAGCTTGGAAAGTTAGACCCTAAGTGGGAAAGACCCTATAAGGTGGTTGAACTGGTGAATGTTGGAGCATATCATTTGCAACACCAAGATGGCAAAGATGTACCACGACCGTGGAATGTGGCTAATCTTAGAAAATATTACCAATGATTGCCCAATTTTATACTTAGTTATATTCTATCGTTTATTTACTTGTTTTTTTTATTTTATCTTGAAAGACTCGCCTTCGAAGGCTTATTTCGACATTTATGTTGTATATATGAGTTTTTCCCATTATGAGGAAATAATGATGAATAAAGTGCTTTATGTTTTACTCAGCTATGTTGTTCGCAATAAAATTCTCTTTTACTTATTTATGATTCGATTACATAGTCGTTCCATTCAATAAAATAATTATATAATAAAGGCCCCGAAGCTCGACGATGTTCCTTTGAGGTCATCATAGAGCCTGGTCACCTTGACCCCGGAACCCCATAGCTCGACTTCTCATGAGGTCTAATAATATAAAATATTCCAGAATAACCCCTCATCCCTTGAAGTTAGCCCGTTGCTTTTTTCAAGTGGTTAAGGAAAATACCCTAAAGATGAAGTACTTGAGCAATTATATTTCGATCATGAAGTTCGTCACACCAACATCCAACAAAATAAAAGATAGAATGAGGCAAAGTAAAGACAAAAGCATCAAATACTTCAAATTTTGAGCAATAAACACCCATCTCAGAAGATGGGGGAAGTTCATACTATGATATTAAAAAATCAAAAATAGCTAAGTCTGAAGACATGCCAAACAAGAAACATCCTATATAATAAAACAAAATACAAGAGCGCTCATCTAAAAAACACTAAGAAGCATCCGCAACCTCCACAGCGGAACCCCCCTCGCTGGGCACCTCACTCTCATCCGCATCAACAAGAACTGGAGTTGGACCCACAGAGGTTGCCTCTTCTAAATCTGGAACTCAATGCTCAATCAACATGATAATATCCTCACTAACCCTACCAGATTCTTGAAGCATATGCCTATGATCACAAATGATATCATCATAAACACTCAATGTATGTTGTATCATAGCTTCAGTAAAGGCATCCGACGATTGGAAGGCAATAGTACATCTTTCCTCAGCCTCAACAATCAGGGCTTTCCCTACCTTAGACTCCAAAAATTTCTTTCCAATAGTTATCTCACGATCATACTTCTCTCGTAGGACCTTGAAATTCTCATTTAATTTCTTATTCTCTCCCTTTAAATTCTTCAACTCCTCATACATCTTAGCCACCTCCTCAGCACTCACTTTAGCAACCTCGAAGAAGTTAGAAGACTCTTTGTAACTCTCTGCACGCTCTATCAGAATGGTCGGTAAGTTCATATACTGTGAGTTAGCACAAAAATGAAAAAGAAAGCAAAGAAATTAGTACTATACAATATAATAATAAATTAATAATAATAATAACAATAACAATAACAATGATAATATAGAGGAGAAATGATAAGATGCCTTACTCAAACATTCTCCCAGTAAGCGCTATAGTAATAACCTCATCTAACTTCACATTAATCCTGTCAATGTCATACTTGTTCACAAGGCATCGAGTCTTAGTCCACTCTAACTCAAGATTGCTATCATCCTAAAATGACTAAGTGCCCTCAATCCAGTTCAGTCCATATCCAAATAATCCCTTTCCCGCTTTATGGTGAGATGTATATGCTATAGGCCTCTTTGAACTTCCATCTCCTAAGGAATCAATAGACTGCCCTAAATCATGTAATGTCGATCTACTCTCGCCACCAACATGAGAGGGAGAATATGGCTTAACTCTGCCTCCACCTCGAGCGCCAATCCTACTCACCTCAATCCTTCCTGTATCAACCATCTCAACTCAACAAATAGAGCACTTGGAGTGCTCCTACCAGTTGGGGGGGTGGGGTGTGAAAAGCCCGAACTAGAGTCTTGAAAATAATGTGAGCAAATGGAAGATAGATCAAGCATTTTACCTATAAAAGAAACAATTCACAAGATAAATATATCAATTTAAAAAAAAAGCAAAAAATCATAACAAAGCATATATAAGTAAAAGAGTTTATACCGATAGAAAATAAACATCCTTCATCAAACAAAGTGTCAAATAACCCAGTTGCAATAACTGGAGCTTGAGGTTACGATGTACTTCCCCAAGGCGAACCCTCGATGGAGAACTACTCCATGTAGGAAACTCCTATCATCTCTTCTATAAAAAAACCTTTCTTTTCAAGGGCCTCGAAAAGAAGAACACCCATCTAGAAATTTACACCCCCCTCGAGGATAGAAATAAAAGTAGGACACAGTAAGCACCTTCCAAACTCCAAATAAAGTATGAAAAATGTCTAAGAAAACAGGGAGATGAACCTCTTCTAATCAATAACAAAATACTTCAAAGTACATCAAAGTATTTGGAGTGAGTTGACTAAAGCATAATCCAACACTATGGAGCACCTCAATAAAAAGTGGTTTAGGAAGAATAGTGAACCCATAAGTGAAATAGGCGATGTAAGTTGTGAAGTATCCTGAAGGAGAAGACATGATTCTTTGACCAACAAGTGGAAGGACTAGTTTATGATGAGTAGATAAATATAGTTTTTTATGAAGTATCTTTAGATCTTCTACACTTAAGATAGTATCATAATTTTCAACATCCATTGCTTGACTGTGAATTGGGTGAGTTTGACTTACTGAAAAGGAACCTAACACCTTCGGCAAAACACCTCTACTATGAGGAGTAGAATCCTCTTCATCTTCTTCGGACCTAATAAACCCTAAAGGACTACCACCCTCACTTGAACCTTGAGACATCTCATGTGGCTCACATGACTCTTCATCTTCCCAATACTCACTAACACACTCTGGGAGACCAAGTATTGCCTCAATTCTCTTGGGAGAATACCCCTCAAAATATGAAGCATCAACTGGACCACCACCCAGGGTAAAATAACAATGACAAGCTGAAGGAAGAGATGATTAACTCAATTTGTGGACACAACAACACTTGATGAAATGATAGGAAAATCACTCGAGACATGAACACTAGTTCCAACTGAATAAGGATTACCTGAAATAACAGCTACGTCAGGCGAGGGACAGTTTTAGTTGAAAGCTCGAGATGTGGAACTCAAAAATAGGCAGCTCGAGTTGTGTAGAAGCATACTATGCTTGAGCTATGGGCCAATAAAGGCAGCTCGAGCTGCAGCAGACGATAGCATGCAACTTGAGCACGCTCGAGCTGCCTCACGCACTAATGCACAACTTGAGCTGCTGAAGAAAGCAACAAGCAGCTCAAGCAGGGCGCTCGAGCTGCAGCCCTTACATTCCAGGAGGTGTCACTGGCAATATTCAACATGGGCAACCCATTAACTCTAGTCATAGTCTCCCTGGCATCTAAGATTGAAATTTACCCTTTTGTTTCTCAAAATTTTAACTTATAAGAAAGGTGTTTTAACGAAAAGCCCCAAAGAAAACCCTAATAATTATAAGAAGAAAAGGAATGGGGGATAATAGAAAGGAAGAAAAAAGCGAATACAAGGAAATAATAACTTCACAACTCACCTCAGGAACCCATTTGAAAAGATGACTTAAGGAGAAAAAATTTCCAAAGAGGTATTGAAACTTGGGAGGGCTTTAAAATTTTTGAAGTACCTCCAAAACCCTAATTTACTACTCTTATATAAGGACCAAGGCCCGACTCAACCACTATTGGCCCAACTAAAGACAAATTACTCTCATTCAATGTCTTACTATAAGACTTGCCTGAGAGTGGGGGGCTTATAATATGACCAAGACTTGGCCCAATAAAACAAAGCCCATTAAGGCGACTCAAAGAGGTCTATATGATAAATTCAACCCAGTAGGCCTAGAAGATCCCTTTGGTGCATGCACTGCTCTTCTAACTTTTATAAGCTATGAAAAATATATTAAACTTTCTAAAATCTAAATATTCTCTCTATGATTACAAATTTATCTCTAGATCTAATTTGAGTATTGGAGGATTTTCTTCGGGCAAACCCCCAGCACCCTAACACTTATTTGTGACATAGGCAGCAATCTACTTTAAAGTGTGTTGCATTTACATGGACTAAAGTTTCAATTTTAGAAAAATTCCTTTTCTAACAAGACTTGCAAAGTTATGACAATGTTTTTTTTAATAAGAAACCTTTAATTTGAAGAGTTACAATTTTAAAAAATAGCTACATTTTCATAAAATTGTTTTAAAAACCATTGCAACAGTAAATTATATATAAGTCCCTATGCCTACTTTGAAGTTATGAATCAATTCCACCTATCAGGTACTTTTTTTACTGTCCTTATTGCTGCAAAAAACTTTGTTTTCACTTTTCTCTTAAGATGAATGTCCTACACTTTGCAATGCCCAAGTTATCTTTCTATTTTTTTTGTTTTGTTTTTTTTTTGTTTTTTTATCCCTCCATATCTCCCATCTCAACCTATTTTCCATCTCCACCACCCGTTGTCCACCACAACTAGTTTTATCTTTGCTAAACTTTTTTTCTCTCTTTCTCTCTCTCCTATTTTTGTCACTCTCTTTTATTGTTAAATAAAAAAAAATATTTTTCAAAAGAAACATAACATACTGAGTTTTTTGGTGGTTCAAGGTTAGAAGTGGAGAGAAACAGGGTCCGGGTTTGGGTTTGGATGGTAAGGAGAGAAATAAGCATTGGATGTGAGAGAGATAGGGTTGGGATGGCGAGAGAGATGGGGGTTGGGTTGCGATGAGATAATGACTTTCATGGCTAGCATGGGAGGAAGAAAGTACGGTTTGGGATTGGGGTAAAGAATGGACTAGATGGGTGAGAGGTAGGACACAATCGTTCTTGGGTTGGGGGTGGGAGGTACAATGGTAGGTGGGGTTGTGTAGGGTGGCGATGCTAGGTTTGGGGGTTAGGATGGTGGTTGTGGGGGCTATGGTGATGCAAGAGGAGGAGAGGGCTACGATAGAGTAGGCGAGGCTAGGTTTAGGGGTTGGGGTAGCGAGGAAGATTGGTTGCTGATGGGTAGGGTGGGGGTTGGGGGTCGGTGGTATGGTGGTGATCCACATTTGGAGTGGGGAATGTTTAATAATAAAAGAAAGAGATAAAGAAATCAAAAAATAAAATAAAATAAAATAAAATAAAGAGAAAAAAAAACCTTATTTACTTCTATTATTAACCACATTTTTATTTTTTGATATTATATAGTAGAATAAAATACAATACCTTGTGCATTTACTACCTAATATGTTTTGAGGCTTAAATTATGTCAATTTCTTATATCTAATAATTTTAAGACAATCTAAAGTTACATCAGATACGATAGTTGTCACGTACCCTAATGTTTTTTGCCAAAGTTATATCATGGTCAAGGGAGAAAAAAACAATCAAAGTTAAAAAATATTCAATCTTCTATAAAAATACAAGACTTCATTATACTATGCACCATATCTATATTTATTGACAAATTATGGTGCATGATTGTATTCATCGTAACACAATGAATTCATGTTATAATGGTCAAATGAGAATAAATCAACTAAATTCTACATTATTTCAATTTTCAACAAAAAATAACACATGTGTTTACATCTAGTACCAAACATTTAATACATACATACTACAACATAGAATATTTAGTACAACAGAGTAAAACATTTAGTACCACACTCATAAGGCATAATTTACCTCAATATATTATGTACAATATTTTTAATAGAATTGTATTATTTTGTATGACTCAAGACACTCATATGTAAATATTTAAAAATAAATTATTTGCATCCCAATAAATCATGTTTATTATTGGCATTAGTATAAAACAACATCAAATATCATAATTCATTTTACTTACACATTTTTTCATAAGCTATGGTGCATGTATTGGGTTCATACGTCCCCGAAAATATTAATGCAGCAAAATTTAAAAAAATTCAACATTTGAAATAAAAACGTATCACATATGATTAGAATAAATCCTAGAACATCGCGATTTGATCAGTTGTGCATTTTAATACCTAGTGTGGAATTTTTTTTAAATTCTTACCTCATTCAATTTCATTGGTAGGAGATGTGTGAAACAACTCAAATCATTATCTAAACGCATCCCCAAGAAAAATCCCAAACCCCTCGGTATGGATTCTATTCGCTTCTAGGATTTCAAACGTTACCCCTCTGAGTGTATATATACCTTGGATGCCCACTCGCAATTGAATGTATGCTAGTAGGAATCGATTTGATTATTCGATCGTAGAATGTATGGTTTTGGAACTAAGAAGACAACACATATTTATGGTTAAGGTGTTTAATTTAATTCTCAATTCCACAATTAAATTAAGAATTAAATTGAGGGAAGGATTGACGAACTTTTGAGTGAATTTTAGAAGAGAGGAAAATGAATTTCTCGTATCAAGAAAACTATTTATCTTGGTGTTCTTGGAGCTTGTTTTAGGCGTGATTTTTGGGCAAAAATTTGCTAAAAATTAATGTGTAAAAGGCTGATCAAAAAACAACCTTCTAACTGCCAATAAGAGCTTAAAAAGCCTCCTTCAAGTCCCTTCCAAATATAGTACTCCTAGTGTGAACACTCTTATTCACACTCTTATCCTATCACCTCTAGAAATTGGATTCCTAATCCAATTTTTTATTGGACTCCTATAATCCTACATCTAATGGACCTAGGCCTTAGTTAATTAGATCTAATTTAATTGATTCAATTAATTAAATTAATTCATCTTATGAATTAAGTCGGTAATATTTTAATCAATCAAGCCCATAAATTAATTACATTAATGAATTTTAATCTAACACTTGGATTAATTTTGTTTAACCTAGAGTGCAACCCCTTAGGTTCATCAATAAGCTAGTAGTGGGCTCACAACTCTTACAACTTAATTGAGTGATTAATTTTTTGATTAATTCACCTTGTTAATTAATCCTTCTCAAATCAACCTTTAATTCTAAAAATCCAAAAATCATAAGTAGCATCTAGCAGAGCACCATGAAGACTTAGATGTATGTGAAGTAGAAAACTTTTCCAATTATGAATATTGTACAACTACGGTCCTTCCATCTTGATTATTAGTCAGAACGCTATTGGCTCAATAACTATGTATCCATGCCTAGTTACATCACTCCACGATGGAATTAGAAAATTCTTTTCTAACTTCCATCTAGCTTTAGCCAAGAACTTGTGAGTCAAGAACTATGGAAAGTATAAGAGATTTACCTATTTATGTAGATAGGTGATGGATCATTTGTCAACTACTCATACACCTCTATATATGATACACCCAAAATATTCACCTTGTGATTATCATGTAATCAAAAAATATATCAATGTACACCATGTCGTATACAAGGTTAGTATGGTGCCTCAATTCTAAAGACTAATTCAAGCATTATTATAATGAGGAAATTCTCATTCAACAACATTACTTCCTTTAGGGAATTTCCAAGCGGGATCAATGTACTTGTTTTCTAACAAGCACCTGTATACATGCACAAGCATCCCTGATACCTATGGAACAAGCATCCTTCTTATGAGCCTACATCGTAGGTGTAAGTCTTACTGGCCACATCGATGTGTGTTGTCTTGATGAATTCTCAACTTGGAATATTTATAAGATCAAAGTTATGGAGATAAATTTTACAATCACCATCATATGCGAGACCATGTCCCATATCTATGTATGGTCAAGGGACTTCATTTAATACAAAATTTAAGATGAAGATTAATGTGGGAAAAGATTGTTTTTACAAGAGCATAAAGACTACCAATCTAATTGGCTTATCGAACATGATTTTGACAACCTCCCACTTGCCCTAGAGACAATTACCCTTATATTTTAAGTCCTATCTTATCAAGATGTCCTTCAAATACTACCCTAGGAGTTTAATCAGTGGATCTACTATATTTTTTGCTAAGGAAACTCTTTTGGCTTTGATATTACCTTTATCAACGATGTTCATAATCAGATGGTATTGTCTCATTATGTGTTTAGACCTTTTTTATGACATTGGCTTCTTACTTGCACAATCATTTTGTTGTTATCGAGTATAAAGGTATTAGATCAACAATGGACCAAACTACACCAAACGCTTGGATAAAGTTCTTGATACAAACAACCTCTTTTGTACGATCAGATGTTGCGATGTATTCAACCTCGATAGTGGAATCTAAGATCATCTCTTGCTTGGAGCTCTTTCAGCTTACTGCCCCACTATTCAAGGTGAAAACGAATGTAGATATAGACTTTGAGTCATCCACATTAAATTGAAAGCTAGAATCTATAAAGCATTCCAACTTTAATTCTCCACAATAGTAAACTAAGAAGACTTCCTTAGTTCTTCACAAGTATTTAATATCATCTTTACAACTTTCTAATGCTCCTCATTTAGATTGGACTAATATTTGCTCACGACACTCAGAGCATACGCAACATTAGGCTTTACATATAGAATTGCATATATTATGTTCCCAATTTGGAAAGCATAAGGTATGTGAATCATCTTTTCTCTTTCTTGCAAAATATTTGGGGATGTAGACGCTGAAAGAAAATACTATAATTCATCGCTAAGAATCCCCTTTTAGGTCCTTCCATACTAAACCTCTTTAGCATTTTATCTATGTACATGGGTTTGGGGTAATCTAAGCATCCTATTAGATCTTGATCCCCAACATATCGGATGCATCTCCCAAATCCCCAGCACGTAGAATGTGCATCTACAACACTTATAGAAGATGCTTCCACAACTTATGTAGGAGTTATTTTTACAAATTTTGTAGAAATTCCATCTCACACATTTATTATCTTTTCAAATTCGAGAACAACTCTCAAATTTGAAAAATAATCCGAATAGGTTGGGCCAAAGTTTTTTTGTGTCCAGAACAGTTTAAGTGGAATTGTCTATTGTGATAACTATTATTTAATGGAAGACAAAAAACTATGCATTTCTTCAATAATATCCATTTATGATTTGATCTTTAATCATAAATATTTCCTACTATTTTATTAAAATTCTATCACCCTCAATATGAAACTTCGGGAAATCCAATTTTCTAATGGGCTTGAGGTCTAATTAACTGTCATACATCCAAATTTTATGAGTCTATATGACAAAACCAAAAGGTAGTTAACATATTAACAATTGCATCACTGTGCAATCCTCGAGCTATTTTACCTCACATTTTCCATAAATCCTAATTTATGAGCCTATATGGTACTTAATGACAAATGAGACCCACCAAATATCTATGAAGATGAGATTCCAAACGTCCCACTACTCATAGCCAGCAATCTAAATGATCCCATCCAAGGGGCATTACAATGATTAGTATTGATTAAAACTTACCTACACTATCACATGTCACCATTTATGGTGGAAGGTGTGGACAATTGGACCTAGTCCGATATTGCTATTTTCACTCAGTATAAATCTAAGAAAGGTTTTTAGACTTGAAACATTTTCAAGTGATGGAAAACCAAGGATTGATATCTTATAAGGTCTCATCTTATGATTATTGGATTTAATATTCTCTACCTAATGATCGCAAGTAGATATCATAATGAACAAAGATTAAACAATCAATCATGCATCAAATACATACTAAAAATAAAGGATGATCATGAGCCTTTGATCTTATGGGATCCACTCGAGCCGAAGATGATCAAGGTCAATTTAAGGGTGATAGTTAAAATAAAAATAGATCATATCTATTATAATATGTATCCTATGCATACATCGGCCTTTATTCCTCACTTTTCCTCCATCTTCATTCCATCTTCTTGTAATGTTCGCCAAATTATAAAAAGAAAATCTCATCACCTAATTCTACTCTCAATATATTTGATAAAATTACAAGAATTATTACAATAATTCCAAGGAAAGTTATATAGAGAAAAATAGAATTTACAGTCAGTATAAAAATCAGAGAAAAACAAGACTTGCATACCTTATTTTAATTAAAAAAAAAGGTGCATAAAATGAACCAATCAAATTGGCCTAGGTGCTCCAACATAATCCAATTAGAACATGCTTTGAACCAATCATTATATGAAAAAAGGTATATAAATTTATCGATTATGTTAGGTGCAATTTCTTTCAAATTTAGGATTAAAAATCTAGGTTTTTCTTTAAAATATTTTTTCATAAAATTAACTTTAAATTTTAATTCTGAAAATCCTAATTTTTCAATGCAACATTTGCAGTCGAGATGAAGGGAGGCAGTAATCATGGGTGGTAGGCTACTTGGCAGCCCAACCATTATATAGTTCGGGGTGCTATGTACCCGATGGGTGCCCACTAACTTTCCAGTGCCTGGGCATTGGCCTTACTACCCAGTGTCTAACGGGCATTCCCAAGCCCAACACTTACGCAAAGGTGTCTAGGCACTAGGTAGTTGTGTGGCCTCTTGCCACACGACACCCAGCACTCCTATTGTTTTTCTCATCCAAGAAAACCAAGATTCTCTAGGAATTTTGAAGCTTGATCAAGAAACTCATTTTCTTCATCAAGAAATCAACTTCTTGATTTTTTTTATTTTTGTTTTCTTGTCCAAAAATTCAAGATTTTCATAAAACCTTGATTTCTTAATCATGTCAAGAAATCTTAAAAAATTGATCAAAAAACTTATTTTTTTGATCAAGAAATCAACTTCTTGATTTTTGTTTCTCTCCGTCAATCTAAGAAATTCAAGATTTCACAAATCTTGAAATCTTAGATTCAAGAATCAAATTCTTGGATGCAAATCTTGAAATTTAAGAATCAAGTTCTTGGATTCAAGAAATCAATATTTGTGGCACTAGGTAGCAACTCGGGCGCCGATTGGCTCGCTGCCCAACCTGGCTTTAAGTGCAAAATATTATTTTATTAATTCAACAAATAATGTACAATTACATGCTTTTAGGGCACTATGCCTAACAATTTTCCACTTGCCCTAAAGCAGGTGAGACATGTCTCTTAGTCCTAATCTCAACATATGACTCTCAAATGTCTTGGTGAATGGATCAGTAAGGTGGTTTTCAGATGCTATCTTCATAATAATCACATTACCTCGGTCTACTATCTCTTTGATTATATGGTACTTTCTTTCTATATGCTTTCATCTCTTATGACTTCTTGGTTCTTTTGAATTAACCATTGCTCTTTTGTTGTCACAATACAATGTCAGTAGCTTATCCATATTTAGAACAACTTTCAAATTAATTAAAGAACTTTTTGAGCCATACTGCTTCCTTAGTTACTTCACAAGAAGCTATGTATTAAGCGTCCATGGTTAAATCAACAATATTTGATTGTTTAACACTTCTCCATACTATGGCTCCACCACCAAGAGTGAACATTGATATGAAAGTCGACTTTCAACTATCCCTATCTGATTGGAAATCAGAATTAGTGTGTCCAACAAGATTCAAGTCTCTAGCTAAATAAACGAGTATATATTTCTAGTTCTCCTTACATACTTGAGAGTATTTTTCACCGCTACCTAGTGATCTAATCTTGGATTTAAGTGGAAACGAGTGACTATCCCTACTATATAGAAAATATCGAGTCTTATACACAATATGGCATACATAATGCTGCCTGTTGTGGAGGCATAGGGAACTCATTTCATATCCTCATCATCTTGAGGTGTCTTAGGACATTGTTCCTTGAAGATAATGATTTTCTGACGAGTTGGCAGATAACCCTTTTTGGAATTTTGCATTGAATAATGCATGAGCATCTTATCAATATAAGAAGCTTAAGATAGTATCAGCATTTTTTTTTTTTTTTGCAATCCCGAATAATTTGGATTCCAAGAGCATAATTTGCTTATCCTACATCTTTCATTTGAATTGCTTGGTTAGCTAGTCTTTAATTAGAAAATATTTCTACATCATTTCCAATGAGTAGAATATCATCTACATAAAGTACTATGAAGAACTTATTCTTGTCTTTGATGTACTTGTATACAAAAGATTTATCGACATTCCAATCAAAATTCATAAGATTTGATCATGTCATCAAATCTTAGGTTCCATGATCTAGAAACTTGCTTTAGTCGATAAATAGACCTTTGCAGACTGTCGGCTCCTGACCTTGTGCTAGGAAACCCTTTGGTTGTTACATATAGATGTCTTCCTCAAGATAGCCATTAAAAAAAGACTATCTTGACATCTATTTGCCATATCTCATAACCTATGCTTGCAGCAATAGAGAACGGTATGCGGATGGATTTAAGCATAGCTACAAGTGAGAAGGTTTCCTCATTTTGAGTATAATTTTTTGCCACTAGCCTTGCTTTGAAAGTCTCTACTTTTCTATCTACACCTCTCTTTGTCTTGAAAATTTATTTATACCAAATGGGCCTAACACCCTCAGGTGGATCAACTAGCTCTTAGACATAATTGGTATACATAGACTCTATTTCTTAGTTCATAGCCTCTTGCCTTTTGTCTTTATCAAAATCTTCCATTGCATGCTTATGTGTCAATGGATCTTCCTTACTGTTATCGAAAATGGCAACTTGTGCTTCTCTATCCTCTCTATAGCGAGTTGGTGGTCCAATAGACCTCCTACTATATCAAGGTGGGATGATGTTATGATCAGAGTTAATGGTCTTTTGGGCATGTTGTCCAACAACTCTTATTGGTTGTCGTCTGATTCCATTAGAAAGTAATTCCTCCAATACAATTTTAATGCGAGGTTTGAAATTTTTCATAAAATCATTCTCAAGAATGGTGGCATTTGTTGGCACAATCATATTCTTATCTTGAGGATGTTGGAGTATATAGTGTCGAAAAGAAGATTTAAATATATCCGAAACTAAAGTGAGGCATGCACGAAACAAACCTCCTTAAGACAGATTTTGTCCTCTATACTAGTGTTATAGAAACTTAGACGTCTGTCTCCCAATATACAATACTTCTTACAAGATTAGTACAATATTATACTAATCTTATCGGTTAAACCAAGATTCAATTGTATTCTTATTCAAAGAATAATCAAATTCTAAAATAATCAAAATTATTAAAAAAAGCTTTAAAGGGATAGAAGAGAATAATCAATTAAATTGGAATTAATTAGTGCATTCTGGAATGAAATGAGCATCCCATTTTATAGATTTTAAGGTGTCCAATCACGAGTGGTCATATCTCTTGATTCGAGTTAATCTAGACTATGGGATGACACCTCTTGAAATCTAGTTGTGATCTAGTAGTTTAGATCGCATCCCTTCTTGAAGGTGTACAACTTTACCTTGCACTACTACCAACCAAACTGGTGTGTCCACTCGATAGCCAATTGTATGGTAGCACGCTATGTGAGCACTATTTGGACATATCTGCCACATCAATGCCAAGTAGAGCTATTCCACCACATCACCGAGCCATGGTCAAGTCACTCACCACAAGCTGGATTTAATTTTAAAAAATTTAAGGATCCTCAGCTATTTGAGACGATACACACATGTGCTTCTAAAGCACCCAATATGATCTTTGCGATGTGTGTACGCACGTATGGGTGTATGCTCGAGTGGTACTTCACACCACCCTCGTAGTTCCTTGAGCTAGCTAATGCTTACCAAAAGTCCACTAGGGTACAGTATAAGGAGAGCTATATTTTTACTCTCCTCATAAAGTAAAATTCTATATATACAAGTCAAAACTGCTTTACTTTTCCAATGTGATATTCCCCCACACTTAAAGGACACTTTTTTAAAGCTTTGAGACTTATCCATTCAACCACAAGCTTTCAATGTAGGATACTCCATTATTCCAACAAGAATATAAAACAAACCTCCTCTTGTACCTTTGGGATATCCTTATAAACAGACACACTTCTGATCGTGGTTACAACTTTTTAGTCTTTCCTTTTTAGCACATGTACCAAACACCCCATATACAAAAATAACATAAAGAAGGTTTACTATCATTCCACAACTTTAAGGGTGTCTTTTGGATAGACTTGGATGGTAATACAATCAAAATATATGCAACAATTTGTATTGCATAACCCAAAAATGACTCCAAGCTGTCAGTCAAGAACTTCATAAACCATCGCCAACAATCCAACGTCTACATTGGTTGACAAGGGGGACACATTGCTGAATGTTCTTCCATAACCAGCTATGATGTGGTTTGCATTTAGAAATAAGAAAATCAATGTGTGGAAAATGTTTAGTTTGAAATTTTGGGCACATTAGATAGAAATAGTCCAACAATTTTGAGTAAGTGGGGCTGGTTTAATGTATACAAGTTGCGAATGCCAAGTTTGGTTGCAAATATGAGGCCACTTAACCATACTAATTCTCTTAGAATTAGGAGATGCTTAAGCATTGATAATATGATTAAGGAGTTTGTAAATACTAATGGGAATTTGAGGCAAGGCATTGATAACAATCCTATAGTAAAATAACATGACCAGCATATATGAGACAGGTATCTATTATACCAGCATGAAATCTTTTGTTGCACATTAGTAATAATATCAAAGAAAGTATCTTTATAATTATCACATAGACAAATAATGTGTTTGAATCGCTATTACCTTTAATGGAAGAAGTTCGATTCATAATGTATCAACTCGCCTACAAGTCTTCGTCTTTTCAAATACCACAAATCTCCAAGTCTACAAACAGTAACATGCCAATATCCACTCTCATTTTAATGAATACTACCAGAGTATCCATTATCTTTTCACATACAGTAAATCCTTGGAAAATGTTTGGTGATGCTCCAAGATAGAAATGTAGAGAAAGAGTTTGAAAGATATCTCAATTGTGATACTCTTATGGGGAGAGAATATCTTCATCCCCTATCACAATTGAATCCTACTAGGAGATCTATAAGATCATCCTTTTCCAATTAGGATTCTTCAAAGATAGTTGCAAATCATAAAACGCACCAATAGTGATAATAAATATCGGTGTCTAATCCCTTATGTGGTTGCCTAGTAGCAGATATATGATCCCATTAATAATCAGGGATAAGAAACTGTGGTAATGCATTTCATGATCCAATCAATAATTCGGACAGGAAAATTAAACTTAGATAATGCATTACTTAATAAATTTCCAAACTAAGTTTATCATGTGCCTTTTTCAAGATCTAACTTTAATGTCATATGATGATGTTGAGATTTTTTTCTCCCCATATAGTTTACTAATTCATGAGCCCCTATGATATCATCAGAAATGGATCTCTCAGGAATGAAAGAATTTTGAAGTGGCCCAATTTAGTGATTTTGGAAAAGAGTCCAATATGATTAACCATAATATTGGAGATAATTTTGTAAATAATGTTACAAAGGCTAATGGGCTGAAATATAATATAATTAACCATTGGGACCATTAAAAGAAATACTATATAATTAAGATTACCAAAAGCAGCATATAATTTACTGAAAAACGTGATTTTCTCTTCAAGCAGTCTACATTTATTCAAAAAATTACACCAAGCAGATTCCACGACTTGTTTACAGGATGGAATAAGGGACCATTCAAAATGATAGCAAGTAGTGATGAGTGTCAAGCAGCCAGCTAGCATTAACAAAAGCCCATTTCCAAACGCCACAGGATGTCAAATATGATGGAAGAGGCAAATTAAGGATAGTTCTTCCCAGACCTGTGGCTGGAGGAAAGCCTGAGGATGATTGTAGACGGCTGATAGGAGAAACGGAGGGCTATTTAGATCAATATTAACAAATTGACACATAAAACAATAATATTTATAAAGTTAAATTTAAAATATAAATATAGTATTTAATATTGACACATAAAACAATAATATTTTTTTTATGTTTGCATATATACTCTAATAAAAGTTGCTTCTGAACAAATACGGGAAGCATTCTTAATTTAGTACAACAAAAAATAACAAAGAAGTTCGAAAAACATGCTTGTAAATAAATTACTTGGAAACGAGAGTAACTTTGATGTCAAAATCTCCAATAAAATAATAATAATGATCATTGTGCTCCATCAATATCATTTAGTATCATAGCAATCAATTCTGCAAAATAAAAAAAAAAATATATTTTACTCATATTGCAATGCAACAACTAATCTAGAAAACTTAAGAATTAAAAAAATTAAGAGTAGCATCCATAAGTACAAAATATACCAAAATCTCCAAAAATATATATAATATTCAATAATATACGAATTGATGCTAAATAAAGTATATCTACTAACTTATTTATTTAATTTAAGCATCATAAATTATGCGCAATATTTCTTTATAACTAACTTCAAACTCATCAATGATTGAGTTAATATTGAAAGTTTGAGCAATTTTTTTGTCAATGTACATTAGTAATGTACAAGCTAAAAAATCATCTTCTATTTTATTCTGTAATCTTGTCTTGACAATCTTCATAATGAAAATACACGCTTTGTTGTTGAAGTAGAAACTAGAAAAGTCAAAATAAGTCTAATCAATCTATCCACAAAATATTTAATTCATTGTCTTTTGTGTCTTTGACAATATTTAGCACAACTCTTAAAGGGTTGACTAAAAATGATGATTCCATCGAATATCAAGGGCAAAAAGCTCCAATTGATACTTTATATGTAACTTCTCTTAACTATTGAAATCATTAGGATAAAACTTTAATAAGTTTGCAAATATCATTAATACTGAATGATTTGTATCCATTTCTTGGATCTAAAGCTGAGCCGAGTTTGAGCAATATATTCTACTGCATTTTCATCAAATCAAATATTCATCTCTTGTAATAAAGAATCTATTACGCCAATGAATACATCAATTCGATAATGATGCTTCAAGGTAATAGGATTGCCTTTATAAAGCCAACCTCTACCTAATAAATGATCCCATTCGTACTCTCTAAATTTCTAAATAAGTTATTTTGTATTAGCAACTGCATCCATTACATTCAAGATGTCCTGAGACTTATGTTGTATAATTCTACTAAGATCATCTGTCATTTCAAGTAACTCAACCATGAAATACAAGATAAACACAAATTCGAATGATGTTTTTATATCATAAGCTACATCAATGATCGGTTGTCGTAGACCTACCAAATTTAAACCTTACTCTTCAATAAATTCTTAACAAGTATAGAGTCAGTAAGAGTCGATCCCATAAGGATCAAGGCTAATTGATTTACTATGGACTCACTAATTAAGAATTTTAACCTAAAACTAAAACTTCAACAAGCAAACTCTATAAATAAAGGGTTTGAATTGAGTAACTAAATTGTAGAAATTAAAACTAATTAAAATGTAAAGCAATCAAAATCAAAACAGCAATAAAAAATGGATTAAAGTAGGTTGAAGTTTCATTTACCGCCACTAGACAATTGGTTATAATTTCATATCAATATTATGAACAATTTGCTAATGAAATTATCAACCGTAGGTAATAACAAACTCTACTACCCCAATATTTCCATAGTTGATCATTAGATAGAACAAGCTCTATATCTAATTCCCTACCCATCAAACAACCTAGTACAAACTCTGTAGATTTAATCCAATAGATGCATTAAAATAAGAAACATAGATTGATCTAAACAACAACCACACAAGCTCGGATCATTTAACTTAGGTTATGTTTTCCATTACAATTATCAAAAAATATCCCATAATCATTAATCATAATTTACTACATATGATTAGAAATTTAAGATAATTACGGATCTAAAATCTCTAATCTAGTTGTAGGGAGTTCTCATACCCAATTTGGTTACGCACCCAAACGAAACAAGAAAATACCCATATAACATTAAGTATAGAAAAACATAAACAACTTCAATTGAAAAATTGATTAATAATATCAAACATTCAATTACAAGAACCCATATCTAGGGCTTTGAAATCACCCTCAACCAAGAAGGAAGTTTAGCCTAACATGATAAGAAATGATAAAAAAATAGAAATTAACATCATTGGGAGTAAAAAAAACTTATTGGTTGAAGAAGATAGTTAAGGTTGATGGTGGATTATGATGTCTCATCCTCCAAGCCTCTTCCACTTTGTCTTCTATGATACCCAAGACCCCAAGATTGCTTCCCAAATTTGTATATGAATTCTAGTGAATGAGTGAATCTAAAAAATTAATGTTTTTGTTGAGAGGATAGTGTCTTTTTATAAAGTGTGAGATGGTGATGTAATTTGGTGTAAAGTGTGTAGGGTGTGTTGTGCATTTGGTGTAAAGTGTGTAAGGTGCATTGTGTATTTTGTGTAGAGTGAGTAATATGTATTGTAAAGTAAGTAATGTGTGTGGTGTGATATATGTATTTAGTGTATACATATCACAAATATTTGCCAAAAGGTGTAAAGGATCACCACTCCAAGCAAAGGAATTAATTTTTCTGCACGGACAGCACCTAGGCACCAAAATATGGTACCTAAGTACCGAATAGGACAATAAGCACAATGCCTAGACACCGTAACAAGGCGCTTAGGCACCATTGCTACTGTTTTCTTCTTCTCCAGAATGCAGTCTGACACTATTTATTCTCTTTTAACTGATATTTACCTCTTTTTAAGATGAATTGGCTTTTGGTGTTTTCATAACAATTGTATCCCTATCTGCTATCTTTCTTTATCCACTTGAATCATATCAATATCACATTTTTAGAGAAAGTGATACTAAATTTACAAAGACTGCCATATCTAAAAGTTTCCGTACATGTGACTCTTTAACTGAATTTTTCTCTTTGAAATTAATTGAATTGGGAAATTTTGTCAACATAAAAGTTGTAGATATATATCTTATATTTCTAATAAGATAATAATCAGGTCCATAGGGCTTTAGATCAAAAATTTATATCCAAAATACAAAAACTGCCATAGTGGAACCTTGTCAATTTAGCCCAAGAATGCCTATTTCAACTTCGTTTTAGCTCATTTTCGAACTTTTGATTCCAAAACTCCTATCACACATAAAACATTAATAAAAACCTATTATTAACAAGAACAAATCAAGAAAGTCATAGAGGACTTGATATAAAATATGTAAAAATATGCACTTATCAATCAACTGCTGCTCTAGAAGATAAACTACTTTTATTATTGAGGATCTCACATAAGATAATAAGAATACTATCAAACATATCAAGTAAGCTAATAAGAGACCTCAAGTGAGAGCCTGATTGTGCATCCTCTGGATGTTGTGCAATCCCAACTTGATTTTTTCCCTTTCCAGTTTCAAGCTCATTAATGGAGGTCAGCTCTCAATCCGGATAGCATAAGCAATTTGCAGTTACTCTTGGGGTTTGGAAGAAGAATCCACTAAAGTCACATTAACAACCAAGTATGAAAAGAAATATTTAATAGGTATAACAGTTTGAGCAGTTGCAACTAATATTAATTGTAGTCAATGAGCAGAGCAATGAACATAATATACATATGGGCACTCATCCAAAAAGAGATCTTGTAAATCATCCACTATCCTCGCATATTACTAGCGCCATCATAACTTTGTCCTTGAAAGTTCTTTATGAATAGATTATTATGAGAAAGAACACAAGAGATTTCTCTTACTACATCAAAGAACCTTTCCCGAGTAAAGCCTTCTTTGCCAACAAACCTTAAAGCAATGGTCATTGCTCCCTTTTGACTCATCTCGAGATTCATCCACAATAAGATAATATTTTGCATCACCAATTTTTTCCTGATGAATCTTGGTATTTACTCGAATAGAGTGATCGTATAGGAAGCATCTCGAGGAGTATTTTCCAAAATAATATAGCTCACCTCATCATTGTAGAAGGTGTGTATTTATGAATTTTATAAAATTACCATGATTATGCAATTCAGGACATTCATTACAGGCTTGATAGCTATATCTTCAATCACATATAATTTTGCAACATCAATTGAGGCACAAACGATCCTTTGCAACTAACTCCGAGGATTGTTTCTCAATAATCTTCTCAATAATTTGTTCATTAAATCATGAAAATATTTCATTGTTATCTTGTGTGAAAACTAGGATTATTTCCTTCATGGATCAAAATAGAATAATTTTTACCATCATTCACTTTTTTTCAAGATTGTAATGCATTGATGGTAAATGCATTTGCCCTAGAATGTGCAGAGAACTTGAAAAAAAAACACCACAAAAGGCAAAATGCCACATTTTTTAAGAAGAATATGCCAACTACTGGGGAATAACTTATACCAAGAAGGTAAGAACCTTTTGTCATGATTATGTACATATTCAGGGGACTTTTTAAGATGCCTTGATAAGGGCTGCCAATTAGATAAGCACGTCTAATTTCATCTATTTTATGCATTAGATAACCGTATATAGACTTTACATAATTCAGGATTATGTTCAGTATGAGGACCATTAGAATCTTGATCAATCTTCTGGACCTTTATTGGAGAAGACTATGGATAGAAGCTTTATTTTTGAAAAGATTGAGAACTCCAAAAATAACATTATACAAATTGATGGTTGAAGTCTCAAGAGAATAGAAAAACTAGCACTATCTTGAGAACACCATCTCTTGAAGTAAGAATCAATTTTCTTGCTACTCATAGTGAACTTATATGAAATACTTAAAAATGTTGGTCTCAAGTGGCATGAAAAGGTCTAAAAGAGGGGGGCTGAGAAAACCTTTCAACTTTCCACTTAAGCTTTACAACCCCTTCAAAATTCTATTTGAACTTTATACTCATTTCTTTTAAACTTAATTTGTCTGGTTTTGTTTAGTGAGAAATCAACTATGTTGCTAACTAATATGTTCTAGTTAGTCTAAACCTTCAAGAACATCTCAATAAACTATAGAGTTATGCAGTTAAAAAATACTTAAACACTTTAAACGCACAGGTGATAGTTTTATATGTTGTGCAATGCAGTTCGAATAAAGTAAATAGATAAATACAACTGTAATAAATATATAAGCAGGTAAATTAATTTGTGGAAATGTTAAATGCAAAAATGTAAAAAACACAACAATTTTATAGTAGTTCAAAGGTAGAATAGTCATTCTACTCCATTCTACCCCTGACACACAGGAAAAATCCACTAGAACTATATTTCAATGTACACGACTTCAGTTCTAATAAAACAACTTAGTTCCTTAAACTAAGTCTCTGGTTCTTCTCAGCATCTCAATCCCCAAACTCTATTGATACTACAATTTGATCTTCCCACGCAGGTCCGATTCCTTAATTTTTCCCACACACATTCGAGTTTAAACCTTTTCCACATAGGTCCAAGTTCACTCTAATAGCTCTTTGATGTTGGTGATAAGTGTATCACTCAGAAAAAGGATTTTTACATGGAGGTTACTAAGTGTTTTTCTTTTCAGACTATTATACCCCTTAGACTATTTCTCAAATAGCTTGAAGATCGTCTTATTATGTGTATGTTATATTCTTGGTTCCAAAAATCTATTTTGTTTTCAGTCTTCAACTTCCTTTTATGGTTGTTCTTGATTTTTGCCCGCTGCACTTACTTTTCTTGTATCACTAGTGCAGTTGTTCTCTCATACTACTTGTGTAGTCGCAGTCTCTGTTGTTCTGCTGTCTTTTCCATCCTATATGCATTTTTTCTATTTTATATCCTTTATCTTGGACTGTAACGACTTATCAGTATGAGGTTTATGAATATAACTTACTCTTTTTAAGGTATATGTGTCCTCACTCCACTGTGACCCCTTAGCCCCGCTAAGTGCGCTGCTCTAGTCTTAAACTTGACCGCTTCTTAGAATTTTTTTTATTATACATTTGAGTTCTTCGAGCATGGCTAGCCCCGCTGATCTTTTAGTGACTTCAAATTCTTACTTAACTATTTTAGTCCTCAGTTTTGCTAAAACCCATAGCCCACTAAGCTTTTCACTCTAGTCTTAGACTTGTTGTCTTAACACTCATCTCTTTTTGATTGTTAGCTCTACTTCTTCACCTAAATAGGCTAAGTCTTCTCTGACTACTGCCTAGTAGTGTAGCTTTTACAAAGGTCCTACATAAATAGAAAAATTCTTACAAAGGTCCTATATATATAGAAAAACTTCAAGAGTTTTAGGGGTCTATCCTAGACTAACCTATTTATCATCAAAATCTATACAAGTTGATCCTAATAATTTTCTCTTTTTAATGATGACAAAACTCTTGAAAACAACAATTAATTTCTTGATTACAAATATGATAAAAAAATATGTTCGAGAATTTTTAACCCTTTTTATTTCATTCAATCATAAAAGTTTACAAAATATCAACATTTACAAATTTACAATGTAAATTATAGGCTACAACTACTACTAATTTTCTGGTGTTGCTACTCTTCAATAGAGCTTTCTTTTTAGCCTATTTTGCTAATCTTCTGATACTGCTTACCTCACAATTTTAGTTGTTCCTTTACTGACACTTAATGACAATCAATTAGCAGTTAAAGGAAAAGTTTGAATTTTTGCTGGACTTTCTCTTTCATTTTGAAATTTACGCCCTAGAATCAATGGTATTTTGACTCAATAGAGTGTCATCAAAGTTAGTGCACAAAATACCATATGAGATATGGTGTGGCAAAATGCCCTCATATAAATACCTACAAGTATGGGGTTGTCCTACATATGAGAGCTCACAATTTTAGTTGTTCTTTTGCTGACACTTAATGACAATCAATTAGCAGTTAAAGGAAAAGTTTGAATTTTTGCTGGACTTTCTCTTTTATTTTGAAATTTATGCCCTAGAATCAAAGGCGTTTTGACTCAATAGAGTGTCATCAAAGTCAGTGCACAAAATACCATATGAGATATAGTGTGGCAAAATACCCTCATATAAATACCTACAAGTATGGGGTTATCCTACATATGAGAAGCTGATAGTGGGAGATAAGTTGGATGCGAGCCATCTTATGTAAGTTTGTAGGATTCCTAATGGAATCTGTTCGATACTATTTCTACAACCCTACTGAACAAAAGGTGTTTATTTTGAGGAATGCCATATTTTTTGGAGAAAGAGTTTCTATTGGATAAAAATGGTGAAGTCGCAGAATTTGAAGAAATTCAAGAACCACAAATTGTCTCAAAAAGCAATCGTGCCACTACCCGTTACTTAAACTTCAAATCCACAACCTCCAAGGATATTCAAAAGGATCTCGAGATACTTAAGAGGTACAACCCCTTACTTGTACACAACAAGGAGGATCTCATTTTGGATATTGATCCAAAAAATTATGGGGAGATAATGTTTGACATCAATTAGGAAAGATGGCAAGATGCCATGCAATTCGAGATGGACTCTATGTACTCCAACAAGGTATGGACATTGGTGGATCCACTGAAAGCTATTATACTCATCAGTTGTATGTGGGTCCATAAGCAAAAAGTTGGAGTAAATAGGGAAGTAGCAATTTACAAGACTCGCTTGGTGGTGAAAGGTTACACTAAAGACAAAGTGTTGATTATGAGGAAACATTTTCCATAGCGGTGATGCTGAAATCCCAAAGGATCTTTCTTGCCATGTCAGTATATTATAACTACGAGATTTAGCAAATGAATGTGAAGACCATCTTTCTTAATGGAAATATTGAGGAAAATATCCATATGAAGTAGTTGGAGGGTTTTATATCTAAAGAAAGTGATCTAAAGGTTCAAAAGTTTTAGAAGTCCATTTAAGAACTCAAACAAGTTTTCAAAAATTAAAATATTCAATTCGATGAGGTGATTGAATCATTTGATTTCCTCAAGATTGCAAATGAATCATTCATGTATGTGAAATTGAGTAGGAGTGCGATGATGTTGATGACATCCTACTCATCTGAAATGATGTAGGGATGTTGTAGACCAAAACATGATTGTCTACATACTTCTCCATGAGGGATTTGGGATAAGCATCCTACGTATAGGGGATCAATATCTTTAGAGATAGATCTAGAATGATACTCGGACTATCCAAATTCATGTACATAGATAAAATACTAAAGAGGTTTAATATTGAAGGATCTAAGAGGGGATTCTTGCCCATAAGCCATGGAATTTCTCTTTCTAAGTCTATGTCCCCAAAGACTCTAAAGAAAAGATAAAAGATGGCTCACATATCTTATGCATTTGTGATTGGAAACAAAATATATGTAATGCTTTGTACGAGACCTGATATAACGTATGCTCTGAGTGTCACGAAAAGATATCAGTTAAATTTGAGTTAAGAGCACTAGAAATTTGTGAATTAATCCTAAAGTACTTGCAAAGGACTAGGGATGTCTTCTTGATATACGGTAATGGAGAATTAAAACTAGAATGCTTTGCAGATTCTAGTTTTCAGTCCAATATAGATGACTCAAAATCATTGTCTGGGTTTATAGTACCCTAATCGATGGGTCAGTTAGCTGGAAAAATTCCAAGCAGGAGATGATTATGGATTCCACCATTGTGGTTGAATACATTGTGGCATGTAATGCTGCAAAAGAGGTATTTAGATACCAAATTTAATCCAAGAATTGGGTATTGTTCCTTTCATTGTTGATTAGGTCCCCATGTACTTTAATAACAACAATGCAATTACATAAGCAAAAGAGCTAAGCTCTCATCAAAGATCCAAGCATATATTGAGGTAATACCACCTGATCCGAAAGATCATTGGTAAAGATGACTTTAAAGTTGATAAAGTTGCCTAGGCAGAAAATTGAACAAACTTATTGACCAAACTCCAAGAGCAAATGGTGTTTAAAGGACATCTTGAGAAGATGAGTCTTAGATATATGGACAATTAGCTCTAGGGCAAGTAGGAGATTGTTAGAGTAGTGATCGACAAGTTAATTAGATTGGTTGTTTTTGTAGTATTGTAAAATATATTCTTTTTCAATCAATATCATTAAAATAAAAATTTATTCATCTTTATTTATTTTAAATAATTTAGATAATTTTTTTAAACCATACATACACTTTGCACTTGCAGGCATTCATGTTATCAATTTTCTTATTAAGAGCTTCAATTTGGGCTGAAAGGGCAGTGAATATATCTACATTGTGTACATGTAGAACTATTGACAGTTGTTTTATCCAATTGTCATTGATAATTGTTAGAGGTCATCTTCTCTAACAACTCATACGCATCATCTGTGTTTTTCTCATGATGGTTCTCCTATAGCTTCATCAATCATGGAATGATTAACATGAGATAAACTATTGTAGAAAGTTTCTATCTGTAACCAAGTGGGTAAACCATAGTGTGGGTACTTCCTAAGCATATCCTTGAACCTCTCCCACACCTCATATAAAGATTCCATGTCAAACTGCACAAAAGTAGATATGTCATTAGACATTTTAGTAGTTTTAGAGGGGAGGGATGCTCATCAAGAAAGCGTTGGGCCATAGCATCCCAAGTAATAATTGATCGTGTACGAAGTGAGTTTAACTAACACTTCACCTTGTCTTTTACAAGAAAGGAAAAAGCCTTAGTCGTATAGCATTATCCGTCAAATTATTATGCTTGAAGATGTAGCAAATTTTAAGAAAATTTATAATACGAGCATTCAATTCATCACTTGTAGTCCACAGAGTTGAACCAAAGCTTAAATCATCTGGATTATGGCTTGTTTGATTTTGAAAGTGTTGGCTTGGATGGGTGGCCTTCGGATACTCTAAGAAATTGTTCATGAAATATTTTACAAACCGCAAGTGCACGGTATCAAGTTTTAATACAATGGTGAGTTGAGTATCGTATCCATAAGGATTCTAATAAAAAATTACAGTGAGTACCGTAGTTTAAATAGTCTCAATATAATCTAAAAAATTAAGTGATGATTGGTAAACAAAGTAGAATAAGATAAAAAATGCAAAAGACAATAACAGAGTTCTTAGAAGTAATACAACAAATACCTTATCAGCAAAAATTTTTAGAGGAATGACTCACCTAATTATCACCCATGTTCTTCCTTCCGAAGCATACCAATTCAAGTCAACAACATATATAAGTTAAGAATTCCTAAGTTCATCAATTCCCTCTCTCGAGTGCCGAATTGACTATGAGTTCCAACATGAATTTCAATGTCCCTATAAAAACTTAAGAATAAAACTCTATAAAAGTTCAATGAATTCTTTTTCAAAACTTCAAAGGTTTAATAAGCTTCTCAACTCTATGATTCTTAAATTGTGTTATTCTTATGATAATGTATAATCTTCCCACTCTCGAGTATCGAATCTTATACATCAATAATTTTAATTAATGGCTAAATAATTAAGATACAGTATTAAGCAAGACAACACAAATAAGATGAATAACTTAAATTAATATTGTTCGGAATTCAAAACATAGGATCAAATAAGGTTACATCATCCTCATGAAAGAAAAGTTTAGTTCATCATATATGAATATAACTTCAAGAAATACATAAGAAAGAATATGAAAATTATTCACCAATTTGTGAAGTGAGAGGAATGGTTGAAGCTCTCCTTGTCTCCAAGAATGACTTCCTTATCTTCAAGAATGGCTCTCTTTCTCTTAGGAATGACTCTCTCTGTCCAGCATTCCTTCTTCTGTCCAAGAATCCCTTCTCCCATCCAAGACTGCCTTTCGAGGCTCTTTGAGGTCCTTAAAATTATATGGGAGATGCCCTAAAGGAGGCAAAAAATCTATTTTTCCCCTTTTATCTATGTGGCAGTGCGTAGGCGCTGACTAGACAGGTAGGCACAGCTAGGTGCTGAACGTTCTATCCAAACCAGTTTCTGTAGCATCTATAGCCTTTTGTAACCAATTTTTCACCATTTTTTAGAGCAAACTGGCTTTTGGTGTCTTCATAAAAAATGCACTTTGGTGTCTTCATAGAAAATGTATGCATATCTCTTAGCTCTCTATATCTTCATAAATCATCAAAATAGGACATCTGTGGAGAGAGTTAGGCCTAAAATACCAAGATGTATCATACCAAAAAAATTTAATCCAGTATTGACTGTTAAACTCAATGTTTCTTATTGAAATTGTAGGAACTAGGTTTTGTGGTAAACATAAAAATTGTAGATCTATCTTTTAGATTTCCAATGGATTAATAATCAAATTAATATGATAGTAGATGAAAGACTTATGATTGAAATACAAATATTGCCATTAGTAGCAGCACAATGCGGGTTCTTTCAAAATTTCAACCAAGATTTTGTTTCTTTCTATTTTATTCTCATTTTGCCATTATCTACAAGATTTAAAAATATATGCATAAAAAAACATAAACACTTAAAAATAAATCAAAAGTTAATCAAAAGGCATATGAATTTTTTATAAAACCAACTTATTAAATACCCCCAAACTTGAAGATTTGTTTGCCTCAAGCATCAAACATGAATTCTCAATAACAACCCCTCTATGAATTAGGTAACTAAAGTCAAGAAAGATTTTTCTAATATCTCATTTCAAAAGATTAGAAAAATATACCAAGTTTAAATGTTAACATGCATATTGGTTTAACTTAACTTCATGGTCTTGTGTGTGTGAGTGAAAGTAGTAGTTTATCAACTTTCATTTATCATCCGGATAGGTTTATAAAGCCAACTACCCATATTTGATCTACTTTTAAAGTGTTTACCAAACTCCATAGGCTTGTTTTTCACATTAGTCTCCACTAACGTAGGTAGATCATAGCATCAAAGATCAAAAGGACTTCCAAAACTTGTATTGTGAGGCTTGGGTAATGGTGGGGATATGTGGAAAATTATAGTTAAAAATTACCCATTTTACACAATTAGACTAGAACCTTTATGAATGAGCACCAACTTCTTCATCAATCCCTTCATTTTTCTTTATTGAACATCCTATTTTTCTTTTTTTTTATCTTGGATTATCCCCAAACTTATTTCTTTTGTTGTATGCAATGGGGGTCTATTTGTTTTAGGGATTTCAAATCATACACCTCAATTTATAATCTGTTCATTTTCATCCTTTTTCAATCTTTTCTTCTCTTTATTATTATTTTTTTTTAATACAATGATTGTGTAAAGGAGAAGAAAAATGGTAGAATATTGGAATTTGGTTTTCATAAAGCTCGATAATGTGTATAGAGTGTCCAAAAAATTATTTCAATAGGCTCAAAAGGGGACACTAGGGAATAATTTAAGTATAGGTTAGCTTCAAAGGTTCAAACGGTCCAAAAATAGCCTAAATCATCTCCTTAATACTATGCCATCTAGGATTTCGCATCAACTAGTGATCAAACAAGTTCTAGAGATTGGTGGGATCATTTAAGAAGTAATTAGACCTTATAAATTATCTCTAGATAATTAAATTTAACTCAACAAACTATTTTTCACAAGATTCACAAGACCTCAAAAAAGTAAATATTCACTTTTTTTTTCAAACATGCACATACTTCATCAGTAAACTTGACAATTAACAAAATAAACAAGTCAATGAACTAAACTAAACAAGCTACAAACAAGTATTAAACTTCTCAAACAATAAGTAATTATCCTAAACTCCTAAACTCACATCCAAACTTAATATAAGCATAGTCCTCAATGATTGAGAGAATTGTAAAACAAGAGACTTTTCTGAAAATAGGTGGTGTTCTTTTGGAATTAAAATCCTGTTGTATTGTTTTTTCAGCCTTTAGCCTGCAAAAATGAGTAAAATATCAAGGAACAATCATCATGATATGAAACAACACATAAATAATAAGAAATGAGAGCTTGGGTTGCCTCCCAAGAAGTGTTTTGTTTAAAGTTTTTAGCTAGACTGAAATCGAATACCTTATATTATTTTCTCAAGTGGAAGATTAGACATCTTCCAAATTTCATTTTTGTAATAATGTTTCAACCTTTGACCATTGACACGAAATAATGTGTCATCCTTATCTTTGAGCTCAACCGCCCCAAATGGAAATGTCTTGTTAACAATGAAGGCACCGAACTATCTAGATTTTAATTTCCTTAGAAAAAGTTTTAATCTAGAATTGAAAAGCAACATAAGTTGTCCGGGTTGAAATTCCCTTCTCAAGATCATTTTGTCATGCCATTGTATTGTTTGTTTTTTTTTATAGATTTTAGCATTTTCATAGATCAAGCCTAAATTCCTCCATTTCATTGAGTTGCAACAATCTCTTTTCTTCAATTGCCTTTGTATCAAAATTTAATTGTTATACAGCCCAATATACTCTATGTTCTAGCTCAATGGGGAGGTGACGAGCTTTTCCATAAACTAATCGACAAGGAGACATACCTATAGTAGTTTTATATGATGTGTGGTATGCCCACAATGCATCATCAAGCTTATGTGTTCAATCCTTTCAATTAATGTTTACCATTTTCTCAAGGATTTGCTTCACTTCCCGGTTTGAGATTTTGACTTGTCCATTTAATTGAGAATAGTACCCAAGAGCTACCTTGTGTCTTACACCATACTTAGCCAAAAGGTTATTAAACATTTTTATTACAAAAATGAGAACTTTCATCACTTACAATTGCTTTAGGTGTGCCAAAACGAGTGAAAAGGTGTTTGTGCAAGAATTTAAGCACTATCTTGCATCATTAGTAGGTGTGGCAATTGCTTCTATCCACTTTGAAACATAATCTACAAGCAGCAAAATGTATGATCGGCCATTTGATGGAGGAAATAGTCCCATGAAGTCAATCCCCCAAACATCAAAGAGTTCAACTTTCATTATATTAGTCAAAGTAAGTTCATGGTGTCTAGTAATTGCTCCAACCCTGCCCTTTGACACCGGTCACATGTCTGCACAAAAGCATAACAATCTTTAAACAAATTTGGCCAATAAAAATCAGATTGCAATACCTTAGAAGCTGTCCTTGTAGGTCCAAAATGACTATTACATGGGGATGAATGACAATGCTTTAGAATTTCATTTGTTTCATCCATTGGAATGCATATTCGAATCACATAATCTGAACACCTTTTGAAGAGCAAGGGATCATCCCATAGATATGATTTCACATCATGTAAGAATTTTTTCTTTTCATAATATGTGAGGTCCGGGGGCAATAATCCACATATAAGATAATTCACAAAATTTGCATACCAAAGTAAATTATCTTTGATTGTCAAAATAAACTCATTTGGGAAAATTTCTTTAATTGGCCTTCAAAGTTCTCATTGTTCTACTCCAACCTTGATCAGTGATCTACCACCATATTTTCACTTCCTTTCTTGTCTTTAATTTCAAGTTCAAATTCTTGAAGAATGAGTATCCACCAGATTAGCCTTGGTTTTGCATTCTTTTTAGCAAAGAGGTACCTAATAGCAGTATAATTGGTATACACTATCACCTTGGTACCTTCAAGATAAGCATGAAATTTATCAAATACAAAAACTATGACTAACAATTATTTTTTAGTGGTGGTGTAATTTTGTTGGGCATCATTAAGTGTTCGACTTGCACAGTAAATGGCCCTGAAAATTTTATCTCTTATTTGTCTTAACATCACTCCAATCGCATAATCACTAGCATCACACATAAGCATAAATGGTTGGGTCCAATCCGATATCACCATAATCGAAGCTAAAATGAGAGCCTTCTTGATGTGATCAAAGGCCTGTAGGCAATAATCATTAAAATCAAATAGCTTATCTTTTTCTAAAAGGTTGCTTACAATTTTTGAAACATCTTTAATAAATCTTCTATAAAACCCAACATATCCCAAAAAACTACGAGTAGCTTTCACATTGATTGGTGGTGGAAGTTTTTCAATAGTAATAATTTTTGCTCGGTCTACCTCAAGTCCTTCGGAGGACACTCGGTGACCTAAAACAATACCTTCTTTTACCATAAAATGGCATTTTTCTCAATTTAAAACAAGGTTAGTCTCCTCACATCTCTACAAAACAAGAGAAAGATTATGTAGACATATATTAAATGAGGAGCCAAAAACTAAAAAATCGTCCATAAAAATTTCCATTGTGTTCTCCACCATATCATGAAAAATTGCCATCATGCATCTTTGAAATGTGTCTGTGGCATTGTATAATCCAAATGGCATTCTTTCAAAAGCAAAAGTAGTATAAGGGCATGTGAATGTTGTTTTCTCTTGACTTTCGGGTGCTATGATAATTTGATTGTACCTTGAATAACCATCAAGAAAATAATAGTATTGATACCCTACAAGTCGGTCTAACATTTGATCAATAAATGGAAGGGGAAAATGATCCTTATGAGTAGCTTTGTTGAGTTTTCTATAATCAATACATACTCGCCAACATGTGACTATTCTTGTTAGTATTAGTTCATCGTTATCATTTTGAATTATGGACATGCCATCCTTTTTTGGAACTACTTGAATCGGACTTACCCAAAAACTATCAGAAATTGCATAAATAATTCCAGCATTCATCTATTTCAAGACTTTATTTCTTGCAACCTCTTTCATTGCAGGATTTAGTCTACGTTGATGTTCAATAGATGGTTTGTAAGTTTCTTCTATTAAGATTTTATGCATGACAATTGAAGGACTAATACCTTTGAAATCAAAAATTGACTAACTAATAGCAGATTTATGCTCTCTTAGAACACGAAGTGACTTTACAACCTCTAAATGAGATAGGGATGCTGAAACAATTACCGGATAAGTATTTTTAGCACTTAAAAATGCATACCAAAAATGGTCGAGAAGTGTTTTCAACTCCAGTGATATTATTTGTTCCTTGATTATGGTATCTCTTATTACTTCCTTGCATTTATCCTTTTTCAACTCCACCTCTCCTGATTCAAGAAAGAGCAAGTAATATATTAAATCCTCATTATCAATATCATGGTGATTACCTTGCATTATGGAATGAACAATGTATTGATCTAAATGTTTGGTAGGAATTTATTTGGAAAAATGATCATGCAAGCAAGTTTCTAACATTTCAGTCATATTATAAGTATGTGGTTCCTCTTGAAACTTCAATGCATAATAAATGTTAAACATCACTTCATCCTTATTAACTCTTAGAGTTAATTCACTGTGTTGCACATCAATCAAAGCATGCCTGGTAGCAAGGAATGATCGACCAAGAATTAAAGAAATTTTTTGGTCTTCCTCCATATCTAACATCATAAAATCTGCAGGAAATATGAATTTATCCACTTTTACCAATACATCTTCAACAACTCCTCTTGGATAAGTGAGAGACCTATCCACCAATTGCAAGATAATAGTGGATAGCTTGACTTCTCTAATTCCTAATTTCTTGAAAATAGAAAGTGGCATCAAGTTAATGTTTACTCCAAGATCACATAATGTTTTATCAAAGAAAGATCATCCTATGGTACAAGGAATAGTAAAACTCCTTAGATCCTTCAATTTTTGAGGAAGTTTTTTCTGTAAAATGACACTACACTCTTCTATGAGATTCACAATTTCAAACTCCACCGATCACCTTTTTCTTAACATCACATCTTTCATGAACTTGGCATAGTTGGGAATTTGCTCAAGAGTATCTGCAAAATGAATATTAGTATAAATTTTCATGAAAATTTCCAAAAATTTTGCAAATTGTGAATCAATCTTTTTTTTTTTTTTTGAAATCTTTGTGGAAAAGGAATAGAAACATTAAATTTATAAGTTTCAAAGTTAGAAGTAGATTTTAGCTTCTCAGCCCCTGTTTGTTCATTTGGTTGCCTTTCTTCTTCCTTTGGTAATTCCTCCATAGAACTTTGACTCAAAGTGCTTGCCATTGGATTATCAATGTTAGAACTTTTCATTTTCGGCCCCTTGATTTTAGTTCCACTTCGAAGTTGAATGGTTTTTCAATGCTCCCTTGGATTAATTTCCATATCACTTGGAAAATTTTCTTTTTGCTTTTGAGCATTAAATTCAGTAGCAAGTTGTCCAATTTGAGTCTCCATTGATTTCAATTGAGCTCCTAAACTTGAAGCTAGCTGCCCTAATTGAGTCTCAATGTTGTCTATCTTTGCTTCATCCTTATTCAATCGGGTTCTTATCTCACTGATGAAAGTGTTGATCAAATCCTCTAAAGATGCCTTTTTCTCACCTACTTAAGGGTTGAGATATGGTGGATTGTTGTAACCCAGTGGGGGTTGAAGCACATTTTGATTGTTGGCATGGGAGAAATTCTCATGATTTTTAAGCCCCGGATGGTATTGAGTAGGTAATTGATTTCCCCTAAAATTGAAATTATGATTATTAACAAAGTTTACCTACTCATTACCTTTAGTTTCCATAAATGAAGTGCTAGTGGATTCCATGGAGTCCATTCCTTGAGAAGCTCCATTAGAAGTCCAAGTTGCAAATTGGTTAGAAATAGCATAAAATTATGCAGCTAATTGTGTAAATGAATCTACCTTAAGAACACTGGCAACCTTTTTAATGGAAGACCTCTCGGAAGGCCATTGATAGCTATTAGTAGCCATCTCCTCAAGCAAAATATGGGCTTCATTTGTGGTCTTAGACATCAATGTCCCACCTGTGGCAGCATCTATTATGGTTCACGCTTGCTTGTTCAAACCATTGTAGAAGTATTGTACCTGCTGCCAATCCTCATAACCATGTTGAGGACACCTTCTTAGAAAATCTTTAAATCTCTCCCAAGCTTCATATAGTGGCCCAAAATCTTATTGGCAGAATTGAGCTAAGCTCTTGAGTTGAAGTGTCTTGCTTGGTGGAAAGTACTTAGTAAGGAATTTTTGTGTCAAGTCATTCCAACTCGGTATGCAACATGGTACAAAATATTGTAACCATATCCTGGCTTTGTCCTGGAGTGAGAATGGAAATAAGCAAAGTTTATTGGCATAATCGGGCACTCCATTCATTTTGATGGTGTCATAAATCTCCAAAACATGGTTAAGTATGCATTAGAATCCTCCACCGTGCTTCCTCTAAATTGATTTTGTTGCACCATGCTAACGAGAGCTGGTTTAAGTTCAAAATTGTTGGCATCGATCTATCCCGGAGTAGTTTTGGTTCATGGTTGGTTGAAAATAGTCCTAGATAGCTCGTTGGGGTAGTGGTTGTTGCAATAAAAAATTAGCGTTCATATTAGCATTGTTGATGTTATCCACCATGGCTTGATTGTCAACTCTTTTTATTGCTATAATAGCTCGAAGAGTCCGCTCGATTTTTAGATCAAAATAACCCAAGTCAAGACTCCTAGCCTTATACATACAAATACGTATAATCCAATACAAGACAAGACAATATCAAAATATGGGAAGAAAGTAAAAACAATCTAAACTAAAATCAAGACTAAGTCATAACAATATTAATGCAATTATAATAAAACAATCTCCAGCAATGGTGCCAAAAACTTATTCTTTAAATATTTTGCAAACAGCAAGTGTACGGTGTCAAGTTTTTAATACAATGGTGAGTTGAGTATCTTATCCATAAGGATTGTAATCAAAAATTACAAGATGTACCGTAGTTTAAATAGTTTCAATTTTATCTAGAAAATCAAATGATGGTAAACAAAGTAGAATAAGATAAAAAATGCAATATACAACAAACACCTTATCAGCAAGAAATTTTAGAGGAATAACTCACCTAATTATTACCTATGTTCTTTCTTCCAAAACATACCAATTTAAGTCAACAACATATGTAAGTTAAGAATTCCTAAGTTCATCATTCTCTCTCTCGAGTGCCGAATTGACTATGAGTTCCAACATGAATTTCAATATCTCTATAAAAACTCAAGAATAAAACTCTACAAAAGTTCAATGAATTCTTCTTCAGAACTTCAAAGGTTTCATAAGCTTCTCAACTTCAAAGGTTGTGTTATTTTTATGATTATGTATCATCTTTCTTCTATCGAGTATCAAATCTCATACATCAACAATTTCAATTAATGGACAAATAATCAAAATACAATACTAAGCAAGACAACAAAAACAAGATGAATAACTTGAACTAATATTGTTTGGAATTCAAAACATAGAATCAATAAGGTTACATCGTCCTCAAGAAAGAAAAGTTTAGTTCATCATATATAAATATAACTTCAAGAAATATATAAGAACATGAAAATTGATCACCAATTTATGAAGTGAGAATAATGGTTGAATATCTCCTTGTCTCCAAAAACGGCTTCTTTATCTTCAAGAGTGACTCTCTTTCTCTCAAGAATGGTTCTCTCTATCCAGCATTCCTTCTTTTGTCCAAGAACCCCTTCTCACGTCTAAGAATGCCTTTGGAGGCTATTTAGGGTCCTTAAAATCATATGGAGATGCCCTAAAAGGGGGAAAAAACTTATTTTGCCCTTTTTATCCATGTGGCAGCGCGTAGGCATAGCTAGGTACTGAACATTCTGTCTAAAACCAGTTTCTGCAGCGTTTGTAGCCTCTTACAATCGATTTTTCACCACTTTCTAGGCCAAACTGGCTTTTTGTGTCTTCATAGGAAATGTACTTTTGGTGTCTTCATATAAAATTTAGCCTATCTCTTAGCTTTCTATATCTTCATGAATCAATGCAATAGGACATCCTTGGAGAGAGCTATGCCTAAAATACCAAAATGTGTCATACCAAAAAATTTCAGTCCAATATTAACTGTTGAACTCGATGTTTCTCATTGAAATCATAGGAACTGGATTTTATGATAAACATAAAAGTTGTAGATCTATCTCTTGAATTTCCAATGGATCAAGAATCAAGTTAATATGATATTGGAGCAAAAACTTATGATTGAAATACAAATACTGGCATCAATTATAACACAATGCGGGTTCTTTCAAAATTTCAACTAAGTTTTTGTTTCTTTCCATTTTCTTCTCATTTTGTCATTACCTACAATATTTCAAAATAAATGCATAAAAATTAATATAAATACTTAAAAACAAACCAAAATTTAATCAAAAAAGCATATGAATTGTTGGTATAAAACCAACTTATCAGCGGTTCCCGTGACTAAAGGCTTAAAATAGTCTTGCAAAAAATGGTTGTTCTCGTCTTGCTTATTGTTTGTCATACCTTCTTTTGTTTATAGTTTTTATTCAAATGAAAAACAAAAAAAATAACTACTAAAACAAATCACACTAGAATAGAATAAATAAAATAAGTGCTAACTAAAGTTAGAAAGATCAGGCTTCAATATTTATTAAAATACAACTCCCGACAACACCAAAAACTTGATGCATGGTGAAACCAACTAACTAGCATGTGCACTATTCTCAAGTAATAAAGTGTGAGATGTGAGGGTTGTCGTACCCAAGGGATTGTGTGAGCAGGTACTAAAAATAGAAATTCTAACTTTATCTAGATAATAAAAAAGATGCAGATGTGAATAAAACTAAACTAAATTAATTCTAAGAGAATTTCAAAGGCGATAATCATGTAGTAACAAACACAATGAGAAAGAGGTAAAGGCTTTTGGTTCACCAATCCACTTCAATGTGAATTCCAATTAGTTAGGTTATAAGATTCATTCAACCTGTGTGACAACGGAATTTTCAAATTTAATCAATATTCTTTCTCAAGATATGTTGATTCTACTTTTTATCTAGCAACCAAATATATCTCTATATACATTTAACCAAATAAAAGTGTAGTAATAGTTAGAGAAATCCACTAGCTTTCAATACAACAAAGCTACACCTATAACTATTGTATGTACCGATTCATATATTCAATTAGTCCATGGTATGTATTATTAAAGCATTTATTGCAATACTACCTTTCGATCTTAATTACAATGAAACAAATCAATTCAAAGTTGGCCAAATTTTAAAAAAATATTAAGTACATAATACATACTCGTCACAAAATCAAATAAACTTCGAACCATAATTAAGCATAAAATTCATAATTTCATGTGTTGGTTCCCCAAACATTGACTGAAAAAATTTAGTTCATAGTGAAAAAAATCAATCTCAATATGCAAACAATACAACATGGGTTATTCAATAATTTCACTATCTTTAAGCTACAATGAAAGAAAAATTAAAAGAGAGAAACTAAAACCCAACAATTGAGAAGATCCCAAAAGGTTGAACTCTTGATTTTTTGTTGCAATCTTCTATTCTTTTCTTTTTTTCTCCTTTAGACTTAGACTTGTGTTTTTCTCTTCTTCTTTCTCTCTAAGACTCTATAAAGAATACCCAAAGTGTTTCTCTAATCCCTCTAATAGATTTCACAAACTGGCATCGTAGCGCGGCATACTCTTTGTGGAAATTTTGACGAGCAGGCATCGTTGTGCAAAATAATTGGGTAGCGGTACTCTGGCTATTTTTGTCTGATGGTGTCGTAGGCGTGATAATCTCTTTGTTAACTGGTGTCGCAGTGTTGCTTTCTGGCACACCACGGTGTGAAACTCTCTACCCTAATTCAACAAATGGTGCCATGGTGCGAGATTGCTCATCTGATGGGCTGGGGCTCTGCTGAATAGAGCCATTGCGCGGTATCTATTGCTTTTTTTTTTTTTCAGGTTTCTTTCACTTCTTCAAATCATTCTTCTCCCCAATTTGCTCCTACACAATATTCATCAAAAACTAAATGTAATCATCCATTAAACATGTAACAATATACACCAAACTGCAATAATGAGGGTATAAAAATGTGTCAAATTATGAGGTTATAAAACATCATTTCTACAAAGTTACGGGGCTATTTTTACAAAGTTCCTAATAAAATTATCTTGCACACTTAAGTATTGTGTAGCTATCCACCTTTGTCAATTTCGAGAACATGTAACCTTTTGTTTAACTTTAACTGTCATTTAAGTTTTTTCTAGAAACATTAATTATGTAATGATTATTAATAATAATTAAGAACTAAATTAAATTAGTAAATAAAAATTAATGCTTAGTATAGTAAATTATGTATAAAATTTAACTATGTTAATTTATTTTTGGGTAGTTTAAATTAGTTGTTCATCTTAATAAGTTCAAACAAAATTTAGAATTTCAATATTTTAACTTTAATACTTCCTTGGATATTTGGAAAAGATTGATAAAATTTAAAAATGAGTTATATTTTACTAGTTGAAAGGCACAAAGTATATGACTCTGATTGCGAATGAGTTGATTTCAGAATAATCATCTCAAAATAAAAAAAATTCAAAAACTTGTATTTGTTTGTGAGTTTTTGTTAAATATTTTTTTATTTTTCAAAAATATATTCACATTCAAATATTTTTTCATAAGAAAGACATATCACATCAGTTGTAATTATTACACTTTTATCTCTCCTCTATATATTATTTTCAAAAGTGATTCCACATTTCAAGATATTTTCGAAAAAAAATATCAAATCAGTTATAATCATTATATTTTCATCTCTTATCTAAGTATATTCTCAAAAATCATTTATTATTTATAAAACTATATTTTCTAACTATTTTTTCTAAAATGACATATGTCACAAACGAAAACACAAACAATCACACCTTATATTTCAAAGTCTAAGAGTGCAAAATGGCACTATGCATATAGTTGTGGAAGGTAATGACTTCTTTGGTTAAGTTTCCAATGAGAAATCTCATTTTTATTTTGTTGAGATGAGTTATCAACTTGTTATTGGTTTTCGTGTAGAAAAAAAAATGTGTTTGATTATGTAGTTTTTAATGAAAAGTTTTTAGGGTGTAAAATAAAATTATGTTTGGTTTAGTATGTTTTGTTGATGTTTTTCATGAAAAATGTGAGAAAATAATAATTTATAAAGATTATATGTAAGTGGCGAGTCCTATTGAAATTATGTTGTTTAAAAAAATAATTATATATAATTGAATGAAATTGGTGGTTGTGGAGTCCACTTTCAATAATCAATTTGGATGATAATTTATAGATGGTAGATGATATTATTTGAAAAATAATATTATATAACTGGATAAAATTAGTAGTGGTGGGTCCACTGGATATAATAAATTATTAAGATTATTTGTAGGTGATGTGTCTAATTGTAATAAAATAGTTTAAAATTAATAATATATTATGTAGATATATGTTGTAGTTGTGAGTCCTAATTACACCTAACCACAGGCCGAGTTCGACGTGATTGACTTGTGGTCAACGGGTCAAAACCTGTAACTGGCCCGTAGGTTCAGGGGGTAGTTACGAGTCTGATACCCCCAGACCCATGAAAGGTTGGGTTCGACCCGATGGTTCAGACCCTTAGAACCGCCAGGTTCCAAAAATTAAAAAAAAAATGAAAAATTCGTTATCAATGGATTTAGCCGTTGCCAATGGCTAAATTCAAGCACCCCTTTTTTTCATTTCCCCCTATAAAAACCACTTTCTCTCTTCATTTTTTTCACATTTAAACTCTCAAATCTCAATTCTCTAATTCTCAACTCTTAATTTTCTAATTTTTTACTCTCAATTATTCATTTTCAATTCTATATTCTATATTACATACTATTTCAATTGTTTCCTTAAATCATTTTTCATATTTCATTTACTTTATCTTCAATTATTCATTATTCAATTTTATATTCTAAATGTTCATTATTTATCAAAAAATGACGTGTTCAAGCAACAAAGGTAAAGATGTCCGCTACCAATGAGCAACATAGGCTCAACATCCATTATAAAGTTAAGTTGAGTGATGAAGAGCAAGCTCACTTGTTTACTACTCAAGAAATAATGAGTGATGTCCATACTCGATCTACTCCATCTCTCAAATCCTCCATTTTTACCAAATATTTTGATAAAGTGACACTTCCAAATGGAGATATGCGAGCAAAGTGTAAGTATTCCTCATAATCTTACATATTTCAATCTGAAGGCAGTTATGGATCTTTAAGAAGATATGTGGAGAAGAAGCATCTGGTGGAATTTGAAATCGACCGTACCAAAACTCAAATGTCGTCGTTCGCATCTTTCGGTACCGGTGAAGGTAACGATCTTTCTTTATTTAAATATAATGATGTTGATGTAAAGAAAATTTAGTTAGATTTATTTTTATTGAACATTTTAGTTTTAGTTTTGCAAATAAATTCCTTTTTAATGAATTAATTCAAACAACATATAATTCAGCGGCTAAAGGTATTCCACGAACCACACTAACATGTCATGTAAAAAAATTATATAATAAAACTAAAAAAGAGTTAAAAAATATTAAATAATAAAAATAATAAAATTTATTTATGTAGTGATATTTGGAGTGATCATTGGCAAATACATTCATATATGGGTATTTCATGTCTTGGATTGATAATTTTTAGACATTTCAAAAAAGATTACTTACATTTAGAGTTTTTGATGGTCCACACACAGCGGCAAATATTTCACAAATTATATTTTTAATATTAGAAGAAGATAATTTAGTTAATAATTTTTTGTCATTATCATTTGATAATGTTGCAGCTAATAATACTAGTATTGATGATCTTAAAACTACATGTGAATCATCAATTGGTAGTAATTTTTTTCATATTAGATGTATATATCACATTTAAAATTTATATGTACAAGATAGCTTAACAACTTTAGATAACCAACTTAAACCAATTAGACAAATATTTTCTTATTTATGGACACATCCACACATTAATAAACAATGGTCTAGATTTTATAAGGCCAAAGGTATGAGACCTAAAAAATTTTCACGGGATGTTTTAACCCGTTGGAATTCAACATATAAATTATTAGAAGAATCTTTCGACTATAAACATTTATTATGTCAGTTTTTTTTACAAACTGTTACTATTCCTTTTATATCCACATCATTGGATAATATGTAAAAAAAATTATAATATTTTAAAAAAAATTAATGATGTTGCTTTACAATTATCTAATATTTATTCTCCAACTTCTCATTTAGTATTATTAAATTATTATAATATTGTATCAATTTTACATGGTAACATTAACTCCAAATATGAAAATTTAGTGAATTATGCTTTATCAATACAATTGAAATGAGAAAAATATTTTTTTGAATTCTAGATATTAATTTAATTATTGTTGTTTTTGACCTTAGATTAAATTAGATGATTTACAAGACATGTTAATAATTTATTATAATATTTTAAGACGTTATGAAAATAATTATACTCTAGATATAGGAAATATTATATTAAAGTTAAAATATTTTTAAATAAATTTTATAATGAATATAGTTCCAAATATAGTTCGCAAATAACTCAAGTTGATATGCATAAAACTAGTAGTAGTAGTGGTAGTTCTAGACTTACGGCAACACAACTTTTACTTAGGACTAAACGTCCTAAAAAATCCTCAAATTCCAGCCAGAAACTTGAGAGTTATTTTAATGTTTCATTTGAATTTAATGAGACAAATGACGATGAAGAGTTCAATATTTTGTGATAGTGGTCGCAAAAGGAGTAAACTTATCCAGTTTTGTCCGTGATGACGAAGGAAATACTTGTTTCACACGCCTCAACCGTTGCAGTGGAGCAAGTTTTCAGTGAGAGAGACAATATATTGAGTGAGAAATGTTCAACTTTGTCTCCCGATAATTTAGAAGTCCAAGCATGTATTGATGATTGGATCAAGGCCTTTGTACGAAGACAAGGTCAACTGAATTTGGAGGAAGATTAAGAGGAGGATACGGATGGAACAACGATGGGAACGAGTGGGAGTGATTGAGTCACACCACTCCCTAAGGTAAAAAAGGTTAAAAGGTAAGAGAACTACGTGGGTTTTAATTCCTTTATACCTTAAGAGGATACGTAGGCAACTTAAATTTAAATTCAAGTTATTTTTTTATTTTTAAAATGATTTTTAATTATATAATTTGAATTTTAGCGAATATTTTTTTAAAAAATTTAAGTGCAAATTTTTATTAAAATTTAAGTTAAATTTTAAGATTTCAAGTTGAGCATTTTTTTTTTTTTAAGTTTATTATAATTAGAATATTTGATAATTTAAATTTTAGATAACAATTGTTTTTCAAATTTAAGTTAAAGTTTTTTTCATTAAGTTAAAAAATTAACAATATTTTTTTAAAATTTAAGTTCAAAAATTTTCATTCAAATTTAAGTTTAAAATTTCAAGCCCTTGTTTTTTTTAAAAAAAATTGTAATTTCATAAAATTAATGGTTAGTTAAGAAGTTATAATTTTTCAAAACATAAGTCAAAATTTAAACAAAAAAATAAAAAAATTCAAGGGTTAGACCTAGAATCGGAACCATAACAGGAACCGGCCCATCGATTTCAGAATTCAGATCGCAAGAGGGTCGGAATTTTTCCGAACCGTGGAAGTGATAATTCCAGAATCGTGATCAGGTCTAGTCCTAGTGGTGTAATATAAGGTTGAGAAGTTTGAACTAGAAAATGAGAAAATAAAATAAGTCATTTCTAAGAAATTAAGTAAGATAAATATAATTTAATTTATCCATCTAAAATAACAAAAAATGAAAAAAAAAAAAAAAACCATTAAAAACATAACCAAACATCCCCTAAATCTTAGTTCACCCATAATGCATGTCACTGATGGATACTTGATAGTTGTCTGAAGAGTGAATTAGGAATTAGCAAATCACCACCCTACAATTTGAAAATTCAGACGTGTGGCTATACGTCGTTTATATACGATTTGTCAAAAGCAGAAAGAAAATTACATGTTACCAAACAATTCTGTAAAATCTCTTCTTGTTCCCTGAATTTCTTGTGTGTTGGCAAAAATGGGGTCATTGGGTGCCAGTGCAAATGGGGGCCTATGGGGATGGGCCCATTTCAGGATAACATTCACAGAAGGCGTGACAAGAAGATGAACAGAGAGTCCAAAACCTCCAGCTATAGGGACACCGCCGGAGAAGCTGCCACCGCCGCGGTATGATTCGTGGTCTCTCTCTTTCTCTGTGGTTTCCTGTGTTCCGCTTTGGAAACCTGGGCGTGTGGAAATGTGCTTGTTTTCTTGTTTTCAGTTTTTGGGATTTCTGCGTTCTTTAGAATGTGTTCTTATTTTTCTTGAACTCACTTGTGGATTTTTGAATGCTGAGCATTTCAGTTTTTCATTGATTTCTTTCTTTTTTCTAATGACTTGATACTTGTGCGCAAAATATCTGCTACTCTTCTTTATGTTGAGACCGTGAAGGTACTGAAATGAACTAAAATTGTTTACTTTATATTATGAGAATGAATAGTGAGTGCCGAGAATTTGATTTTTTATTATTGAGTTCCAGCTGAGAATTTGTCCTTGATTTTTTGCTTTGCTTTTTTCTCCCTTCTTGCGCGATATAAGTTAGTGAAGGTTCTAATTGGTACGTCAAATGAATGATTCAAGATAGTTCTCTAAGTCATGGCTTTTAGTTCGAGGGTCATTTCTTGCTTTGAGGGTCAATATTTGTTGCAGCTCAACCTCCATTGTGCTAGATACAGTTTCTAGTGAAATGAGCTGGGATTGACGGATAGGCAGATAAGCTGAAACTTCTTGTGTGTGTGTGTGTGTGTGTGTTTATATATATAATTTTATTCTAATATGAATGAATTTTATTGCTTTTGGTGTGACATATGAATCCTCTAATCTGCATAATTGGTACCTTACGTTAGTTGAATTTAACTGGGATGTATCATTGTCGTCGATTACATGTTTATCTTAGTTTCATGTGCTTCCAATTAGCTTGCTAAATTTTGTTTTCGAATCTCTTGATAGACTCACAAGATCAACCTGAGGCAAGAAATTTACTTCATTTTTACTGGTAAGCAAAATTTAAGGATAGTAGAAACATAATCTTCTTGGTCAAGGTATCTGCTATACTTTTATGAATTCTTAATTAATCAAAAGCCACAATATCTTTTATTTCTCTTGCTCAGTTATCTCAAAACAAAATCCCTTCTTTCCTCATTGTGATGTTTTGGCCGTTAAAATTTTTGGAGAACGTTTATTTCAGTTTGCATATTCTTCAAGTGTAAATGCAAAAAACAAAACTCAAAATTTCACTGTGTTGCCTAAAATAGTCATAGAGAAAGATATTTTGCAGAAGGCAGCTTGCTTCTAAAAATATGCTTACTGAATCATAGATGTAAGATGTATTTATTGATAACAGAAACTCCATGCTTATAGTCTTCAAGGAAAAAAGCAAAGAACAAAAGGAATTTTTTTTTGCGAAGTTCGATCGGTAAGGCAGTTGTTAAGAGTGTGTGGTACAACAAATGATAGTCATACTGCACCCAATTATATTCATTTTAGAGGTGTATGGTGATTGGAAGTTAGGGGAAGAAAAGTGTTCAGCAAAGGGAAGATAATATTTTGGAATGTGATTTACACTGCAATTAATGTCCGAAAGGCACATTGTGAAATCTAATTTGATTTTGTGATTAAAGACAAAGGATGGGATGTATGTGACTGGTACACATTTATGCATCAGTAATGCTGATACAGTGAGAAATGAATTTTTGAAGGAGCAGTACTCCGCGTAGTAATTGAATTAGTAGGCTCCACTTGGTTTCCATTGTGTATTTGGAAAAGAAACAAAAATCAATTTTAATACTATTGAGTCCTGTTCTTACAATATTCTTCCCTGATTGCTTACTGGAAGTCCAAAATTTCAAAAATAAGTAGCTCCACTGCCTCATACATCAACATCAAAGTAGGTACTGGTGGAATTATGAGGTATATGTGGTCTCTAAATATACTTGTAATCCAAATATTCAATCCAGAAATTTGTAGATCTGCAGCTTTGCTGTTATAGACTTGCTCTATTGTCCATTTCATTTTACTTGAGGAGGTATTCTCTTATATAGTGTTACTTTAGGAGGTACTCTCTCATTTAACCTTGACTACCATAACCAGTGTTCAGCCTTAACTAATAAATGATATTGGAGAAATGTTGGGCTTTTGTTTCAGTTCTCTATCCATGATCTTTTTGTTTGTGGACATGCATATATAGTTTGTACCTCAATGTGTGTGCATGTGTGTATGTGAATATGCACTTCTAAATATCTAGAATGTTCACCAATCCCTTAATTAAAAACCTAAGGTGATATCATGCTAATATGAGAAGAAAATGTTATCGGAAGATTATAAATTCTTGATTAACCGTTGTAAAAGTGAAAGTTGCGATTAGGAAACCAACTATTAGGAAGATTGCACACTGTTTTCTTAGTCCTCTTCTTGTACCAACTGCAAGTGTGCAAGTAAAAATGCAGGATAAGAATGAAAATGTAGCCCTTAGCATCATCTCTTCTATAAATGAAAACCACTCGTTTTTGCATTTCCCATAGGTACACCCCCAGAGACCGAAACTGTGCCCCCGACATTCCTCCTACGTGCTATCAGCAAGGGTACAATCAAGCCTCTGCACAGGAGGAATCAAGGCTAAGCCAGAATTGCAAATTAATCACATGTGAGCATTAAAAAGGGGGTAGTGGGTCAATTCTGTACAAGGTCAATAACATCAGTTTGTGTCTAGGGAAGTCAGTAAAAAAGAGAAGAAAAAACTCATTTCAATTAAGAATTACCAGCATGATTCTTTGGCGGACAAGACGGATTTGTATACTATGAAATTGACCTATGAGAAATGGGCTCCTCTCTGAAATGGAATTTTGTGCGAAGAATGTAAAAGATTATAATACTATTCTATCATGTTGATTCACAACATGCATTCTAGCATAAACCTTAGGAGAGGGAGGCATAGGAAGGAATAAAGCTCTTAAAAGAGTGACTTTAAATGGATGATGTTGGAGACATGGATTTGTACGGAAAGTGCACTCATTGTGCACTTTGCCTGGAATGATGAGAAACCTCATAAAAGTTTGATAATGGTTATTAGTTTTACAACATATAAATTTAGCAAAGGAGAAGATTTGCAATGGATGGAGATTTTATTTTTCTTTGTTTGCGGGTAGGGGGCTAGTTGATTGCCGTGGAATAGAAATAATAGAAAGACTTTTAGATTGGCTGATGAATGACTTATGAAGGAAGAAGAGTGTTAAGTTTTTGGATAGATGAGATGAGGCCACATCAATGTTTTTTTTTTCCTTTGTTATTGTTCTTTCCTTTAGTTTGCCCACATTTTTCAGTAAATCATAAATTCTACCCTTAAAGTTTGCTTAAATTTCCAACTTTACGAGTCCAATTATCTAGATTTTCACAAATTTGAGGAGATGGTTTATCACTTGGATATTTTGGGATGGATGATTATGAAGTTTGTGGTCAAATTGGTAATTCATTTATTTAGTTACATTGTACTAAGAATATTTAAGAGAAAAAGAAAATAAAAGTAAAAGTAGCTTTCTAATTATCTTAAAGCATGTGCTCAAATCAGTTTTGTTTTTCCTCGAAACCCCAAACTTAACTACCACAAGATTTCAAGATTTTTTACATTCATAGTTAATGGTAGGAGTAAGATTGAAATAAAAAGTTAATTTATGAGATGTACTGCAGCTATTTTGAAAAACTCAATACCATTAGTATTGACTCCTCTAGACACAAATTGATGAAATTGACCACGAGCAGAATTTGCCACTACTCCCATTTGATGCTCACATTTCATAAATTTGCAATTCTGGATTCCTCCTCTGCAGGGGTGTTGATAGCACTTAGGAGGAATGTCATGCACAAGGTTTCAGTCTCAGGGGTGTTGTCGATGGGAAACTACAAAAATGAGTGATTTTTTATTTATTAGAAGAGATGATGCTAAGGGCTCTACATTTTCATTCTTATCCTGCGTTTTACTTGCAATTGATACGGAACAGGACTAAGAAAACAGTGTGCAATCTTCCTAAAGCTGGTTTCCTAATAGCACCTTTGACTTTTACAACCAAAATCAAGAATTTATAAATGAGATCTTAAAAGCTCCTACAATCAAGAATTTGGCCTCATCTCACTTGTGCTGCAAACCCTCAGATTCTATCCACAAACTTAACTCTCTTCTTCCTTCATGTCATTCATCAGTCAATTAAAAAGTCTTTCCATCATTTCTATTCCCCACCAACCAGCCAGCGCCCAACCCCCAAACAAAGAAAAACAAATCTCCAACAATTGCAATTGTTCTCCTTTGTTAAATTTGTATGTTATAGAATTAATAACCATTATCAACTTTTATGAGTTTTCTTATGTTCCCTAAAATATGAGAACAAAGTGCACATGGGTGCACTTTCGGTACAAATCCATGTCCTTAAGCCAACATCATCCTTGCAAAGTCATTCTTTTAAGTGCTTTATCCTTCATATGCCTCCCTCTCCCAAGAATTAAGGTTTATGTTAGAATCTGGAATGTACATATTGTGAATCAACATGATTGAATAGTATTATAAACTTTTACATTCTTTGCACAGAATTGCATTTCAGAGAGGAGCTCATTTCTCAGAGGTCAATTTCATAGTAGACACTTTCTTAGATTTAATCCGACTTGTCCACCGAAGAATCGTGCTGGTAATTCTTTTTGGCCATTAGTTTTTTCTTATCTTCTTTACAGCAATTCTTGTCTGTTTCATGCATGTAAAGCATCCAGATGACTTGCTAATGAGGTATTAAACCATATTGATTATTGATATCTATGTGTAGTTTTTTCAAGTGTTAATTTTTTCTTAAAGGGACAAGAGTCTAACTGTTGGTGTATCAGTGTTTAGAATGAGTTTGATTCAATTTATTTGTACTTGGAAGCTAATAAATTGGCAATGGTATTTGATGATTGAAGGAATTGTATTTTCGCCAAGTTGTGTGTTGCCACTAACTGAGGAGAATGTGGAGAAGGTGTTGGATGAAGTTAGGCCAGGGCTAATGGCTGATGGAGGGAATGTGGCTCTGCATGAGATTGATGGTCTTGTTGTGGTACTAAAGCTCCAAGGTGCTTGCGGGTCATGCCCAAGTTCAACAATGACACTGAAAATGGGGATTGAAACTCGTCTCCGGGATAAGATTCCTGAAATTGAAGCAGTGGAGCAGATTGTTGACACAGAAACCGGCCTCCAGTTGAATGAAGAAAATGTAGAGAAGGTAACAAAAGAAATTCTCATACAGGCATATCATACTATTTTGTTTGTAAAATTTTCCCTTTGCATCTATAGAGATAGAAGTCCTACCTTAATGTTTAGATTGCATCAAGATTGAAGAAGATCTAAGAATGTCTGCTCTTGCTGTAAATAATTTCATGATGCATGTTTGCATCTGATGAATGCTCACATAAAACTTGTATGCTTATGTAACTGGGTAGTTGATTCTACCTCCTAAGCAACCCACCGAGGATTAATAAACTGGATGATTCAAACTTTTTGTGGTACCTTATAACTACAGAACCCTTTTATATGTCTTTTCTCAAGGTGATATAAAAAGATGAAGAATTAGGACCATAACTTCTATGTCTAACTTACGGATTGTTATTTATTCAGGGAAGTGATTGCAATATGTCATAAGTGAATTTAGCTAGGGTTTATTAGTTTAATGCATGACTGGTACCATCAGCTAGTAATATATCATTCTCCCTTTTCCCCCATGAACGTATGTTCTCTGGTTAAGGCAAACTATTTCACTGTTGCTAAACCTCCACAGCACGTCGGCCGACAAGTTAAGCTAATTTATGTCCATCTTCAGTGGCCTCCTCACCAATGCCATGATCCACCTTTATTGTGGAAAATAAATAAATAATTATCCGTATTGATAAATTGGACAGAAGAATGTGAGCCATTGGGCACTAGGAAATATATAAAACAAATACCTAAAATTCGTAAATATGACAGTGATCCGATGGTGCCTATTTAGGTCGATTGTAAATTAAGAGATCTGGGGTTAGTATTACGTTCTCAGTCAGTCAAACCTTTTCCTCTTCTTAAGTATCTGCATGATGTGGTTTCTGTTAATGCATGCATTTTCAAGTGAACTGTACAAGTCATAATTAGAATTGTTTGCCACCTTCACAAAATAGTACACGGAAGCAGAAGAAATGTGATCTCACTTATTTTGCAGGTTCTATCAGAGATTAGACCCTACCTTGCTGGCACAGGTGGTGGAGAACTGGAGCTGGTTCAGATTGACGACTATGTCGTAAAAGTTAGACTTAGTGGACCTGCAGCTAGAGTGATGACAGTCCGTGTAGCTCTCACACAAAAGTTGAGAGAAAAAATACCAGCCATTGCAGCTGTTCAGTTGATAGACTGAAGTATTTTTATGAAAGCAAATTACAACGATAGTAAATTCAAGATCTCCCACAAATTATACAATGCTTAAAATTATGAAAATTCTTTGAAAAACTCTGTACACTAGTTAAGTGACCGAAAGAAGGTATATTTCCTTGTAGGAAATGATCAAATGAAATTTCTGTGTTGTGCCTCAGCATATCGTTTCTGAAGTTTGGTAGGAGGTTCTGTCGAAGATTATCTGCTTCATATTTAATTGGTAGTGTTTTCTGCATTATAACGTCGTTTCTGGTAATTGGGGAGGAGTCAGCTAGCAGGATGCATGTTCAAGCCATCTAGATTGACTCTGATAATAGGTGAACAGGTGAACAGTTTGATAGTAGTTTTGAGTAAGGATTACAAAAACTTCAGGTGAATGCTAGTGGTTTAGGTGCTCGCTTTTGTTCACCCCGCCCCCGCCCTGTATTCTACTTAGACATGCAGTGCAAAGAACAATTTTGCTAGTTAAGAATCACAGAAAGGCAAGACAATCATAGCCAGAAAGCAACAAGCAATCAACACGAGATGAATTTATACAGAAGGGGAATTTAGAGTAGTCCAAATATTAAATGAGATTATCGATTCATGACGTGTGCTACTACTAATGAAACTTTTGAATAAATGCTGTCATATATGAAGAAATTTCTTTTGCAAATTCTTGTGCAAGCCTGCTTCCTCTAAACTCTGTAACAAAGAACTTTATTATAGAACTATGGGCTATAAATGGCTCGAATACGGATCAAAATCAGGGATTATTCGATCCACTGATCATAGGGTTTTTACCACTCATTCTCCATCAATCTAATGATACTGGATGGACTAGGTACAATCAAGTATTTCATCTAGATTCAAGTCCAATTTTCAATTTGAAGAATATAGGACCGACTTGAATGATTTTTCTTTCCATTGATATCAATCCCGATATGGCATTACCTAATTGATTTGAGTGAAGCTATTAATTACAAATGACAATGTAGTTCCATTTCTATTAAGGAGATGTATAATTATAAATCATAATATTTAGAATTTCTATATATACATATGAATTTTTTGAATTAATTGACACCATGTCTCCAGAGTTATCAATTATAGAAAAAAAAATAGCAATCAACAACCAAACAATTTATAATTAACTCTTATTAATTAAAATAGATAAATAACCACATATATATATATATATATATATATAGTTGGAACTCAAACATGAATTCTCTTAGCTATTGAGTCTTGAGTCTCATATATATGTTATGAACTTGAATAGAACATATATGCATGCTCCCGAACAAGCACACACGTGTATTTAGAACAAATTGATCACTCAACTTCATATTCATTTCTTTTATTTTGAGTTATGGATTTTTAAGTCCAATACAATCTATTAATTTTTCAATTGGTTGCAGATCAAAATAATAGAATTGAAATATAATTATAGTTCAGATTTCAATTTTCAGTTCATAGCCCTAAAGTCATATGAGGTTCTAGCATCCTACAATAAATAAACGTAATCCTTTTGTCATTCTCCATTTTTAATCAATAAATGGTGAATTTATATTGTACCCAATATATATAAATGTTGTGTTAGTATTCACACATAAAAAATGTGGGATAGCAGCTGACAAAGAATAATATGATAAAATGCAAAATATTATAATAAATATAATTTAAGTGGGAAAAGTATTTAAAATTATTTTTTGGTAAAATTCTTAGCAGTTGGTATACTACTAATGTTGGGTCAGAGAAGTTTATTTGAGTGAGTAAAATGTTTAAAATTAATTTTTGGATAAAGTCTTAGTAGTTGGTATACCACTGCATTAGGATGAAAAGTTCAAATATTTATTCCTGTCAAAAGAAACAGCATGATTAATTGCGGAATGCTTTCCACTGTTGCTGATTTGATTCCAATTATGATCTTGAAACAGGTAGCAGACTTAACCAAATTGGTACTTTGCACTGAGCAGGGGATACTCGATGGAGTTTACATTTGGCTTCAACTCAAAGTTTGTTAAGAATGTAGAGTTCCACTAATTCAATTCTTCAACGTATCAGAAAGAAGTAATAACTCTCGGGGTGATGCATGTGCTGCTTGTGATGCAATGACATCTTTCGAGTTTGTCTTTGTTTTGCATCTCATGAGAGATTTTGAAAATCAGTCATGATCTTCCTCAAGCTTAGTGTCAAGATATTCTGAATGCATTATTTTTGGTTTCCACCACCAAGACTTTGATTAGAAAGAAGAGAGGAATAGGTTCGAAAAAATTCTTAGAGGAAGTCTGATGTGATACGGAGTGGACAAGTGTTCGCTCAAAATATATTGTTCGTTTTGACTTTGGAAAGGCACCTTTTGATAAATAGGGGCTGGCATTTGCTTATGAGTTACAAAGATATTCATTCGATATGGGATAAATCTCTCCCCAACATAAGCTATCAATAGGTGGGTGGATTGTGTGCGAGAGGAGCCGGAGCGGATTCCCACAACGGCACCAAATTGACATGACATGAAATGAGTAAGTTTCTACTTAAAAATTATTGTTCGTTTTGGTTGGAACTTCACAATTATATCCTAAAAAAAATATCTTTTGATAAAGAGGGACTATCCCTTTGTTTATAAGTCATATGCCACATGTGTGCTCATTTAATGTGGGATGAATCACTCCCCAAAAAAGTCAAATCTTTTCGTGAAAAACATAATATTGACATTTCTGATTAGGCTGCTGCTTATATATTTGAAAGGAGTTGAAGCCGACACCAAGTGGAGCCTATTTCAATGGAACATTGTCATCGGAAATGTTCATTGCCACTATTAATATCCAAAGTGACAAGAGTTGAAAAGTAGATTCAAGGAAAAGAGTAGGGAGTTCTTACTCTCAGCTCAACATTTGATCTGAGGGATAGTTTCAAGTTGCTTAATATTGATCATATTTGTGAGTTAGGCACTAAGTTTTACCCAACTGATTTCACTGAGCAAAATTTATTGCAATTGAAGATACATACACAAAATTATGAACTCTATGTTCCTTGCCATTTGGAGTTTAAACTATTGATAACAATTTTTGAGTTATATCGACCATTGAAGAGTGGTTGACGAAAAAATCTCTATTATGCCTTCTAATGATCGTTTGATTTGTTTGATATTGACTCGATCGAGAGATCACTTACAGGCATGAAATTAATGAAAAATAGATTAGAAACAAGATGGAAGATGAGTATCTTGTAGATAGTATAGTCCATAAAGAAATTGCAAAAAATTTTAATACAGACTTGCTTATTGATGAATGTTAATAATAAAGAGTTGATTGTTTGATATAATTACAAGATCACATCAATATATATCTAATTAATTTTGTGATATTTTTTATTTCATATAATTTTATATTGAAAATTTACTCCATTCATTATTCTTCTCATTATAATTATAAATAGGTGATTATTGTAATACAATAATCAGAGAGAATGAATTATTTTGCCCTTAACGATATTTGTTTTGTTAATGTTGGCAAAGTGGCCAAACACATAATTCTTTCTTGATATTCATCAATCATCATCTCTCTTACATATTTAAAATTTGACAATGAATTTTATCTTATAAAAGAACTCGTGCACAACTTAGATAAATTTGTGTGTATAAATTGCTTATATATATTTATATCCGTATAGATTTCTATGAAAAGTTAGTTTTTTATTATATGTGTCAGTTGTTATCTTTACTTATCTGTCACAATTAAAATCAATCATCTATATACAGAAAGATTGTCAAAAGAAAATTCACTTTAACAGTAAACCCCAACCCCCCGCGCGCCAATCCATCCCTGATTTAAGGTGCGCATCATATTGGAAGTTGTGGCAGTTGAACTTTGCTGTTGTAGGACGAAAGTTGAGAGTAGTTGAATAAGAAGCACTGGCCCCCAGCTAAAGCCAATTAATTTCCGTATCCGCTAAAAGTACTAAATTACTCAATATAAAAACATATTAAAGAATTAGAAAAAAAAAAAAAAAAAGAGATGGAGGAAAAAGAAAGTTGACGTTTCTCATTACAATGCTTCAAAAATGAAATTAAGTATATGTTTAACATGAGAATCATCTCATTTAGAAAATGATTTGTTTATTAATAAGTGTTTTTTAGAAGTTCTTTAACATTACCAATGGATGTTTAGTAAAAATTCATTTGAAAAAATATTTTAAAATTCAAAATTCATTATTCACATGAAATTGCGGTAAAATAGATTTTAAAAATCATTAAATTCTCATTTCTCTAGAATTTTATGGATTTTACTTATCCCAAAATTTCATTAAATATTAACCTCAAAACACCTAACAATTGCACATTTTAATGTGTTTCCAAACAAGGGGGTGGAGTCTGGAGAGCATAAATTTTCTATTTTTCCATTTCTAGAATTATTTTTCCATTTATTTGAAACTTTCCTTCAATTGTTGTATTCATTTCTAAAATATAAATTCTATCTTTTTCACTGTGCTTTATTAACCTAATCCAATTATTTCTTTTTTTCTTTAATAATATTTTTCGGGTGTCTTCAATTTCATAAATGGAGAGTGCTTTAGTGGCAAAAATTAAATTTTTTGGAGTGCAAGAATGTGTTAAGATTGTATTTATAAATAAACAAAATATGTCGATTTATAACAACTCAAAGTGGCCCATTTAGCCAGAACTAAAGTAAGTGGCCCAAGGCCCCAACCGAGGTTAGTCATTAGATCAATTACTCATTTTTTAACTAAGCAACTGACCTTAGTTATTAAACTAAGCCCACAACTCACCTTCACTAAACAATATATAAAAAAAAATTAAAAATGAGAAAACCTACACCCAGACCCTTAACCCTACATGGATGTCTCTTGTTTTATTTTATACTAATAGGCCCATAGATAGAAAAGCCCACCGAAAGAGTTGAAGTCAACATGCTGTCACGATCTAGTTCGGTTAATTTAGTCCATTACTTTCCAAAAAAAATAAAATTATGAGTTAAAATTTACTTAAAAAATAGTAGTCAGTAAATTAATAATTTGTTGAGAGGGTGTTTTTTTTAATAAAAATGTGATAATTATATCAATCAATAATTAATTCAATATATTTATCAATAATCAATAAATTACAATAAACAATAAGATAATAAGGTGACATAAGTGAGAGACATATCCACATGTCTAATCAAATTTAAATTCAAAACACATGTCTAATCGAATTTGAATTCAACATGCACTTGGGACCTCAAACTCAAGCCAATGATTCGAGTTGCTTGTGATATCAATTGTAGATGCCTTTTGATTCATATTATCGCAAGGAACTAAAGCTACGAGAAGGAGACTACCACAGGCTAAGACCTCATCAGTGGTAGATAAGTTCTAGTATAATTAGTACTTTGGTGGATTTGTGGTAACGGGTTCACCTTTAAGCAATAGCTATATTTCAATATAAAAATTTTAATATAATAAATGACTTGTATGATTATGTCCAAGAGTGTTGGTATGTTGACCACCCTCCTTTATCTTTTTTTTTTTTTTTATGAAGGAGGCCACCTTAACAAAAAAAGTTAAATTTGATATAATTTAAGGGTCTTCTTTAATTTAAATTTTTTTAGAAGTTAATGATTAAATTCATAATAAAAATTTATTGTACTTATTTAGATAATTTAAAGTTATTATAGATTCAAACCAATTTGAATTATTTTTTCAATCACTATAAAATTTAAAAACCACCCAATATAAGTCATTTTAAATCCTTATCTTCAAAACAAAACATATTCTTAAATCTAAATCCATCAACCAAAAGCATCCTAAAAATTAAACTCCATGCCCCTCTCAACCTTCAACCAGGGTAAAAGACTTTTGAAAGTGACTCAACATAGACCTCTAACCCCAGTAGCAGGAGAAGTCTTGAACCCAACCCAAGCCCACTTACATGACCTGGCCCATCTTTTCAATCCATTCGCTTTCTCCTAAAAGATCTTCAAGCCCAAAATCTCCAACCCCTTAAAGATATCTCCTTACAAAATACTCTCTCCAATCCAAATTAAAGGCTCTTTTTTTTTTTTTCAAGACATCAACAAACAAAATGAAAGTTTTCTTTTAAATTTTCTCTTATGTTAAAAATTAATAATATGACATCACAAGTTTTACCTACGAACAAAATTGTAGATATGCTCTAAACTTTCATTTTTTTAAGAACAAAATTGACGTTTAAATTGAGATGGCATGAGTATATATTTTCGTTTATCATATTTCTATGCCAGAAAAAAAGGTATTATTCACGTTTCGATATTTATTTGTCAAATGGTGGAACAGTTTTGGACTAGAGACTTTGATGTTGCCACCCCAAGTAAAAGATGCTTATGATTATTTTAGAGACAAAATTCATAATCCTGAAGAATGGATTGGAACAACACCTAATTAGTGTTTTATACTCCAAGAGACGAATGAATTTCCGATTACAAGAAAAAACTTTTATTATGAAATAATACAAAGAAAATATTGCAAAATGGGGAACTCTTGAGCATCATCAAGATTAATTTCAAATGAGCAAACAACAATTGCAAGTAGGGATGCACAAGCAAATCAAAAGAAAGATGGTCTGAATCATGCAAGAATTGACCATTGATATAACTGATGGGCTTTCAACCCAAAATAAGGTAAAGAGGCTAAGTTTAATAAATCCGTTTAGATTATAAGTCGAAATAAAGACTTGTTTTAATAGAGCAAACCCAGTAAGACGATTTAAAGAGGTTCATATGAAAAATTCAACCCAATGGGCCTAGAAGATCATTTGGTGCATGCTACACAGGATTACACTCTCATATCTTATAACTATAAATACCTCATCTCAATTCATTATAAGGTACGTGAAATAAATATTACGTATTCTTTCTCTCGAGCTCTGTGACTGACTTGAGCGTTGGAGGAGCTTCCTTGGGTGCACCCCGAGGACCCCTAACTGTTTGTGCATGTTACAAGCAGGGACCTATCCAAGAGATCACTACGATAATAGAAGTCGACATCAGAAGATATAGAATGATACTTCATCATTTTGGCGCCGTCTATGGGAACACCTACCCGCATCACTGAGGTGACCGATCGACGAAGTCTGGAGCTTGAGAAAATGGCATTCATGACACCCTCCACAAGGGAATGTTTGAAGGTCACAATGAGGAGGCATCACCCCTACAACTCGACTCAACATACCCGAACTGAAAGAAGACTCAGCATGACAAAGCAAAGAAGATGACGTCGAACCCCCAACTCGATGATATGACAACACTCGACGGTGCAACGACTTTTGACAAGGTGACGTCACTGCCACCTGGAAAGCTCGAGTTGGATGCTCTTGCTAAGTGGACTGACAATCGGCAGCTCGAGCTGCGTGAGTGGATGATGAAGCGCTAAAGCTCGTGTGTGCGATGATTGCGACAGATCCACCATGGGCTAGAGCTGACAGTCGGTCGAGCCAACTTGCATTGGCGGTGTCCTCATCGATACTGTGGCATACATGAAATGAAGCCCAAGTTGAGCCACCTGCTCGACCTAACCAACTCAAGTTACAACACCTCGAGCCACCACACCACCACCGCTAGCCGAAGTGGTGACACCAACAGTTCCCTTTGACAGTAACCCTCTACCATCACTTATAACCCCCCTACTACCTCTATTTGGTGGATTGCCCTCTTGATTTTCAAAATTTTAACTTATGTTAAAAGTGTTTGACGAAATGCTTAAAAGAAAATTTTAGTCAAATATAGAGAGAAGGGGAAAAAGAGAACAATAAGAAAAAATAAAGAGAAAAAAATAAATTCACAACTTCTTTTGAGAACTTAATTGAGGAGATATGTGTCCCAGAGAGAGAGAAATTTAAATAAAAATTAAAAGTAGGGAACCTTCAAGACTTCCAAATATTTTCACGACTCGAATCTTCAACTCTTATATAAAGATCAAGACCAAATTCTCGCCCAAAATAAGGACCAAGAACACCATATGTCATTATGGCGAAGACGTCCCCAAGAAGAGTTTGCGCTCTCGTGCCCCCAAGAGGAGCTCATGTGCCTTCATGCGCCAAGATGAGATCTGCATTTTTGTCTTTCGAGAAGAGCTCGCGTGCCTTTACATCCCCAAGAGAAGGTCACGTGCCATTGTGCCCCAGGAAGAGCTCATGTAGTATTACGCACTTGGGAAGAGTTCGCATGCCACGGCACCCTCCAAGAGGAGCACGTGTGTCACCATGTTCTCAAGAAGAGCTATCGCGCCCCCAAGAGGACCATGCATGCCATCGCTGTCCTAAGAGGAGATCTCACACCTTCGTACCCCTAGGAAGAGCTCGTGCGCCATCACGCTAGCAAGAGAAGCTCATGCACCTCACGTCTCCAAGAGGAACTTGTGATATTGCACCCACAGGAGCTCACACGATTGTGCCTTCAAGAAGTTCTACCAATAAAGAGGAGATACTGGCTCACAAATATGAGAGGTCATTCCGACTTCCTCCATCATGAGAAGTATAAAATAATAATTATTTCATAAAGAGACCAAAAAAAAAAACAAAAACAAAAATCAAGTCGAGCCCAGTGAGCTTGACCTGGTCAGGTCGAGTCGAGCATGGCTCGACCTGCACGTGCCTAAAAAAAAATCAAGCCGAGCACGGCTTGCCCGAAAAAAAAAAATTAGGTCGAGCCTAGTGAGCTCGACTTGCACGACTCATCCCAAAAAAAAAAAAGAGCTCTTGTACCAACACTAGCTGGTGTGAAGAAGTTTTGCCAACAGAGTAGAATCTATTTACTTAGAAGTTTTTCAACACAGTTTGCCCCACCAAAAGACCTAGCGAATGCATCTAGGCACCCAAAAGACCTAGAGAACACGTCTAGGCACCTAAAGACTTGACAACTGCGTCAAGGCAACACAAAGACCTAGCAAATGTGTTTAGGCACCAAAAAGGCCTAGTGAACGCATTTAAGAACCTAAAGACCTGACAAATACATCAAGGCAACATAAAGACCAAGCAAATACGTCTAGGCACCCAAAAGACCTAACGATCACGTCTAGGCACCCCAAAGACCTAGCAATCGAGGCTAGGAACCTAAAGACCTAATGACTGCATCCAAACAATACAAAGACCTAGCAATTGCGTTTAGGCACTCGAAAGACCTGACAAACATGTCTAGACACCTAAAGACTTGATGACTGCGTCCAGGCAATACAAAGACCTAGCGAATGTGTCTAGGCACCCGAAAGACCTAAAAAATGTGTCTAAGTACCCAAAGACCTAGTGAGCATGTCCAAATGAGGAGCTCGTGCACCTTCACGCCCTCACATCCTAAGAGGAACAAGCTACCTACACACCCCAAGAAGAAGGTATTGCGCCCTCATGAGGAGCTCACACACCTTCGCGCTCTCAGAAGGAGCTCACGCACCTTCGCACTCCCAGGAGGAGCTCACACACCTTCCTGCCCTAAGAGGAGGTCTGTGTTATTATCTCATAGGAGGAGCTCGTGCGCCATCATGCCTTCACGTCCCAAGAGGAGCTAACCGCCTATGTACCCCCGAAGAGGAGGTCTTGCACTGTTGTCCCCTAAGAGAGGCTCGTGTGCCTTCAGATCCCTAAGAGAAGTGATCCTCTGGCGGCATTTTGACAGGCTGCCCTCTAGTATCACCAACTACATCACATGACAACGACCTTTGCTCGTTGCCCTTTTGAGGAAGGAAGAAGGCCTATCACCTCACTTGCACCGACATATATCAGTGTCACATTAATCATCACCAACGTCAATGTCACATTAATCATCACCACTTCTCTTACCCCGAAGAGGTGGCACGCCATTTCCTCTAGAAGGGTACGAAGAGCTGGACTCTAAGAACTTGTGCAAATGAAAAGGCATTAGATGCAAGAATAAAGTGAAAACAATAAAAATGCTAAGTAGATGAACCATGCATCTAACAAAGAAAAATGGCTAAATAACATGAATCCATCAACGCACAAATGTGTGTCAATACCTTGAAGTCCATGATACAACTACAAGTAGAGGGCTCACCAAGCACATCCACCGACCTAGCTAGACCTCGAGATGGAGAAGCAATGACCTCGCTCTCGAACTCACTAGACTCTAGTGACGACGATGACAATGATGATAATCCCAAATACTTAATCTTCTTCACTCGACTCACTCCCACTATGGGAAAAAGAATAAATGGCCTCTATGAACCCGAGCAAAAATCCCACTAAGTAATTGGACTTGACATGACCCCTCCAACCAACTCTCTAACTAGATGAAGCGATCCAACGCAGAAGCGATGTAGAGATGACAATTGACAATTACAACACGCTCACACTACGCTTGACCCGCATATGTGTCGTGCTCGACCTGCGCACGTATTTGCTCGACCTACGCTTGACAAGCTCGTGTGATCTACGCACTCAACTTGTGCACTTGTCAAGCTCGACCTGCGCACCTATCGTGCTCAACTTGTATTCGACAAGGTCACGTAACCTGCTCACTCGACCAACAGATGTGTAACATGCTTAACCTACACGTCACACTTGACCTACCATCACATGCACTACCGTCGATTGATCTGGGCAACACCATCTTTGCACGAACACCACTCAATGAGACAGTAGGCGAACATAAATCCAGCGACAACACTCTAGTATCGTCACCCCAACCTCTACGACATCATTAGGACCAAGATTCTCTTAATGTTAAACTTCGCCATGAGATTGTACTGATATATTCGACACGATATCAAGAAAAGAGTCAACAAGGCAAGAGCGAGAAAGAGAAACTGAAAAAAATCCAAGTATTTCTATATTTATAAGGAGCAATACGAATCACTAAGTTCAGGTTGAGATTTAAACTGACTAGCGACAGTAATTTCCAAGCCAAACCAATAACTCAATCTAAATCCTTGATGATCCTCTGAGGCGTCCTCACCCGCAGTGACAACATGAAAAGACGTTAACAATGATGACCCTTCGTCAACACTCTTTCTTCTTTCAAATCTACGAAAGCTAAATCACACAGTAGAAAAAAGTCTATGGAACTATGAAGCCAAGAAAGCTATTGTTGGCCGCACAAATGAGGAATTTTTTTAAGTTCCGAGAATGGGGGTCTTATGTTGGTCCATATGGCCAACAACTCAATAAATAGTTATCAAGGCGAAGATATTCTAAGTAAATAAGGAATGCAACCCCAAGCTACTCACCCCAAGATGTGATCTGTCCCAAACTATTTACCTCAAAATATGACCACTCCAACGCTCTCTACTCTCGACCAACCCTCTCTACATGAGGCTTGACTGAGAGTGGGGGGGAAATAGGCCCAAGAGGTTAAGTTCAAGAGGTCCGTCTGGATTATGGGTCGGAATAAAGACTTGATCCAATAAAGCAAGCCCAATAAAATGATTTGAAGAGGTCCATATGATAATTTAGTCCAATGAACGTATAAGATCCATTTGGTGCATGCAATGCTCTACACAGAATTACACCCTCCGATCTTACAACTATAAATACCCCCTCTTAATTCATTATATGGTATGTAAAATAAATATTACGTACTCTGTGACTGACTTGAGTGTTGGAGGAGCTTCCCCGAGCGCACATTAAGAATCCTTAACTGTTTGTGCGTGTTGTAGGTAGGTGTTGTGAAAATTCGTGAACGTAAGTGCACGCTATCGTTAACAAGTAATAAAGTGATGAGTAGAGTATCATTCCCACGAATATTGTTGAATTATTAAGTATCGAAGTTATATTAACTCTAATTTTATTTGAATAATTGCAAGAATATGTTGATGATTACAAACTAAATTTAATTAAACTAAACTAGTAATTAAAATTAATTAATAATGAAGTTCAATAACTTAAAAGTCTAGAGTTATGATTTCACCATAATTAATTCGAATTAATTATTTTATCGCTTCAATCTCAATTTATTTATCAAGTGATAGTCGAGAATCTCTAAATTATCCACTAACCTCTCTCAAGATCTAATAAAATTTTATCAATTGCTAACCCACTATATTTCTATGTGAATTACTGATAAGTGCATATTTTGACATATTTTTATATCAAATCCTTTATACTTTTCTTGCTTTATTCTTGTTAATATTATTATTTTATTAATATTTTGTGTTAGAGAATAAATGGAAGCATGTTTCCAAACTTGTGTAGTTTTTATAATTTAAGTATAACTTTATGATCAAAAGCCTTATGGACCTGAAACTTATTTCATTTGAAAGCGAAGAGATAGATGTATAACTTTTCTGTTGGAAGCTCAGGCCAATTCAGTCTTGATGATAGCATAAAATTCGTTCAAGTAGTTACACAAAATGGATTATCAAAATTCGGATCAGAGTTCAGCCCAATATTGACTTATTTTACCAATTGGGTTATATCTCTTGAGCCCAAATTTATTTTGAGCTGAAATTCAGATGTTATACAAAAGAGGTAAATAAACAAGTTTGTTGAAAACAAGATGGTGTGAAAATATATCAAAATGGTAAAAACATAGGCTGCAAGTTGCTACTTCTGTTAAAGGGGGACTCTTGGATATAACTCAGTAATTTGACTATATCTCCTTCAACCGACCGCCAATTTAACAAAGGATATATGAAAATATATCAGTATCGAAAGATTTACAATTTTGATTCTTCATATATCTTCAAAATCTGGTTGTATCTAACCAAAACATGCAATTCAATTCAATAGGTGAGAAATTTGTGCAGCAACTTATCAACCCTTGACAACTAGCATACCACTTGATTAACCCCTCCATTATTTATTTGGCCTCTAGCTTACTTTAAGTACTATAAATAAGTCAAGTATTAAGCTTGTAAGAGGAGGGGGGTAGAGGGTTTCTTTAGGCTAAGTTATCTAGTTTGTATGTTTTTTAGTATTGTAAGTTTTCTAATAATAATATAAATGTATTCTCTAGTTTCTCTTATATTTTTAGTCTTTGCTACTTTTATTATGTCTTTCTAAATTTTATTTTGTTAAGGAAAAAGGGTGAACCTCTTGATGGAGGAAGAGGAATAGTTATAAAGGTAGAAAATATTTAAGTATGTTGTATTATTATTTTTATTTTTGATCTAAACCCTACTTATTTTGTGGTAATTCTTGATTTATGTATCTCCAATGGCACAACAAATACTTGGATTCATTTAACTTATTGTACGGTTTTGCCCCACCGACTATTAATGTGAAACCTTGATTTGTTGTTGATGAAGGTATGCATAAATGCTTGATCCTATAAATAAGTGTTGGCGTTAAGAGATAATTTGCAATAGTAAGACAATATCATGATTACCTTATTGCATAAGTTATTTGATAATATCTTCCCATTGGAACCTTTATTATGTATAGATTCCAATTGTGGCAATTAATAGAGGTAAAAAGAATAAATAACTATTTCTCTATCCAAAACTCAAGAGTGGATCCCTAATCCTCAATACTTTTATTACTTCGATTTTTCTTTAATTACAACATACATTAATTGTTCATATATTTTGATTCATATAAACTCCATCTTTTTAGAAATATAAACTTGAATTTTTCAAACAACTTCTATTTGGATCGACCTCGGACTCACGAGAAATTTATTATTTAATACAACTTGCACTTGGTTTGGCAGTCTTAAAGTTATAGCAAGGTTTTGGCGCTGTTATCGGAGAAGGCAAGGTAAGTATTCAGGTTTGTTAATATTTTTTATTTGTAAATATAGTTTGTTTATTTTCTTTACAGATATATGGTTATATGGTATCGTAGTCATAATTCTCGACGTTTAGTAAGAAATAATTCTGAAACTTTATTTGAAAATTTATTTGAATCATCTCCACACACTTCCATAATGGCTGAAAATGAAAGTGTCTAGAATGAAAATGAGAATCAACAAGTATGTACCATGCATTATTACTTGCAACCTCCTAGAAATTCTTCTCTTTCTTGTTTCATTTTTCCTCTGAATGCAAATAACTTTCAATTCAAGTCAGGTATGATCCCTTTACTTCCTAATTTTCATGGTTTAGACTTTGAAAGTCATTACTTGCATTTAAAAGAATTTGATGAAGCATGTGCCACTTTTGAACATCAAACTTGCACAAATGAGATTGTTAAGCTCAAATTATTTTATTTTTCTTTAAAAAATAAAGTAAAAAATTGGCTTAATTCTTTAAAATCTAGGTCAATTGGCACTTGGCAAGAAATGCAAACTGAATTTTTGAAAAAATTCTTTTCAACTCATAAAAATAATGCTTTGAAAAGATAAATTCAAAAATTTTCTCAAAATTCGAATGAAGCTTTCTTTCAATATTGGGAAAGATTTAAAAATTTGTTGAATTCATGCCCACATCATGGTTTTAAAAAATGGCGCTTAATTAGTTTCTTTTATGAAGGTTTAGCTCTTGAAACAAAATAATTTGTTGAAACAATATGTAATGGTGAGTTTCTTGATAAAAAACCTGATGAAGCCCTAGAATGTCTAGATCATTTGGCAGAAAACTCTCAATCATGGCATAGTAGTATTTCTTCTGAATGTTCTATTAGATCTAATCTTGCTAATAGTAATAAAAAAAAATATTATCTTAGTCAAGAAGATGATCTAAATGCTAGGTTTGTTAGTTTAACAAGAAAAATTGAAGCCATGGAACTTTAAAAAGTAAAGAAAATCAAATCTATGCAAGAGGAAGAAGTTTATAGTAATTGTGAACTTTTGGGGCACTCCAACAATGAATGTCCAAACATTCCACTACAAACAAATTTCATAAACACATTCAAAAAACCTTTCTATTTTTCAAATTCTGAAACTTACAATCCACAATGGAGAAATTATCCCAATTTCAATTGGCGAGATGATAACCGTACCCAACTGTTGCATTCACAAAAACCACCAAACTTTCATTCTTATCTAGCTGCACATACAAAATTCATTGAGGAGACTTTGCAAGCATTTATGCATGAACAAACAAACATCAATAATCAAACTTCACAAGCTATCAATGAGATCAGTCGCACACTTTCAACACTGACAACTTCTTTGCGTACTCGTGAAAAATGTAAATTCCATGCTCAACCTCAACCTAATCCTTCCACTCAATGTCATAATTTTTTTTCAGGTGAAAATGCAGTCAATGAGGCTAATTCAGTTACAACTTTTTGGAATGGAAAAGCTATTGACAAGACTATTCATCCCAAGGAGAAAGTTTCTAATCCACCTCTAGAAATAAAAAATAAAAATAGTCTTAACGACGAAGGTAAGTGTGAAAATGATGAAAAACAAAAATATTTACCTCCAGCACCATTTCCTCAAAAATTGCAAGCAACTCAGAAATTGAACTCAAATGCTAAAATTTTTAAAATTTTTAAACAAGTCAAGATTAATATTCCATTGTTTGATGCAATCAAGCAAGTTCCACCTTATACCAATTTTTTTAAAGATTTGTGTACAATCAAAAGAAAGTATTTTTAACTGAAAGTATTAGTTCAATCATTCAACAATTCACTCCATCCAAGTACAAAGATCCAGGTTGTCCAACCATTTCATGTATCATAAGAAACACTAGAATAGAACGTGCTTTGCTTGATCTTGGTGCTAGTGTAAATCTTCTACCTTTCTCAGTTTATGAACAGTTAGATTTAGAAGAACTTAAAACAACTTTTGTTGTACTCCAACTAGCTGACCGTTCGATTAAAGTTCCAAAAGAAATAGTAGAAGATGTATTGGTATAAATTGATAAGTTTTACTTTCTAGTTGATTTTATTATTTTGGACACAGAGCCTGTTACACAAACACATACACAAATTCCTATCATTTTGGGTCATCTTTTTCTTGCAACTTCAAATGCTTTGATCAATTATAGAAATGTTATTTTGAAGTTATCATTTGAAAATATGATTTTGGAACTAAATGTGTTTAATGTTTGTATGCAACTTGCAGAAAATGTCGAAGTACATGAAGTGGATTCAATTAAGGAATTTGTTCATGAATACTTTACTACTTCTAACTCTTCAAATTCTTTGGAGACTTGTTCTGAAAGTGAAAGTATTTGTAAAAAGGCACACACTAATACTATCTCTGAATTTTTGTAGGTACAAGAAAAATATTTTTGGAAGCCAAGATTCGAAGAACTTTTATCATCAACAGTAAAATCTATTCCATCAAGTATTAAAGTTCCCGTGGTTGATTTGAAACCTTTTTCAGTTAATTTGAAATACTATTTTTGGGTGAGAATGAGACTTTTTCAGTAATAATTTCTTCCAAACTCGATAGATCTCAAGAAGGTAAGTTGATCGAAACTCTGAAAATGCATAAAAATGCTTTAGAATGGACCATTGATGATATTAAATGTATTAATCCTTTCTTTTGCATACATAACATCTATCTAGAGGAAAATGTTAAACCTTCTAGAAAAATACAACGAATGCTAAATCCTGATATGAAAGAAGTAGTGAGAAATAAAGTCATTAAACTCTTAGATAATTGAATCATTTATTCTGTTTCTGATAGTAAATGGGTAAGTCCTACTCAAGTTGTACCTAAGAAATTTGAAGTTACTATAGTCAAGAATGAGAATGATGAATTAATTCCAACTAGGACTGTTACTGGTTGGCGAATGTGCATTGACTATAGAAAACTCAACTCAGTTACTAGAAAATATCATTTTTCATTATCTTTCATGGATCAAATTTTAGAAAGAGTTGCGGGACACGAATTTTATTGCTTTTTAGATAAATATTTTGGGTAAAATCAAATTGGAATTGCATTTAAAGATTAAGAGAAAATAACTTTTACATATCCTTTTGGTACTTTTGTATATCGAATGATGCCTTTTAGATTATGTAATGCATCAGCTATATTCCAACGATGCATGCTTAGTATTTTTAGTGACATGGTTGAATATTTTTTTGAAGTCTTCATGGATGATTTTTTTATTTTTGATAATTCATTTGATGATTGCTTATCTAATTTAAAAAATATTTTAATCAGGTATGAAGAAAAGAATCTTGTGCTCAATTGGGAGAAATGTCACTTTATGGTAACAACTGATATTATTCTTGGATACATTATTTCGTCTGAAGGTATTGACGTTGACAAATCTAAAATTGAGTTAATTGTCAATTTGCCAACACCAAATACTGTGAAAAAGGTTAGATCATTTTTAGGACATGTTGGTTTTTATAGAAAATTTATCAAAGATTTTAGTATAATATATAAACCTTTATGTAATCTTCTAACAAAAGGCACTATTATTGAATGGACTGAAAACTGTGAAAATGATTTTGTTAAGCTTAAAAGCATGCTTACATCTGCTCTAATGATGCAACCTCTAGATTAGACTTTACCTTTTAAAATAATGTGTGGTGCTAGTGAATATGCTGTTGGAGCTGTTTTGGGACAAAGAAAGGATAAAAAAACCATATGTTATTTACTATGCAAGTAAAACTTTAAATGGTGCTCAATTGAATTATACAACAACTAAAAAAGAATTACTTGTTGTAGTTTTTGCATTGGATAAATTTTGATCTTATGTTGTTGGCTTACCAGTTGTTGTTTTCAGTGATCATACAGTTTTGAAATATCTTTTGTCAAAAAAGATGCTAAACCAAGACTGATTAGGTAGATTCTCTTACTTCAGGATTTAATATTACTATTCGAGATAAAAAATGAGTAGAGAATATAGTGGTTGATCATTTGTCGAGACTTGTTTGTGATGACTCATTTCAAACCACGCTTATTAATGACAATTTCCCTGATGAACAACTATTTAATGTTTCTATTTTACCTTAGTTTGCTGACATTGTTAATTTTCTTGTGACAGGAAAGATGCCATCACATTGGAACTCTCAAGATAAAAAGAAGTTTTTGACTGAGGTTAAAAAAATTTATTGGAATAATCCATACCTATTCAAATATTGTCCTGATCAAATCTTTTAAAGATGTGTGCTTGACAATGAGATAGGTAATATTGTCAAATTTTGTCATTCAAAAGCATGTGGTGGTCATTTTTCTGTAAAGAAAACTACTACAAAAATCTTGCAATGTGGATTTTATTGGCCAACTCTTTTCAAAGACACTTACACTTTCTGCAAAAGTTGTGAAAATTGTCAAAAGTTAGGATCCCTTTTAAAGAGAAATATGATGCCCCTACATTCTATCCTAGTGATTGAAATCTTTGACTGTTGGGGTATTGATTTTATGGGGCCATTTTCATTATCATTTAATTTTCTTTACATACTGGTTGCCATAGATTATGTTTTAAAATGGATCGAGGCAATTTCTTGTTGAAACAATGATCACAAAATAGTGATAAAATTTTTGAAAGAAAATATTTTAAGTCGATTTGGAATTCGTAGATCTATTATCAGTGATGGGGAAAAATATTTTTGTAACAAAGTTTTCGAAATTTTAATGAGAAAATATGAAATCATACATAAAGTTGCAACTTATTATCACTCTCAGACAAATGGACAAGTTGAACTTGCAAATAGGGAGATAAAATAAATTTTGAAGAAAACAGTTGACCCAAACCGTAAAGATTGGTCTCTTAAACTTACTGATACACTTTGAACATATAGAACTGCTTTCAAAACATCATTAGGCATGTCTCCTTATAGGATAGTTTATGAAAAACCTTGTCATTTACATATTGAACTTGAACATAAAGCTTATTGGGCAATCAAAATGTTTAACTTCAACCTTGATGAAGTTTCAAAATTGCGCAAATTGCAAATTAATGAACTTCAAGAACTGAAAAATAATGCATATGAGAATTCTAAAATTTATAAAGCAAGAATCAAAGATTTTCATGATAATAAAATTTTAAGAAAAATATTTTAGGTTGGTCAAAAGGTTTTGCTTTATAATTCTCGATTGCATTTGTTTCTTGAAAAATTGAGATCAAGGTGTAGTGGTCCTTTTGTTGTTAAAAAAATATATCCTTATGGGGGCGATTAATATTGAAAATTCTAGAAATGGTAACATATTCAAAGTAAATAGACAAAGAGTTAAACCATTTTTAGAAAATCAATTTTCACAAGAGGAATTCTTTTTCTTTCTAACCCTTATTATGATTAGTGTTGTATATACTCATTTTCTCTAACATTATTTTTTTTTCTTTTATTTTTTTCCTTTTCCTGATTAAATGGCGGATAATAGTACTCTATGGCTATAAAAGTCGGACTTGTCATTTTTCTAAACAACTAAAATTTTTGTACAAATTTTCTTCACTTTTCTCATTTTCTTTTCTTGTTCTTTTCAAAATAGGTGATATTTTTCTAACTCTCAAGAAGCGATTTTCTTTTCTTCCTAAAAATATAATTTTGATAATTTATAAAATCGGGATTGAAAGATTGAGGATGCTTATGCACAAGGGTATCTCGGAGGACATACGATAGATAATTGAAGCAAAGGTAAGGACAGGTGAGTTTTCACATGAGTTTCCAGATTTGCTTACTAGATACATGTCTGATTTTGGTAAAAGCATATATTCAAAAAAATGAAGGGCGAAAAAAATAAAAGTTTGTCATATTTGTGTTAGATGGACTTACAACACAAAGTATCGTCCTTTAGAAATGGTCTCTAAAAATCGATAAGATAAACTTAAATTCATTGTGGATGGATTGAGTAAGGAGTCTTTAGATCACATTATATTAACTCTTGAGACACATTCATGTGGATTGGTACAACGTGCAATTCTTGATTTATGAGATCATTTTCGAAATGAATATGGGCTTTATAGTTTTGGAAATCTGACATTAAAAAACCATGTTTACCAGTTTATAAGAAAATTGGATGGGAAGCATATCCTCGACCCATAGAGGACATTTAAGCCATTACTGGACGTAAAATTAGAGGAAGATGTGAGCCACAATCACAACTATATGTACATACACGTGTTAGTAGGTAATTTTTAAATTTCGTATGTGTTCTTATTTTTAACTTTTTTTACAAAAGAAAAAGATATGCAATAAATGCATTATCTGTTCACACCTCAATAAATATCACCGTACTCACTCTATTTTTGCACAACTTATTTTTAAAAAGAAAAAAAATAAAAAAATAAAAAAAAATAGAAGTTTCTTCAACTCGCAAATTTAATTCCATTTGTATTTTTTGTGGATTCAATCTAGAAAAAATGGTGAGTTTATAGGGGCAGCCAATAACTTTGGTAGAACTTTAGTAGAAAGAAAAATTCATTTAGTGTATGGGGGAGGCAGTTTGAGGTTAATGGGGAGTGTTGTTATTTCTGCTTATGTAGGAGATGTCAAAGTTTTAGAAGTTATCCCAAAATCTTTAATAGTACAGAAGGTATGACAATTGGAGATGAGCTAAAAGTGTCACATATTCAGGACAGAATGACTAACATGTTAAACAATGCGGATGAATTCATCATTCTACCTAGCAGTTTTAGTATACTGGAGGAATTATTTCAAATTGTTTCTTAGGCACAACTCAACATTCACCAAAAACCTATAGGTATTTTTAATGTTAATAGTTTTTATGATGGTTTGCTATCTTTTGTAGATCATACTGTGAAAAAAGATTTTATTTCAACTTCTGCGAGAAGAATCATCATTTCTGCTCCGACACCTGACCAACTGATTGATCAACTTCTAGCATATGTGTCAGAACCTGATCCAACCTTGGCCAATATGGATTGGTCCAACAGGAACAATGGTCAAAAATACAAATTGAATTTGACTCTCAATTTGTGATACTTATTGTTAATGATTTTATCTAATAGTACGTGTTTTTTTTTTTTTTTGTTTCAGCTTCAGGTGATATCTTTCAAACTCTACTTTTCTATCTATTTTTGACATTGAGGACAATGTCTGGATTAGGTTGGGGGGAGGAATAATTGATATAATGACTTGTATATTCAATATGTGTTTTTCTAGTATTTAAAAAATAAAAAAAAATCAAGCGTATTTTTTTATGGGTCCGTTAAAAGCATGAAAAATAGTGGCTGAGTAAAGAATAATTGTAACACTTTTGAAATACATCCCTATTTTTTACATAACATAGCAGGTTTGTGAAGTTTTTAAGAAATGTTTATGAATTACTAATTAATTTTTTGAGTCGTAGAGGTTCTTCCAACTTCAATAATTAAAATTAAGCATGAATAATATAATTTGATTGATAATGGGTGTTGTTTTGGACTTTGATGTTATTATTTGGTTAATATATTTTTACGATAATTATACTCAAATTTTATTTTGCATAAATAGTTATGTTATTCAGTGTGAAGACAATCATGTCAAAATAGATAGTTCTTATGCCATTGCTCTAATCATCACTTGAATCTTCAACATGTAGGGGTTGAGTATTAAAATTTTTACTTTTGGTCTGTCGAGACGAACGACTGATAGTGCACCATTAAAAAAATAATTAAGGCATTAGGCTTTCTAGCAATATTGTCAAATCAGCTTGTTCCCCATATGATGTTTTAAGAAAATATCCCCCTAATAAACCATTTTGAGCCTTACAATAAATAAATATTTTTTTTGTAACCATATCTTTTTACTTAACCTAAATACATTATTATCCAACCCTTATTCTAAAAATAATTAGAGTTTAAGAGATATTCAACTGACAACTTGAACTTACAAAAGAAATTCAGGTTGGAATAGAAGATAAGTGTAGGGGAGTTTCTTTAAAAAAAACAATAATAAAAAAATAGAAGAAAAAAAAATAAAATTGCAAAGTGCTACAAGTTGCAACTAAAAATGAGATGTTGCAAGATGAATAAGAGGGGTTCAATTCAATAACAATAGACCCCAATGTGAAATTTATGGAGTTTGAGAATTCTTCATCGATAAATTCTATGTCTCTAATTCTATGAAGTTTTTAGAACCTTTATTGCATCATATCCTTTTATTTCTTGGCTACATCACCACCCTTTAGTCCCATTACAATCTTTGTTGAAAACCTTTTGATTTCATATAGTGCCTTCAGTGTAGTGGAGATTTGCATTAAAGGAAGAATGTATGATGTTTAACTTTTCGGTTAAAAATTAGGTGATGGTTTTTGTAAGGTTTTATGAGAATTCACTTATTTGAAATATGCATAGTCTCATCACTATGAACATTAATTGTCCACACACACACTTTAGTATGTTTATTGTGGAAATGTATTGATTTTTGAATGACTAAGAGTTAAACTCAACACTTGTTTGATTTTATTTTCATATTACTTTGTTGCTTCATGACAATAAAAATTAGAAGATAGTTATTATAGGTGTTTGTAGGTATCACTGCTGGAAACCTTGCTTGAGGAAAAGCAAGGGTTAAGTGTGGGAGAATTTGATAAGTGCATATTTTGATATATTTTTATATCAAATCCTTTATATTTTTCTTGCTTTATTCTTATTAATATTATTATTTTATTAATATTTTATGTTAGAGAATAAATGGAAGCATGTTTCTAAACTTGTGCAGTTTTTGTAATTTGAGCATAACTTCATGATCAAAACTCTATAGACCTAAAGCTTATTTTATTTGAAATCCAAGAGATAGAGGTATAATTTTTTTATTGGAAGCTCAGCCCAATTCAGTTTTGATGATAGCATAAAATTCATCCAAGTTACACAAAATAGATCACCAAAATTCGGATCAGAGTTTAGCCCAATATTGACTTATTTTACCAATTGGGTTATATCTCTTGAACCCAAATTTATTTTGAGCTGAAATTCAGATATGTTATACAAAAGAGGTAAATAAACAAGTTTGTTGAAGACAAGATGGTATAAAAATATGTCGAACTGGTAAAAACATAGGCTATAATTTTCTACTACTGTTAAAGGACAGTTCTTGGATATGACTCGCTAATTTGACCATATCTCCTCTATCCGACTGCCAAATTTAACAAAAGATATATGAAAATATATCACGCTGAAAGATCTACAATTTTGATTCTTAACATATATTCAAAATCTGGTTATATTTGATCAAAAAATACAATTCAATTTAGTGGATGAGAAATTTATATAACAACTTATCAACTTTTGGCAACTAGCATACCACTTGATTAACCTCTCCATTACTTGTTTGGCCTCTAGTTTACTCTAAGTACTATAAATAGATCATGTATTAAGCTTATAAGAGGAGGGGGTAGAGGGTTTCTTTAGGCTAAGTTATCTAGTTTGTATATTTTCTAGTATTGTAAGTTTTCTAATAATAATATAAATGTATTCTCTAGTTTCTCTTATATTTTTAGTTTTTGCTACTTTTATTATGTCTTTTTAAATTTCATTTTGTTGAGGAAAAATGGTGAACCTCTTAATGGAAGAAGAGGTATGATTATAAGATTAGAAAATATTTAAATATATTGTATTATTATTTTTATTTTTGATCTAAACCCTACTTGTTTTGTGGTGATTCTTGATTTATGTATATCCAATGGTACAACAAATACTTGGGTTCATTTAGCTTATTGTACGATTTTACCCCACCGACTGCTAATGTAAAACCTTGATTTGTTGTTGATGAAGGTGTGCATAAATGCTTGATCTCATAAATAAGTGTTGGCGTTAAGAGATAATTTGCAATAATAAGACAATATCATGATTACCTTATTGCATAAGTTATTTGATAATATCTTTTCATTAGAACCTTCATTATGTATAGATTCCAATTATGGCAATTAATAGAGGTAAAAAGAATAAATAACTATTTTTTTATCCAAAACTCAAGAGTGGATCCCTAATCCTCAATACTTTTATTACTTCGATTTTTCTTTAGTTACAACATACATTAATTGTTCATATATTTTGATTCACTTAAAGTCCATCTTTTTACAAATATAAACTTGAATTCTTCAAACAACTTCCATTTGGATCGACCACGGACTCGTGAGAAATTTATTACTTAATACAACCTGTACTTGGGTTTGCAACCTTAAAATTGTAGCGATTACAACAATCAACAATTCATTAGGTTCTATGGATTTCAAACAAGACTACACAAACCATGTAAGTAAATTCCTATTTTACATACAATTTATGATTTTTCTACACATAGAACTAGACACATATGTCACCTCTTAGGTCAATATGATTAACAAATCATTCAATTAGTGGCCAAGTAATTGAAAGCAATAAGAACAATGTAGAAAACTCAACTTGAAAATTAAATCGAGAATTGAATTAATACAAATATTCAAAACATCATAATTAGATTACATCACAACCCTAAAAAAATAAATTAGTTTATGATGATAAAAATGAATAATAACTTAGCAATATCCATGAACACAATTAATGAGAGAAAGAGGAAAATGAAATAAAGCTTGGAAGTAGGATGAGTTTTTTCCCCTTGTAGATGTCTTCTTCTCAACTCTTTGAAGAAATCTCTTCATCTCTTTTCTTCTTTCTTCTGTGCTTCTTTTTTATTCTTCTCTTCTCTTTCTCTCTAAAAATTTAATTTGGAGGCTTTTGGAATACTTAACATTGATGGGAGATGCCCTAAAGAGAACAAAAAATACCATTTTGCCCTTAATTATCCACTAGGCAGCGTCTAGTCGCCAATTTGTAGCACCTAGGTGCTAATTGTCAGCACCTAAATGCTGCACATTCTATCCTAGACAGTCATTGCAGCGCCTAGGCGCTGCTCTTGTTGTCCAAGATCAATTTTTGTTGCGCTTGTAGCCTCTTTTAAATAATTTTTCACCACTTTCTAGGCTAAATTGGATTTGGTGTCTTCATGAGAATTGTACCTCTATGTCATAGATTTTAATAGGTATATGAATAAAGTCAATATGAAATATGTGGAAAGAGTTATATTTAAAATACTCAAATGTATCAAACTAGAAAGTTTCGGTCAAGTGTAGACTCTTTAACCTGATTTTTCTCATTGAAATCAAATGAAATGAATTTTGTGATAAACATAGAAGTTATAGACATATCTTTTGGTTGTCCAATGGTTCAAGAAATAAGTCAAAATAATATTGGAGTAAAAAGTTATGATTAAAATACGAATACTGCTGTCAATAGTACCAAAATACGAATTATTCTAAATTTTAACCAAGTTTTATGTTTCTTTTCATTTTCTTTTCATTTTACTATTACTTACAATATTTTAAACTAAATATATAAAAAATAATATAAATACTTAAAAATTAAATAAAATATTAATAAAATAATACTCAATTAATGATTATATAATCATCTCTAACCTATTTAAGAAATCTCTATCTTAAGAGAAATCGACGTCTAAAAATGTGTACCGATGCCAAATCAATAACAAAAGTACCGATGACAATGATAGGTGGTTGTTTGGGATATTCAGCTCATTTTACCAATAATTTCACTGTTAAGATGTGAGAATGATTGACAAAGCAAAACCCAGAAATCAGGTGGAACAAAAGTGGACCCTCAATTTGCTCGATGGTGACCTACCAATAATATGAATACAATAATTTAAATAGCTCAAGTTTTAAAATTTAAAAAGTTTTATGGGTGTATTTTATTATACGAGAATATAATTTTTATTTAAATATTTTTATATAATTATCTCCTTTCATTTGAAATATGTTTTATTCATTTAATATTTTTTATTTTTTATTTTTTATCAATATTCTTTTATAGAATTTTTAATTGGATAATCTCAAAATTTCAAACAACTTATTTATACAGCAGATAAAAGTCTTGATAGCTGGTCAGAGTTGATTTTCAGAAACTCATAACTTTTCCACATCAGCGGACCGAAAGCAAAATTAATCTTCAAACTCTTTCCAATAAGATAAAAGTGGAAGATCACAATTAAGTTCGAAAATGAAGGCTACAATTTAAAATTTTCCTTCTTGGAAAATTTTCCAAGGAAAAATTGCTGTCAGAATTATTTACTACCGTAACTTCTTTTTGGATTTAACTATTATGTTTAAACCATATATATCAAGTTTTTTCTCAAAATCAAGTAGTTTTTAATAAATCTGAGTTCTTGAATTTTTATTTACTCTTTCGTTAATTACTATTGTTTTTACTTGACAAGTAATTTAACATCTGTTTTGTAATATATGTGTATATTTATACTATTGTCATTTAAAAATTTTAATTCTCCGGTACTGTTACAGTACTCTTGAGGTTTGGTTGATTATTCCTTTAAATTTTAAAATTATAAATACTCTTTTTGACGCTTGTCTTCATCTTATAAATTGCATTTGTCGTCTATTATCATTAGAAAAAATATTGACGTGGGTCAGAAAAAGATGGTGAAATCTATTTACACTTGAAATATTATTCACATAATGTATTGAAACAAAAATACTATTGGGAATATTTGTAATATTTTATAATACTTAGGGGATGAAATTGTTATATAATTGTTATATTGTTGAATTCGGTCTATATAAAAGGGCCTAAATATAATTTAATTATAAGTTTATTATTTTTATAAATAATACACGTTTCTTAAATTTAAACAAAAAATAAAAAAAATTAAAGAACAATTCCTTTCATATTTGTTCTTCTTTCCTTTGTAAAATTTCAAAAAAAATCAATAAAATTATAAATATAAGTATACTTCAAAGTTATTACACAAAATACAAAGTGTGTTATATTTAAAACTAGTATATTAGATAATAAACATTTAAATATTAATAATATGTAGAGACTAAAAAAGGATTTAAATTCAAACTTTAAATAAATAAAAGTGAAAAACTAACTTAGATAACAAAATTAAATATGTAAGTCAATACCAACTGCTTATATCTTAAACTAATAGAATTCTAGTGTATTCACCCAATTCAAGGTTTCTCTGTTTTCAAGAGCGTGCTGTCTGATTCCATTAGTTAGGTACTTTATAAACAAACATCGTCTTGGATCCATCAAAGCCTCTTTCCTATCACCCTCACACACTTTGCAAAATGGTCCCGTACCCATAGTGAAATAAATACATGTCCGAACTAGGATGTAAAATCAACTTTAATAACTTGATGGCGACTTGATGTAGAGAGAGTTTGGTTAAATTTATTTAAAATATTTTATAAATTTTTATATTTTATAAATTTTTATATTTTATAAAATATTTTTAAAATTTATAAGATGTTAGATTTTAATTTAAAAATAAATTATTAAATATTTGAATAAAATAAAATCATAAAATTTTTAAGATATTAGTAATAACAATTTTATAATTAAAATTGTTAAAATAAAAAGAGTTTGTTCAAATAAAATCTTATTTTGAAAATAAGTTGTGGTGGAGGTAATTTTTTAAAAAAAAATATAGACTTTTAAATAGTTTATAAGGTATTTTGAAGAATTTATAAACTTTTAAATAATTTATAAAATATTTTAAAAAATTTATAAATTTAACCAAACACCTCCTAGTAAAATACTAGATTAATTTTTAATAATAAGTAAAATATTTAGTAACTATTATATTTTCACGATGAGATAACTACTTGTGTTTGATGTTTTTATTTTTATTATTAATTTATTATTTAATAATCATAATGAAATAAGATGAGATAAAAGATCTTCGCAACAAATCGCAACTTATGTTAAAATTGAAGTAATGATACTTTAATTTTTACATTTTCTAGCTATCCTTTTTTTATTTGTTTATCACAGAAACATATATGGAGGCATTATACTGGGATTTTTGTTTAATTTATGTTTGGATTTTGGATTTAGCAAGAGAAAATCCAAAGAAAGAAAAAAATTGATATCAAATAATGTAATTTTATGCTTTATGTTTTTAATATTTTACTTTTTAATATTTTTATAATTAAAATTCAAAATTCAAATATAACTTACTCTTCTCTTAGTTTGGCTCAAAATCTTGATAGTCAAAATGGTAAAAATAATATTTTTATAATTAAAATTCAAATATTCAAATATAACTTACTCTTCTCTTAGTTTGGCTCAAAATCTTGATAGTCAAAATGGTAAAAATTGTCTGATTTGCATTTGAAAGTTCTTTTACATAGGCCGAAGCACCTGCTGAGGACAAGTAAACAGTGAGAGGTTTCCAAATTGAATAGTACTTCCACCTAACTTTTATTCTCTTACTGTTCATGTCTAGACAAAGTAGGTGGTCTCATAGGTACAATTTGTGTAATTTTTGGATCCATCTGCTATAGAATAATACCAATTTTTTTGGGTTTGTTCATTATTTGATCGCTAAATCCATTTGCATCACACAATCAAACTTTAAAATATTGGCGTTTAGGGAACATGTGATGTATGATATTGACGTCAATTTAATTTTTTTAATTTTTCAGTTTTAAGGTGTAGCGAATTTTCTAGCTAATCTCCTGTTTGAGTGGATTGTATACTTATTTTACTTGGATTTTGGAATGTGAAAGTTGTCCAGGTACATTCAAATTGACCTAAAATCACCTAAACACAGCCACAAAGGGGGAAAAATTCATAATATCACTCCACAAACTAAATAATTAACTTGTTTATTTGTTTAAGAAAGTGTTAAGATACTACTAATTAATGTATATGGGCTTCATTATATATAGAATCTATTCAAATATATTCTTTTGTCATGCTAAAGATTTTTTCTTTTTAATAGAAAAAGCAAAACTAAGAATAAAGAAATATAAGGTCATGTTTGGGTTGAATAATTTGAAAGTTTAAGAGTTTCAAGATCATAATATAAGGGTTTACTCAAGCTAAATTTTCAATGGAGTGAGGATATGTATAAATTACCGTGAAGTAGTATTTACAAGAAGTCGTACCGAAAGGTGAGAATAGATCACTTCCTACCCCTTAATTTTTTATAATTTTATTTTCACCATGTAAAGTTAATAAATTTAAAAAATTTGTTACCTTTCGAATAACTAAATTATCCCAATCGACCCCCCTAAATTTTTATAATCTTATTTTGAATATATAAATTGAATAAATTTAAAATGTTCTAAAATTATTTTAAACTTCATTGTTTCGAAAATTTTAGGTGATAGAATTTATTATTAATACAAAGTTCTAAAATGTATTTGTACTAACTTTTAAAATTCTATTATGATTTTATTTATACAAATATGGCTTATTTTAGTCAAAAATTACTCATTATTGTTATTTTTTTATTTTTTTATTTTTAACGTATTTAATTTCTCTTTCTTTGCTTATTATTTGAGATTATTCTAATTTTACTTTGGGAATTATAAATATAGGTATTTTATGATATAATATCATTTTATTTGGTTAATAGTTATGAATAATGGTGAGATTCTTATACTAGTTCTTGGAAGTAAGATTGATTAGCAAAATCTATTTTTGATATGTTACTATATTTTTTATTATGTTAAGAATTATTTTTATTTGAATAATAAGTTTCTTTCACAATAAAAGTACTTTATTAGTTTTTAAATATATTTTTAATTCATTGGTTTCTTAAAATATTTTTCATTCATATTTATTTAATTTTATTGAATTCCTTTTATCCAATACTATGCGTTTTATTTACGTTTTAATTTTATTTGATCCAATGAGAATTAGATTTTCATCTCATTTCTATTATTCTATTACACATGATTTCTCAACCTCATAGTTAGAATATTAATTTTTTTTTAAAATAGGTTTCATGGTAATCTTTTACAAATATATAGATAATTATATAAGATGCATTTTATTTGAATAACACTTTTCTTTTTCATAATAATAAAAAAAATTTGAATAATTAATAATGGCTAAAATTGTAATGAAATTGTGAGAGTTAGTCCAATTTTTAAATAATATTTTCTAACTTTGTAAAGTTTTTTTTTTTTTTTGTGTGATGGATTGAATTAGAATTGATTCTAATTTTTATTTAAAAATATTTTTTTGTTTGAATATTTATGCAAATATCATAGATATAAATTTTTATGTATAACCATTACGTATTATATTTATATTTATATTTATTTTTATTTTTAATAACTAATTAAGAAAAAAAATCAAAAGAAAAAAATATTTTTATATGTAAAAAATAAATAATTAATATCATATTTTTACGAATTAATCTCGCTTCTTATATTAAAATCTTAGCTCTATCCTTGATTACACTACTCAAGAGATGTGCAATTATATTGATTCCTATAAGGTAGGTAGTTCTAAAAAACATGGTCTTGGATCCATCAAATACCAAAACCTCTTTTCTCTCACCCTTAAACATTTTGGAAAGGGCGAGAATTTCACAAGGCCAGGTCAATCCTGATTGCAAGATGGTCCCAAATAGCTCCATGCTACTGTACTTGGTCAAATGTTCAGTTGCTTACTTACTTTTAGTATTAAGTAAAATATTTAGGAAATATGGTAAGAAGGATTTTATTGTTCATGACGAGATAATTATTAGTGTTTCGATTTATTTATTTTTATTACGAATCAGTTATTCAAATGATTATAATTAAATAAAAAGAGATACAATATTATGATTGCATGAAGTCGATTACGAGACTTATTTCTTACATTTTCCAAGGTACCTTTTTTTATTTGTCACAAATCGCATATGATGGAACACATAGTGGCATTACATTGGCAATTTTTGGCTATGGATTGGGAATGTTTTTTTTTTTTTTTCAGAAATAATCATGTTTGTTTTCATTTTCTCCCAATATAATTTATTTTTCTTCAAAATAAAATGAGACCCACTATAAAATAATATTATTAAATTTTCAAATTTTTAATATTAATCAAAGTTTTAAACATAAAGACTTCACTAACGTGTAAAAAGTGAGCATAACCTTGGAATGTAATAATATATATCTAAGAAACTTATTCCAATAAACCTACTCCCTAGATCGAGGAATACAGACATGTGCTAAATGTCTTATCCGATCTAATGAACATAGGCTGAAAAGTCGTGACAAAAGATGATTAAGATGAGATTTGATTTCATTTATAAATACATATATTTTTTTAACATTAAAAAATACAATATATAATATTAAAAAAAATTAATATGACATCACTAATCAATAAAAAATTTAAAATAATAATAGTAACATTTATCTCTTAAAAACTCAATCAAATATTACTTTCCTTCCAATTCTTTCTCCCAGTAGGCATTCCTCCAATAACTCCAAACAAAAACAAACACTTTTCTTCACTCACTTTTTTCTGATTAATTTGTGTACTCATTTGTTTGTTTTTTATTTGAAAACTTCTCTTAAGTTTGGCCCAAAATCTTGATAGTCGAGTGGTAAAAATGGTCTGATTTGTATTTTAAAGTTCTTCAAGATATGGGCTAAAGCATCTATTGAAGACAAGTAAATCCAAATAGAAAAGTACTTTCACCTAACATTCACATCTCCTACTTCAAATGTGTGGACAAAGTAGCTAGTCTCTCATAGGTACAAATTTGTATTTGCTCATTATTTGGTCACTGAATCAATCTGCACCACAAAATCAAAGCCCAAAATAGATTAGGAATTATTTTGTGAGGCAAACATGTGATGAATGATTGAACATGAACTTTTTTTTTAAAATTTTTGCTATTTAAAGATGAGAGCATATTCCATCACTTTTAGTGAATGTTGATTCAGAAAAAATAAATTGTTAAATTGTTAAATTGCGCTCCACATTTATCTTAATACCACCAGATAAAAACTAACAAAAAGAAAAAAAATCACAATATCAACAGACAAACTACACAATCAGCTTAATTTTCTTGTTTATTTGCATCAAATAGTTAAGAAAGTGTCATACTACATAATTAATCTTGAGGCGCTTCATTAGTACCTATTAATTTCAAGATTAACCTCATGTCTTTTGGTTAATTCACTTAGATGATTTCAGAATCCAATAGTAGTCTTCTTTGGCATAGGTGCCCTTCTCTAAATACCCTCGTTCTTCTCATAAATACTAATATTAAAGATAAATTACAAAAACTATTTTTTTAAATTTAAATTATTTATATAAAAACTCATTTAAATTTATAAATTACAAATATCCCTTAATATTTATTTTAATTTTAAAAATTACTTATTAACGAAGTATTTGTAAATCAAAAACAAAACTCATGGGATATTTGCAATATTTTAAGAAAATATTTATAATTTTAAAAGATAACTGAATTTTGTTGTAATTAAGTTAAACTTAAGAATAATTTTTATAATTTAACCCTTAATATTAATTACAATGAAATTTGTAGAGTCACGATTTTTAAAACATTTTGTCTTACCATATTTTCAACTGAGTAGTGTTATATTCCACCATCTATAACATTATTGATTTATATTTCCAAAACGAGAGAATATGATAACACGAGTGCTCGGTTGGGACAAAGTTATTTCTTATATGATAAAAATATATTATTTTCAGTACAAAATGTAATCTACTGGAGATATGGTTGTCCTAGAAGTACTGAGGCAATAAAGAAAGATGGATGGAAATTATCAATTAAAAAAAAAGGGATCAAGTGAAGTACGGATATGGGTAAAAAAATAAAAACGGTAAGCAATATAAACATCATGATAAACAGATTTCCACATTGATAACAGGACAAAATTGAATCATTCAGACCAATGTTTAATTAGTCCCATGGTCCCCACTCATTATACTATGCCAAAATTACTTTGATAAACTACATTATGCATGCTTGATTTTTTTTTAATAAGTTATTCTAATGAATTAAATAAAAGAATTAAATTTGATAATTAAGAAGAAAAACAAAAACAAGCCTCAATAGATTTATGACGTAAATTTGGATCATAATTAGGGTTGAAAAATAAACTAAATTACTTAATATTTGCTAAAAGTTCATTCGAATTTGATTCGTTAAACATAACAAAATAAATTTAAATATATATTTTTGTACGATAAGATTTAAAACTCATTTCGAACTCGATTCAATCAGTAAGAAAATAAAAAAATATATATAAAAATATCAACTATTCAAACTCGATTTATGTTTAACTTATTTAAAGCACAACCGCCGACACATCGATGGCACATGCCCATCAATAGTTTTAAGGCTCCGACAACCATCTGCCAAAACCATCGGGTAACCATTTGCCATGTGTTCCCACCTAATTTTGGCATATGGCCGCTAGCTCTTCGCACGAATGTACATATTCTCTGCTCATCAGGTTCTAATTTTTCACAACCTGTCCACAACTTGTCACATTATCTCACACATCTCATACCCAACGTGTGGTTATCTCGTACAAATGCATGAAAGTGCCTAGCCCCTTGCGCGCACCTTAGTCCATTGTGTAGCAAAGTTTGCACGTTACCCGACACATCGCCTACCTAATGTCAAGTCGCTCAGTCGTGCACTTGCGCACATTACCTTGCCAACGTATGGCATAACTCCGCACCGTGCCTACCAGCTCGCCCACAAGCTTGGCCAACAACCCATACAATGGACACAACTTAGCCAACATGATGCTCACATGGTGCGCACATTACGGCTTGCTCGTGCATACCCGATTACCCAACTCTACCAATTGATGAGACTGTGTTGACCCACCTACAGATCATGTCGAATTTCAGGTCGACCCACGATGGATCCTGGGCCAAGCCATGGCAAGACGTAGGGGTTGGAAAAAATTAGATTAATAATCAAATCAAACTTAAATATAATTTTTAAAATTAAAAAAAAAAAATCAATACTTATGGCTTGATTTGATTCTTTTATAGTTATAATTGAGTTACTCTCAAGTGGATTGGGATCACTAGATCCCAACTCTATAAAATTATTGCATCATTGTTGAGGAAAGTATACAAAGGTCCCAAAAAAAAATCTGACATACATAGAAAAAAAAAAATCACATGTGCTATGACAAGAACCTTGTCATCTTCTTTAAAAGGTTTTAAAAGAAGAAATTTTAGGTTTCAATATATTTCAACAATAATTCTATGAATACAAAACATTATTTAAAAGAATATCAATTCTGCCCTTCATGCTGAAAACAGTACAGCCCAAATAATCTAAGCAAAACATACTTGTATCATTAGTCCCAAAATTATAGTTCCATTGATACTGTTTGATCAGTCAATTTCACAATCTTTCAAAGTGCTTTAATTTAGTCAATTATTTTGAATCTAATTAAATATATATATATATAACGATAAAATGAGTATTAGAATTTAGAGTTTTAATAATACTAAAATTATAAAAAAACAATAAACTTTATAATATATTTGAAGATTAAATAGTTTAACTTTATTTTATGGCAAATGAAGCAATAATTTTAAGGTAAGTGAATAGTAGATAAACTTAATCATAGAACCTCGTTGTCTTCTTAAAAAGTTATCTGAAGAAAAAGTTATCCAGTGTGCAAGCAAACATTCCTATGGAAATGTCTTCCTAAAGAGCTCTTAAAAGGTTTAAATTAAATGAAAACTTAGAATTGAGAAAATGTTGACTGTAAATTTCCATTCATCATATATGAGTACATATATTCAATTTACATAATCAAAATAAATCAAATACACAAGAAAAAGTATCCTAATCTAGATGGAAAATCTTAAATCACGGGATTCCTAATCAGATGGAAAGCCTTGGATCAAGGAATCTCCAAATTTAAAAATGATAAATACTAAATAAATTCAATTATTTATTTCCTTCTACATTCCCCTGCAAAATCGAGCACTTGGGGAAAGTACAATCTTGAGTTTGAGATGGAGAAAGCATGTGTACAGAAGAGGCAGAGCATCGACTAGTTGATCCTGGGAGGACACATGAGCAACTCATAAGGTACCATGCTGAACTTGATCACGAATAAAATGACAATCCAAGGCAATGTGGTTTCATGCGAGAGTGAAAACTAGATTAGAACAGAGATGTGTCGCATTAACATTATCACAATAAATAATCGGAGATTATGGAACATGGATACCAAGTTCGGTGAGGAGAGAGCAGACCCAAACTCAATTCAGTGGCAACAACAAAACGATACTCAGCATCCATGAGATTAGTTCCTTCCAAGATATACAACATAAGCACTTGTGGCCGTGTAGTCATCTTTATTGCTAGCCCAATCGGCATTAGAAAATGGCTGAATGTTTAAGAATGATTCTCCATGAAGAATAAGACCATGATAAAATGTACCACAAATATAGTGTAAAAGTCGCTTAACTACCTTCCAATGTTAGTGGTTGGATGGTGCATGAACTAAGAGTTTGCCTACTACAAATCCAATGTTAGGCCAAGTAAGAGAGAGAGATTGTAGACTGCCAACTATTGTCTAGTACTCTATTGGGTCTGTGAGTGCAATGCAAGTATGAAGATCAAGTGATGGAGCTGTAGCAAGTGGTGTCATGACTAGGTTGGCATCAATCATGCGAATGCAAGCAAGAAGATCAATATTGTACTATAGTTGAGACAAATAATGACTTCAATACCCATGAAGAAAGAAAGGTGGCCAAGATCTTTCAGCGAGACACATTGGGCAAGAAGTGCAAATAAACTATATACAACATTGTCGTTTTTACCTATAATAATAATGTCATCAACATAGACAAGTAAATGTATTATGATTCCTCATGTGTTGAGAATAAATAATGATGTATCAGTATATGAGTTGGAAAAGCCAGAGGTGACAATAAATTGGCACAATTCAAGGTATTAAGCTCAAGGATCTTATTTGAGACCATAGATTGCTTTGCGGAGTTTGCACACATGATTGAGATGATAATGATCTACAAAGCCTTGTGGTTGCAACATAAATATATCTTCAGTGAGATGACCTTAAAGAAAGGCATTATCGGCATCCAACTGACATCAAGACCTAACACGGCTAACCACTAGACTTAGAACAGGTTGAATGGTATGCATGAAGAAGATATCTCACTCCATAAGCATTGGCGTAGTGATGCTACTTTATGCATGTGGGTGCTTGTTAGAGAATAAGTACACTGAACATACCCACTAGAAATTCTTAGTTGGAGAGCTTGTCTATCGAAGTAAGAATTTCCATGTTACGATAGTACACGAATAGTCCTTTGACTTCAGGGACTATGGTAGCCTTGTGTACATCGTGTTCCATCTTGATGTATCTTTTGATTGCCTAACAATCATGAAGGGGATTTGTTGGATGTTGCATTGGCATGCATGGAGGTTAATGAATGACTGACAAATGATCTATTACTTGTCTAGTAGAATAAGTGAATCTCCTATATTTTCATAATTCATAGATCAGAAGTCCTTGACCAAGGCATGATGAATGTTAGATGGGGTTTTCTAATGATTCATCATGAATTATTGCAACTTGAAATAGAATCATAGTTATTAAGTCATTTAGGATTTCAAATTATAATCTATACCTAAACTCAATCGAGAGATTAGTTGATCCAAATAGATTAATTAAGTATATTAATTAATTAGAATAACCAATTATTCATAAGTTGTAAATGTTACAAACCTACTGCTGGATCAGTTGTGAACTTAAATGGTCAGACACAATCTTGGATGGAGCATTTCTGATTATGAAATTGATCTAAGGAGTTGGATCCAATTGATTATTAGATTAATCAATGAGAGCTTAATTAAATTCAAGATGTTGAATTAATTAATAAATTACATAACTAGATTATTTAATTAGACCTAATAAGATCAGGGAACCCAATTAGAGATATAATTAATTAATTAGATAAATTAACTAAGTTAGGGTCCGAATATGATTAGGTTAAGTTAGAGAGGCCGTGACAGGTGTACATATGGTGTTTGGTTGATCAACCGGTGATGTGTGTTGGGAGGTGGATGAAAAGAGAACCAAGCTTGGGGGGTCTCCTGGAGGCATGCTTGTAGAAGGTGTATCAAGTGAGTGGACCGATGATATTGAAGTAGGTAAGGTGAAGATAGATGGAAGTCAGTTAGAGATAGCCTTAGAGACGATAAATATGACTCTAAAGAAATCATAATAGAAAGATGAATTCTACAAATGTGACATGGCGAGAGATATAGAGTCTAGACGTAGAAGGATCAAGACAAAGGTTGGCACTTTGAGTAGGGGAGTAACCAAGGAAAACACATGGTTTGGAGCGTGCTTCTAATTTATGATCAGAGTATGGTTGAACCAAGGATAACAGAGATACCCAAAAACTCAAAGTTTAGAGTAGTTTGGAGGAGAGCCAAAGAGTTGTGCATAAGGTGAAGAGAGGTTAAGAGTTAGGGTGGACATAAGATTAATAAGGTAGACTGTTGTGGCAAATGCATGGTTTTATAAAGTGAGAGAAAATGAAGCATGGGATAGAAGAGAGACTGGTTTCGACGATATGATAGTGATGTCTTTATGAGAAACCATTATTCTCTAGAGTGTAAGGTGGCATGGTGAGATGAGAAATGCCATTGGTGACAAGAAATTTGTTTAAAGCTTTATACTCCCCACCATTATCTGTATAAAGGGTGATGACTTTTCCATTGAAAATTTTTTCACTAGTACCTTAAAACAAATGAAGACATCATAAACGTGATTTTTGTTTGAGGGAGTAGTACCATGTGTATTTAGTATAATGATCAACAAAAATGACATAATACGTAAAATTGAATAGGAGAGGTACAGACATATAAAAAAATAATTTCAAGTGGGTGAGAGAAAGTGATTGAGAGATGAAGAAAGATAATTTATGACTTCTATTGCATTGACAGTTATTACAATTAAAAGGTGAAGGCATAGGACTCATTAATTGTTAAACAAATTCACAAACCATATATTTGAGAATGAGAAAAGCAGGATAGCAGAGTCTATAGTGCCACTCGGACAAAGTGGTATTGATACTAGAGAAAGCAAATCTTTAGCTCCCATTGCAGAAGAATTATCCCCCATGCGAAGATCCTTCACATAAAATTTAGAGGGTAAGAATTCAATAGAAACATGATTTGAGATGCAAAATTAAGATATAGAGGTAAGATTCTTATGCATGCTAGGAACACTTAGAATATTATTTAATTGAATCGTGTGAGAAGAAGTGAAAAGTGAGGTGGAACCTATATAAGTGATTAGGAGTTTTATGCCATCGTCGATCACAATGTCATCAAGGGCATCATAAGGAGTATGTAGGGAAAGATTACTCAAGTTGGAGGTGACATGATGGGATACTCTACTGTCAAGAAGCCAGAAAGGAGAAGCAGGTGGCGTGGCTGCTTCTAAATTTGCATGAGGTTGCCAGAGGGCCCCTATGTGTGTGACGTCCATAGTGTCGGAGAAGGAGGTGTCCAGGGTCTTGGGGAGCGAGAAGCTTAGGATTAAGAGGCCACTGGGTTGAATGTTAGGTTTAGTAGTGTGACCTTGAATATTGCAAGCTTGGTAATAACCAAGGTAGGGATACTGAGGATGATCACTATAGGTAGCTTTAGTTTGTGCCCAACATTTGGAGACATTGGGGAGTAGGAGTTATGAGGTGATGCAGCAGGATTTACAGAAGCTGGTAGCAGGATTGAATGTAAGTGGTGCATTGATAACTTATTGTTGATGAGTTTTTCATGGAGCTTATCAAATGAAATTAGTGTGTCGCGATCGTTGATGGAATCAACAAGAGACTTGTATTTATTATCTAAGACATTGAGGATTTTCTAAATGAGATCTTCCTCAGCAAGGGGTTTACCTAAATAGGCAAGTTCATCTACCCAAGATTTGATAAACTACTTGTATTCAGAGATGCTTTGAGATCCTTTATTGGCATGCTTAAGTTGTTTTTTAATTTATTTATTATGTCCACGAGAGGGTTTGGCATACATATTGGCAATAATATTCCAAGGCTCATGAGAGGTAGTTGTGTGTTGGAGAAGTGGGATAATTAGAGGGGTGATGGATCTAACAATAGCAATAAAAATTAACTTATCCAAGTGTAACCAAGCCGAATAATTTGAGTTTTGAGAGGATTTGTTATTGGTGGTGATGGTTTTCGGTAGAGGTGGATAAGAGCCACGACATAGCTTTCAAGGTTGAAAACAAGCATGTCTTGAAATTAGAGTTTTCATGATAAAAAATCTGTTGGGGTGAGTTTTATCGTCTGATGAGAAGAAATATTGATAGCCAATAGAGGTTGATTAGGTTTCTGGTAATTTTGAATGGTGATTGGGGTGTTTGGGACAGCCATGAGAATGAAAGGCAAGAACTCGGTGTTATGCAAGATGTGTGTGGTTGAAGAAGAGAGAAGAACAAATCTAAGATCGTATTAGAAAGTTGATACCAAATAGAATGAGAAAATGTTAACTATATATTTCCATTGATCATATGAGTAAATATATACAATTTACATAATCAATGTAAATCAAATATACAAGAGAAAGTATCCTAATCTAGATGGAAAGTTAGAAATCATGGGATTCCTAATCACATAGAAAGTCTTAAATCAAGGAATCTCTAAATTTAGAAATGTAAATCTAAACCTAAATAAATACAACTATTTATTTCCTTCTGACGGAATTTAAAATGAGATTCATGAATTTTCTAACAAAAATTCATGTTAAAAAAATAGATTTTCATAGTTGATTCACTTACTTTTTCTTGTGTTTTGATACTTAAACAAGGTCTAGAAATTAATCACGAACGAAAATAGCTTTACTTCCACAATCCAAATGCTTTATGGTGTTTTTCTTAATCACAATAGCCCTCATTTTGCTTATTGTTCTTTTACGTACTTTTTACTTTCTATAAAGAGTTTTAGTAGTTTTCTGCGTATCTCCAAAAGTGGAGTAACTTCTGATTAGTGGGGAGTTTTGTTTTTCATTTTTTTAATCTTTTTGTGGTGTGGTTTTTGCTACAAAAAATCGCTCCCACCAAAACTCTAATGTCAAGTAAGTTGGGTCGAGTCAGCCCTCATGGGCAACACGTTAACCCATTTTATTTTATTTATTTCTTACATTTCTTACTCGTACATGAGGCTGAACCAATGTCAATTGTGATCATAAATACACCATTAATTTCATATAAGCAAATGGATCGTGTGACCAATAAGCATATCAAGTAAGAGCTTAGATTCATACACTAGTTAATGATATATAGCAGCTCAATTCCAAATATGTATGAGGACAATTAACTCACTCTATCCCTAATTTCGTTTACTACACCAATCAACATATCTCTTATCCCTCAGTCAATATATACAAGAGCATACTTAATTTGAAAAACATGTTATGTATCCACAACTATGTTCTAACAACTAAGTTAAATATAACTAGTCGGCTCGTGAATACAAGAGAGGTGTCAGTAAAATTCAGCATTTCTTTCCCACTAGAATCTCTCAACTCTACTATAGCTACTTTCTTAGACATGTACCGCATTACCGAATCATCTATGCCTATTGATAATATGTTAAAGTAGCAACACTAAAATAAAATTTCAAGAAGTAGTTGAAAGTCTTAAGGGTATAAAATGAGGTCATATAAACCTCTGGGTCTCACACAATGAGAAAATAGGGACTTATTTACTCATTAACCAAATGGGGCACACATGGTATGAAAACATATATTACGATGTGTATCTTCCTACTTGGAAGCGTATGTTTTTTCACTCTTAAATAACATATCGTACATATTTTATTTTAAGTGTGTCTCAATACTTAACTTAAGTTTCCTTTTTGTTTGTCCTCCATAAGTATAACAACCTAAAAGAACTCACATCTAGCTACTAGACAAGTCCAATAGATTGTAGGAAATCCATTTCCATTACAAAATATCAAGTAGTAATCTCATCATGGTAATTTTACTAAGGCGACATGTGTATGACTTTCTTCTCAACAAAATCAATATTGTCTCATCTCTGTGCACTACTTAGTGTCAGAGGCAATTGCTTGTGTGAGAAAGTCAATATCAACTTGTTAGACATACCTTGAAGACATACTTTAAAGTAACCTCTTTCTTCTCAATAATATCTTGATGAGATTGTACTTTGTATCTATGTGTTTGGTCTTGCCATGGTTTTTGGGGTCTTTAGCATAATCAATAGTTGATTGATTATCACAATAATTCATTACAGCTCCCACGCAACTATTTACTATTCCCAACTGATGTAAGAATCTTCTCAACTAAACACCTTCTTGTACTGCAGAAGCATATACCACAAATTCTACTTCCATTGTGGATCCATTGTGGATAGTGATATGCAAGTTTGCTTCTGACTTCTCCAAGAGATAGCACCACCATTTAGCAAAAAAGCATATCCAAAGATGGACTAAATTCATCCAAATCACTATCCTAATCTACATCTGCATATCCTTTCAGTAATAGATTTTTTCCTTAATAACAAAGAAAATAATCTGTAGTGCCTTTCAGGTATCCAAAAATCCTTTTAACTGCTCTCCCTATATTGAATTGATACTTGTTAGATTAGGATACCCAGCGTCTTAATTAGATTAGGTGTATTGTATTCTTTTTCTTTTGTAAAGATAATATTATTAGGAATCATATTAATAAAAAAGTATTTCATTTATCTTATATCTTGCATCTTTTATTTCTGCACATTAGATAAAATTCTTAGATCAAATTTAGTGATGGGGCATGATTACGCATATGATGGCAATCATGGAATATGCTTATAAGGCTTTGGTCTTGAATAAGTTTCAAATCGAAAGCTTTTTGAGATAGAACATATTAAGACTTGCACATATGATGCATACTCATGAGACGTGAATGTCGCATTCTATTGGCATTAACGTAGAGACATAAGTGCATATATGTGGACGCTGTTAGGGAACAAGTATACTGAACATGACCTGCAAGAAATTCTTAGTTAGAGACTTTGCCTATCGAAATAAGAATTTATGTATTGCGATAGTACATGACTAGTTCTCGGACTTGAGGCACGATGGTAGCCTTGTGTGTATCTTATAATACTTTGATATATTTTTTGATTACTTGACAATCATAAAGAAGGTATGTTGGGTGTTGTATTGGTGTGTATGGAGGTTTGTCAGTGGCCAACATAGAATTCGACACTTGTCTTTTTAAATAAGAGAATTTCATGTGTTTTCATAGTTTGTGATTCAAAGACCTTGGCTAAGGTAAGATAAATCATAATTTATCAGGAATCATTTGAACTTAAAATAAAATCACAGTTATTGAATAATTTAGAGTTTTGACTTATAATTCATGCCCTAAATTCAATCGGAAGATTAGCTATCGAAAGGACCGTACGTGTATGGTACTGACAATTGAAATATGTTTACTCGCTATTTTACCTAAGACTAGTTTGTCATGATTATTTATTAGGTGTTTTCATAGATAGTGAGGTTTTTGGAATTAATGAGTTAGTTCCAACTGAATTAATTAATTGGATTAATTAATTAGAATAATTATTATTCATAAGTTGCAAATATTGTAAGCCCATTACTAGTTTAGTAGTGAACCTAAGAGGGTCACACATCTTTATGAAAAATAACATTTTTAATTTTAGGATTTATTTAATGGTTGAGGATTAATTAATTAATTAATTAAGAGTTCTATTTAATTTAATGATTAAACTGAATTATTCAATTAAGTAGTTAAATTATTTAATTGAACCTAGTTTGATTAGAAGCCCAATTAGAGTAAATTATAATTAATCATTTGGATTGATTAATTTGGGTTTTAATCAATTGGATTGATTCATTACTTAAGAAACTCATTAAAATATGAAAAGAATAAATTAAATAAATATAATTTATTTAATTAATATATTTATAAAGAAATAAATAAAGTGATCAATTTTTATAGAAGGTATATATTTGTTATATATCCATCTTGATATTATTTGAAAAGTTTAAATTAATAGCAAGAATGTATGTAGATAATTTTGATAACTAATGTAGTCTCAAATAAGTCCACATACATTTGAGAGAGAAAAAAAGAAAAGTTGTTGTAATATTTAGAATTCTTCCAAGATCAAACTTTGAAATAGTTCAAAATTGACAAACTTTTCAATAGTTAGATTAGGAGAAAATTTTCAACCCCTATATATAGGGATGGACGAAAATTACATGTATAATTAGCAAAAAAATATTTTGTTAAGTCTTCTATTTTTCTCTCCAAAAAAAGAAAATAAAAGAAAGAAACAGAAAAAGTGTTTTCTTGAAAACTTGATTTTCTTGTTCTTTAAAAGAAAACTAGTTTATGATATTCTCTTTATATATACAAGTTTCAAGAACTTAAAAAATTAATTTTTATTATTCTTGAAAATTTATTTTTGATCCATCAATTGGATCAAAAAGGTAAAATTTACTCTAAGCTTATATTAGTAAATGATTAAAAGGATGTTAGCGAATTCTTTTATTTGATGTTATTTTTTATATTATGGACTTAATAGAGGGGAGACACTTGGATCTCTACGAGTTTTGAAAGTTTAGGATAAGCAATTGATTACTTCATTTCCTACAACAATCGGAGTACACGAAAGGCATAATCTGAATCAATATATTTATTATATATATTCTCACTTGAATAAGCGCGTTCATTATAATCGCTTTCGAATCGAGAGAATAAGTTTATTTGATAAATTTATATTTTTATAAAAAATTAATTTTTCACTGCGCATGCCCCTACGATTATAATGAACCCAATAGTGGTATCAGCCATGATTTCGCTTATTCAATAAATTTTGGATTTATTGATGCATGTTTTTTAAATTGTTTAAATTCATGTTTAGTATGTAAAATTTGATTTTGCATGTTTTAAGTAATTGATGATTAGGAATTGCCTTAATTGCTTATTTAAATCGTTTAAATATTAAAATCAGAAAAGGGCACAGCGCATGTGACGGGCAACCTTCGTTCTGCTCGTGGCCCTATTTTTCAGGTCCATTTTATTTTTACTTTTTGGAATTCTAAAATTAAATGTTAATTTTAATAATTTTTGAAAAATTATTTTTCAAGTAATTAAAAATTATCCCACGTCAAAAATTACATTAAACAACTTGGTAAATTTACATATTTTGATAATTGCATGTGATGTAAATTTTAAGCATGTATGGGATGATCATCAGCCATTGGACCAATGTGATTAGTTTTATATAATATTTTTGTATTTTAAAGAGAGTAGAATTGGTAGTGAGGTTTTTCTTTTTCTTTAGAAGATAATGAAGAATCAAGGAGGAGATTCCAATGAAAGCTCATGTTTATATAGGATACAATTATATAATAGAATATGTTATATTCTATTTTATTATTCTTAAACTGACCTTAAGTCCATTTTTGGCTCAAATGGACTGCATATGACTAATTCATGATCATCCATTTATTTAAGTATGTATTAGATGCATGCTTAAAATTTTATTTAATGCTTTATGCTTGCACAATGCATTAAATAACCAACCTTATTTAAATTATGAAGAGGTTTTTGATAAAATTAAACCCCACTTAATTTATAAAAATTAAGTAAAAGATTTTTTTAAAAAAAAATTGATTTCAAATGAAAATGGACAAGTTAGGTAGAACCTATTATTCCATGCCTACCATCAAAGGTAAAGACATGACGACTGCTACCGCACTTGATTACTGGCTATGAGTCATGGGGTGGTCTTGTGTTGAAAAAGTGTGATTTCTATCAAGTATTGAGATGCTTTTAGGATGGAATCGTCATTATGTTGTCAATGAGTCATGGGACATCTTAATGCTCTATCTATACGAAAGTTTGATGGGTATTGCTTGACACTTAATATGATATGGGTTCATAAAATTGGGGTATATGGGAAGAGGTGAGGCAAAACAAACTTGATAGTTGTATATGATACAATTGTCAAAGAGTTGACTACCTATAGAAATATTTCATGGGCTCATAAAATTAGGGTGTGAAATATTTTCGTTGGACCTCAAGCCTACTAGAAAATTTGATTTTTTGAAATTCCATTAGGGGTGATGGAATTAAAAAAAAAATAGTGGGAGACATTTAGTATTAAATACCTTATATTAAATGAATATGTTTTTCCCATAGTTTACTTATTTTCTACTTCGTGCATATTTTGTAGATTTTTCTACTAAAATGACAAAGAATCCACTTGCGACAATCCTTGAAGAAAATAAATTAACTCGATCTGACTTTGTTAATTGGCTAAGAAATCTTAAGATATTTCTTCAATTTGAGAAGAGGGCATATGTCTTTGACGTCGCGCCTCCTTCGGTTTCACCAGAGGATATCGCTTCAGAGGCTTATGCAAATTACCTACGTCATATCGATGACAATTTGCAAGCTCGATGCTACATGTTGGCATCGATGTCAAATGAACTGCAGAGGCAGAATGAGGATCAAGATACTGCTTCTGGGATCATTTTTTACCTACAAGAGTTGTATGGTGAACAAACTCAACAAATAAGATATCAGATCTCCAAACATAAATGGCTTCACATCCAAAATTCAAATGCCCTATGGTGTTTTTCTTGATCATATAGCCCTACTTTCGTTTACTGTTCTTTTATGTATTTTTTTATTTTTTACAAAGAGTTTTGGTAGTTTTCTGTGTATCTCCAAAAATAGGAGTAACTTCTGGTTGGTGGGAGTTTCTTTTTTTATTTTTTTACATGTTGTGGGGTGATTTTTGCTACAAGAACCACTCCCACCAAAGCTCTAATTTTAAATAAGTTGGGTTGGATCAATTTTTATGAGCGACTCGTTAACTCAATTTATTTTATTTATTATAATAAATTAAAAAAATCCCAATGGGAGTATCTCAATTTATTAGATATCTTATGTCTAATAAAAAAGAAATTCTTTCTTGATATGTTAAATTCGAATATATATATTTTTTATCTTAGATGAAGAAGAAAAGTAAGCATAAAGAAATATAAAGTTGAGTTTGGGTTGAATGTTTTGAAAACTACGAATTTTAAATTTTAATTACTTATTTTAATAATTTTGAGTTATTATATATTTCATATTTTTTATCACATATTTTGAGTTATTTTTCCAATTTTCAGTCACTATTACAGATTTTATAATATTGAAGTCATTTAAAATTTTTAACTCCAAATATTTTTTCTCAAATCTAAAATTTTCACATCTAATACTAGTATTTTTGAAGACAAAAAAAGATGAAAATAAAGATGAAAAATGAAAATCATCAGATCTATTTTATCTATTATTTATTTGACCTCTATAACCGGGCTACAATAACCAGACGGATTTGAATAATTTAGACCAGTTGCCATGTTGAGTAGTGACAATTGGTCCCCGCTTACTTTAATAGGCAAAGTGTACCCTTTTATGGACGCGTCATTTTCCAAACATGCGGCACGACATACTAAAATTGAATATTATATATATATATATATGTATGTATATATACACATACATGGATAATTAATTATTGAATTGGTGCTAATCGAGAACCAATTAATTTTGAAAATAAATTTCCAAATGATTGAATTGTTATTTTTGCAAACTGAATTATATATGATATAAATACTTTGACATAAATATCATATGTTAAAAGATCAATGTAATAAATCAGTCAAAATATTAAATAGTTTGACTTTATATTATGATAATCAACATTCATATATGGATAATGAACTTATATATTTTTGGTGAGATTAAAAAGCTTTAGTAATGAACAATATAATGAATGATATATTTAGTTAATATTTAATTTCTTACAGTAACGAAATATATTATCTTGTCCAATTTTTTTGTTCCTTTTCCTATACTTTATACTGTTTAACTTTAAATTCACACTCATTCTTTTTGATAAATTTAATATTTCTAAAATATTTAAATCTTAACATTGTTTAATTAATTGCCCTTTTTTCAAAATTCATTGCTTTATTTTCTTTTTAAAATATCTCAAAATAAGATTATATTTCCTAAAAAATAAGTTTTTTTTTTCTTCAAGACTTTCATCACATTTAAAGAAATCATGTAATATCACTAATTATCAATTCCTATTTTAAGACGAATAAAGTAAAAACGCGAGAACTTATATTTTTTAACTTTAATTTATAACTTCATATCAGGCGCATATTATAAACTTAAGTTATATAGAGATTATTTCATTAATTCTTTATTCTGTTCAATAAAATAATTTGGTATAGAAAACAATTTTACTGGGTAAATTTTAATTATGATGAATTTGCGAAACTTATTTTCTAAAAAAAATTAAATTGAATATACTTGATTGGAAAAACCTAACATTTGTTTTATTCAACAAATTAAAAGAAAATGATTAAACCATTAACTAAATACGCCAAAAAAAAAAATTCCAAAGAAAATTGATCGTATACCAGAGTAAAAAAAAGGAACAGCCCTTGTTGTCTTCATACATTGCTTTACTTTTCTGAATATGGAAAGTGTTTAAAATAGCGAAAATAGCGAAAATTCTAGAGTTATTGCCAATGGACACGGTATAAACTACACAATAGTCTTTTTTGTGGTTATAAAGTTGAAATACACATAATTTTTGTACACTATTATAAATAAATCTATGACTATAGGTCGATATCATAAATTTTGCTTAAGCAAGAAAAAGAAAAGGTATTTTTGTGGAAAAAAACGAAACCCAAACAATAAACTATACCTTCAATTTCAATACCCTATTTCATCAATGAAATGTTGAGACCATTGCTTTTATTGAGGGCAATATTAAAGAAAAAAAATTCCTCACTTCAAATGATATAATTTTATATCTTATTTTTAATATATATATATATATATATATTTTCTTTCTTTACTGAAAATCTAATGTCCAAAGATAGCTGAGAGGGGAGAAGGAAATGGTGAGAGGAGTATATTTCTTTTTTCGTTATTTATTTATTTATTTGTCGTTATATTTATTGCTAGGCAAAATTGGTAAAATAGTTATAACATTGAAGAAAAATTAGAAGAGACAAAGAATGCACTCAAAAAATAAAGGGGCACTCTAAATTGAGGAGAGTATAAACAAGCAAGATGGAGAGTGGGTCATTCTTGGGAGTTTTTTGGACTCTAATTTCTGATAAAATCACAACCATTCATATAGTAAAAATTAGGTAAAATTCATTATAAATGGATAATTATAATCCGAAATTCCAAATCCCTTGACCTCCTAAAAATTACTCATGACACTGACTTAACCCTAAACAAGAAGCCACCTTCTTTTGGTCCTTTTCCCCTTTATATAAGTATATTATTGTTTTCTTTGAAATCGAATCTAAATTATGGTTAGACACACCGAAAGACAACATAATTGATAATAGTCCCTTTGTATTAAATTTATCATTTCTATTTTATTTTAGGATGTTTCAGAATAAAACTTATTTTTTAAAAGGTAAATCTTTTTTCTAAAAAAATTTTATTATTTAAAATAATATTTTTGCATTAATAAATTTAAATCATTGTTTGTGAGGGGGAATAATCTATGTAAGTAAATACGCAATAATATGAATAACATATATATATATATATATATAAATTGAGTATACCTATATATACAGCAGATTATCGATTTCATTTACACTTATTATCAAATTATGAATAGAAATTTCTCAAATCAAGCATGAATATGCTTTCTTAATTGGTAGTGTATAACTATCAGAAATACCTGCTTAATTATACACGAGAAATAAGTACAGAAGAATATAGAATGACAATTTTTTAAGAATATGTTCACTCACACATTTTTTGTTTGATAGATATTTGATTTATATTCCAACACAAGAAGAGCAACAATCCAACTAGAAAACTCATTCTGAGCATAAATTATTATGGAGATAATATGCAACTCAAATATAAATTATAAATCCCATCTAATTTCTAACAATCTAAATACATTTAAATTTTATTTTTATAAATTTTTTATTTAAAATTTTGTGTTCAATTGAACAAAAGATATGATAAAAGAGAGGAAAAACAGCCCCGAAACATAATTCAACTGACAGAACAATTAATTTAAACTTACTTTCAACGAAAGAGTGGGGGTTCGAATCTTGTTGGAAACATGTGAATACATTTCATTATATAACAATTACTGTATTACCAGTGAAATTATACAATTGAACTATTTCGAGCGATCATATAAGTAAATTTGAGTGTTGGTTGAAATATATCCATCAATTTACCCCTCTTACCCCTCTTAAATATTTGAGGTGAATTTAGATGTTGGTTGAACCATATCCACAATTTACTCCTCTACATATTTGAGGCAGGCGTTGGTAGATTAGGAACCTGTTGGTTTATCTATATTAAAAAGAAAAAGGAAAACAATGCAGAATTTGAGTAGCTTCACGCGGAACTGGCACATTCGCGCAATTAGATTCATGATTCATCCCACTTCCCACGGCAAAATTTTGACAAAATTGGAAATCTCACCAACCCCGCTGTCTCCCCCTCTCTCACCTCCCCGCTTCCCCATCTATAATAGGATCCTCTTCTTCTCATCTCACACAAACACCACCACCACCACCACCAATATTACAGCAGATTGCTTCAACCCTTTTTTCTTTTCCTCAAATATATATGATCTTATTACAGTATTTTCCCTATAAATAGCCCTCCATCCACGTATAGCTAATGCAGCAAAAGGGGAGATCCTATAACCGAAGATCCAGGACATTTTCAAGATCCCGCATTGCCATTGAGGGTTGTTAGTCTCTATTCACAACATTCACCAATTTTCCCTTCAACCTTTCTCTCAAATCCCATCTTTCTTATCAGCCCACATCACCAAAACAACCCCTTGCGTTGTTACTGCTGTTTATCGTTGTTATTGTACCATGGCTGCCATTCAAGGTTCACTAAATTCAAGATTTTGGATTTTGTTGCTGTTTTTTGTAATATAATTAATTGGGATGGTTTTTGAATAAGAACAAATTGGCATTTGTATTGTGATTTCAATGTATAGAACAAGAGCGCGACTTGCAGAAGAGTTACTGGATTGAGCATTCTGTTGACCTGACCTTGGAGGCTATGATGCTTGATTCGAAAGCATCTGATCTAGACAAAGAAGAAAGGCCCGAGGTATATTTGTTAAAAAGATTCAAACTTTCCTTTGTTGCCTTTTTTTTCCTTTTTTTTTTTAATTCATATGTCAAGTGATAAGTATAGAATTCATATATGTGATTTTCTTTTTCCTTTTCTTTTTTTTTTTTTGTGGAGTCTGGGGGTATACGGCATTTATGTAGTTTGTAATTGAAACTCATGCTGTTTGGCAACTTCTTTTCGGGCATAAAAATGAGATATTTCTGAGTTTTCCTTTCTTGTTTACTTTATTTTTCTAAGCGGGTGACGTGTTTAAAAAAAAAAAAGACAGATCTTTATGATTATTTTATTTTCTTATTTATATAAAGATGTGACCATTTTGTGTCTCCTTTTTTGGCTTGAAGTTCTATCTCGTTCGTACAATTTTAGGTGGTTTTGCATCAAAATCAGGTGGATCTTTCTTCTAATATTACCTTAAAAATTGGATCTTTGAGAATTTGATTACCATTTTTCAGATTGGAGTTGATGTAAGGGCTTTAGATGTTATGAGTTCACTCCAATTAAAAAGTGCTATGCATGTTTAGGTTTCTTTTTTCAGTTTTCAATGTCGTTTTCATTCAATCGTTTGAATTTTATAAAATGGATAGAGGGTCTACTTGGCCAATAATAGATGTTTCTGCTTGCCAACAGTAGTTTTGAGTAAACATGTGCTCTCAGTTAGTTGTTACGAAACCAATTCCTGTAGGACTTGGGACATGTTGTAATTTCATGCTTATGGTGTGAAATGATGTTTAATTGTTTCTTTCCCCCAGCGATATGTGGTTTATTATACATGTTTGAGATCTACTGTTGGGAAAAGGATTTATCATAGTCACATTTACGATAAAAATACAATTGATAAGGAGTGCTTGCAATATATAAGTCTATGGCCATTTTTGTCCATTTTCTTGTTTTTGGGCAGGATTGTCAATTTTGCTCTGATTATGGCACGATTTTGTTCCTGTTTAATTGCCTGAGATTTCACTCTGAAAGATATGTGCTGCAAGGATGATGAAGTTTAGGTTCATATGGTTACATTCTGATGGTTCTGAAATCTGCAAAGCAGTTCCTCTCGGATAGAGAAGGAGCCGTGAATGGCATGCCTTTTTGTGACAAGAAAAATATGAAGCTTTTCATAAATTCTCTCACACACAAAATATATGTACTTCATTCCAACAGGAAATTGTAATAAAAGGCTATGCTTACCCTACCCAGTCTAGGTTTTTAATCTGACATTGATCTACGTGATTCTACCTGTGCTTGATTTTGGTGGCATCAATTTAGCATTTACATGCAAACCTAGAAAAATATGGGTTGTATCATTAGGATGCTTGCATTGCAGACCAGCAAGAACTGACTGCCTCCAATAATTGTCACCTTAAATTAAATCAATCCAGAACTTTCCTGCTTTAGACTTAAATTCACAACATTATGGTAGTCCATTTGATACACCACTGGGAAATCACCTGCAAAATTGTCACTTGAGATAATACAACCAACTGAATTGTTTTGCAAATTATCTGGCTTATAGATCAATCTTTTTTTTCTTCTGATGCTGTCTAATTATTTCTGGAATTCCTATCAAATGCTTATCTTTTAATGCCACATCTTTTTAAAGCAGATATCTGTTTTTGAAACTTCCTTTTTCATTTAATTATGCTGGTTTTTATATAGATCCATCTTAATCATACTATTCCTTACATTTCTAGGTCTAAGTATCAAAGAGTTTCCTTTTATGCAAAATTACGATTTCTTTTTTCTCTTTAATTTGGCTATTATATTAGCCCTGTTTTGGGACACGAAGTTGAGCCGTGATAATGTTTTCCATGAAAATGTACAACTAATATATGCTACTCATCTTTCTAATAAATCTGCTTAGGTGCTATCTCTGCTCCCACCATTTGAAGGAAAGTCAGTTCTAGAACTGGGAGCTGGTATTGGCCGTTTCACTGGTGAATTAGTCAAAAAGGCAGGCCACCTTGTAGCTTTGGACTTCATTGAAAGCGTAATAAAGAAGGTTTGTGGCCTTATATGGGCAAATTTAATTTATTGTTGTTTTTTTATTAAATTGTCTGGTAGTTTTATTAAATGTAATCCTTTAATTAATGTTTCGCAGAATGAAACCATCAACGGACATCATAAAAATGTCAAGTTTATGTGTGCTGATGTGACATCCCCCGATTTGAACTTTCCAGAAGGATCTTTGGACTTGATATTTTCAAATTGGCTGTTGATGTATCTCGCAGACAAAGAGGTAAATTCCTAATCTTCATCTCTTTCAAACCAACTGCATGGTCTTGTGTTATTTGCCATTATATGTATCAGTTACTGTTCTCTTCTAATTTTCCATTTGTTTTAACGTGATGACCAATTTATATTATTCCATTGCTTTGCAGGTTGAGGATCTTTCCCAGAGAATGGTCAAATGGTTAAAAGTTGGTGGCTACATATTTTTCAGAGAATCATGTTTTCATCAGTCTGGAGATCACAAGCGAAAGAATAACCCCACTCATTACCGTGAACCAAGATTCTATACCAAGGTTCCAGGCTTGTACCACCCATTATTTCTGCATAGAATAGCTTTTATATCCTAATAAGCTTCTATAATTATTGTTGTTTCCAAATGATAAGAGTTTCCATAAAAAGATGCAACGTGCTGTGCATTAGTGGATATTTTGTCTGAGAACTCAGAATGTTGGAAAAGAAGAAATTTTATGTTTTCATGTCATAGTGAAGAGGCCAACCAAATATCACTGTTGTTGATACGATTTAAGTGAAGCTGGGAAATTGTTCACTGGCAAGTGCCACTGGCTAGTCATACTTTCCACTTGTATGCACTAGGAAAGTTACTGAGTACTGAGTGAAAGGAAAGTATTATGATCTTCACATTACATCTTTACATGGAACTAGTTGGTACTCGATTTTGATGATTCTTGTTGGCTTTCTATCAATTATGTTGTTGTGATTCCTTAGTTTGAACGTGCAGGTGTTTAAAGAATGTCATTCATATGATAATTCTGGAAATTCATTTGAACTTGCTCTTATGGGTTGCAAATGCATTGGAGCTTATGTAAAAAACAAAAAGAATCAGAATCAGGTAATGCAGTTGTGGTTTTTCCATATTGTTTGTCCTGTTGTATTTGTCTTTGAGTCCTCTAGAATCAAAATTGTGTTAAATCCTTGAAAAGTTAAGGCACTTGTCACTTGGGATGCTGCTATTGGATGCTAGATTTCTGGCATGAGTTGATTGCCTTCCATATTATAACTTTAATGGGAGGAGGGTTGAAAGTGTTAGTACTCTAAAGTGTAAATCGCCCACCTTTTTTGACAAATAAAGCCTTTCCTAGCTAGTAAGTCAAAGCTTCCATTGAAAATCGTTACAACTAGATTGAGTCGCTTTAAATTGATGCATTTGGCATTCCATCCTTGCCCTTTAACTGTGATTCCAAAATCTTTTTCTTAACCAAGAAATATCTTGTATAATGTATATATGCTGTTTTTACAGATTTGCTGGATTTGGCAAAAGGTTGGTTCAGACGATGACAGAGGATTCCAGAAGTTCTTGGATACTGTCCAATATAAATGTAGTGGCATATTGCGTTATGAGCGTGTCTTTGGACAGGGTTTTGTGAGCACTGGAGGGATTGGTATGTTTCTCTGACTGCATTTTTATCCACTGGCTTTTTGGCATTGTACAGAGCAGTTAAACTACATTGCTGTGTGTTTATGTTTTGATGGTAGAATCCAAGCTCCACCAATATAGCATTGGTATTACATTGTCGGTATGTGAAATACCACTGTTATATGTAAAATTGAGGAATGTTGATAGACAAATTTCATCTGAATTACATTGCTGTGTGTTTATGTTTTGATGGTAGAATCCAAGCTCCACCAATATAGCATTGGTATTACATTGTTGGTATGTGAAATACCACTGTTATATGTAAAATTGAGGAATGTTGATAGACAAATTTCATCTGAATTATATGCTAAAACTTACTATCACGGAATGTGTTGCTCTTTGAGCCTTCATCAGCTGTTCTAGTTTATTCATCAATCTTGCTATTTATGTGTGTTTGAAAGGTCTATGGAGAACGGTTTCTGGCCAAATTGTCCTGAACTGAAGGTTTTTAGACTTATGAAAATCAAAATTACTTCTATGCTTTAGTTTTCATAGACTGATCTTCTGTTTATGAGCAGATACAACGAGAGAGTTTGTAGCTAAACTGGATCTCCAGCCTGGGCAGAAAGTCCTAGATGTGGGGTGTGGCATTGGAGGTGGTGATTTCTACATGTCTGACAAGTATGATGTTCATGTTGTTGGTATTGACCTCTCCATCAATATGATATCTTTTGCTCTTGAACATGCAATTGGTCTCAAGTGTGCTGTTGAATTTGAGGTTGCTGACTGTACCAAGAAAGAATATCCTGATGGCACATTTGATGTGATTTATAGTCGGGACACAATTCTTCATATTCAAGTAATTTTCTTACTTAGTATCTCACAAGGTAGTTCGGTGTGTTTAATTATTCTAGTCCAAGTCTAAAATTTGGACCTTAATTTCCCTATAATATTGCTCATTAAATATTTCTTATGGTTTGGTTAGTAGGAAACGAAAAACCTCTAAAAAAATAGAACAGCAAGTACGAAAATGAGTTATAACCCCCACTGGAGACTGGGATAATTAAAATCGTTTTTGTACTTGCTTGGGTATTTATCTTTTTCTTTTTTAAATCACTTAGATTTGTGGAATTAGTTGGGTTTTACCAAGGAACTTCAATCTCCATGCTTTCATTTGGCTGTTTTCTCATTGATGTAACTTCAGTTTTTATCTGGTACCTAATTAAACAAGTTTTCAACTTGTATATTTACTTGATAAGCCGTTAGTTTTTCTGGAACTGAAGAAAAGTGTTAAAGTTGCACATAAACACACATTGACTGTACTACTGTCTGTCAGCTTCTTTTAGGAAACTAAGCTTTTAATTTCTTTGTAGGTTACCATGTAAAAGTGTACAATGGATAATGATTTTCTTTCCTTTTTGACCTCTGTCTAAACCCCTATACTTGGACATGCGTCATCCGAAATGTTGTTAATTCACTTTTCATGTGCTTCTACATCTGCTGATATGCATCCCTTGGATATATTTTCAGGACAAACCTGCACTATTCAGATCATTCTACAAGTGGCTCAAGCCAGGAGGCAAAGTCCTCATTAGTGACTACTGCAGAAAAGCTGGATCTCCATCTGCTGAATTTGCAGAGTATATTAAGCAAAGGGGATATGATTTACATGATGTAAAGGCTTACGGCCAGGTGTGTTTGAACTTGGATATGTTCACACTCTGCATGCTTCACATATGTTTATGCATGTCACAGCTATTCTTTTTATCCTGCCTGAGGTATTTCTCTGTGTTTGCTTGTTTACAGATGATTCGAGATGCTGGTTTTGATGAGGTCATTGCTGAGGATCGAACCAATCAGGTGCTTGTTGGCTCAGTTCTTTCTTGCTAGTATGCATGTTTTGGCAATAACTAAGATGGGTGTTTCTTATTTCCAGTTCATACAAGTTCTTGAGAAGGAATTGGGTGCAGTAGAGAAGGATAAGGAAGCATTTATAAGGGACTTCTCTGAAGTGCGTTCTTATTCATCCATCTTGTACTTGTTATTTATCTTATCTTGGCACTGAATGTTTCTAATGTTTGTTTGCAGGAAGACTATAATGAAATAGTTGGAGGTTGGAAAGCCAAACTTGTAAGGAGTAAATCGGGCGAGCAGAGGTGGGGTTTGTTCATTGCCAAGAAAAAGTGAAAATCTTGCTGCTGAGTTCATGATGCTCGCTACCTAGTAGTAAAAGTAGTAGTAGTAGTAGTAGTTCCTTTTGTGTGTTCTAAGCTAGTAATTTGCTGCTTATAATAAAAAATTGGCTATCCAATGAAATGACATTTTCTAGCAGTTTTATGTGGATGTTTCAGTGTGGCTTTTATTTATCCTAATGTGAGCAAATTCAAGTATGCTTAACCTATTAATATTTTTTAAGATTAGCTTGAGTTGTTGATGAAAACTAATACTAGCTATTTTTTAAACACGAACTACACTTCTTTTGTTTGACAAGTCTTCGAGATGTATAGTATGGATTTATGTTGTGCGAAAACGTTGTGTGTTTATTTATTTATCTTTCCTTATAAAAAAGAAGATAATAAATCAAATTTAGTCATCTTTCAAGTCTTCTCGAAATATATAGTACAGAATTATGTCATGTGAGGACATTATGTGTTCATTTGTTATCTTCTCATATAAAACAGAAGATAATAAATCATATTTAGTTATCTTCACGTACACACCATGTGCTCGGGCTCAAGGTTAGCTCAATATTTAATGAATTTATTGATAAGAGAAATTTTTAAAAGTACGAAAATAGGACAAATTTAAGAATAACAATTAGTTAGGACTAGGTATATTTTCTTCTCTGACAATTATAATTTCAAAACTTCATTATGAGATCATGCAAGAATTTGAAGAATGTTGATCACATTAAATTCAAAGTTGATGAGTAAAATTAATTACTTATAGTTATATACTACATATATGAGACAAAATTTAAATAAATGTATGTGCCAAATATAAAAATATCATTGCTCTATGTAGTTCGTTCTTTATCCTCCTAAATTTCAAACTGCACATTTTCTTAATTGTATCATTGGATTTCCAAAAAATTAAGAAATTTGATTAATTGTAGCAGCAAAACTGGACCAAAAATATGATACAATAATATAATGCCATTAATGGCTCCATATTATTGTTTCTTCCATTGCATTAATGGTTTTCAAAGTATTCATTCTACACCATCAACTCAAAAAGACGTTTTGCTCACAACCACTGTTTTCGTTCCAATTTTGCAGTCTAACAACTAGTTGCAATGAAATTCAGTTAAAAAAAAAATAAAAATTCCAAACATTTTAGGAAGCTGGTTCAACATTACATGAATCAGTATTCTCTCACACATAATCTCCAAACCCAATTGCTGATGCCTAAAAGGCAAACAATCAAAGTTATTACATGAATCAATATTCTCTCACACATAATCTCCAAACCCAATTGCCTGATGCAAGACCTTTTATCTAAAAGTCTACATATTGCACTTTTTCATCAAAACACTCTACTTACTTTAAACACAAATTTTCAACACCCTAAATTCCCTCCACCTCACACATCAAATCACCGCCACCACCACTAGCCGCCTCCTCCTCTTCCCAGCACCATGAACAGAGTGAACACAGATGCCCAACCTTTTATACCAGCAAGCACACAAGCTGCACAACAGCGTGCATGAGAAGCACGACAACTTGCACATGCATTGCAAGAAGAGAGAGTCTTTGTTCATGACCTTCTCCAGTGGTTCACCCCTCATATGGCAGCAAATCTTTGAACAATTTACTAGGTAAATAGATTACAATAGATGATTCAAACTTCATGAAAGAGTTGGCTAACCAAAAAAGAAAAAAAAAAAAAACTTTAAAACTTGTTGTTCAGAAATGTATCTATTTTTATTGGATATGTATGTGCTTGTCTTCATGATTTTCCTCAACTCAACTTAAATTAAAGTGTTCTTTCAATGAACGTGCATGTATGGAATATTGACTTGATCTGAAGCTAATAATGCTAAGTACCGAATGGCTGATCCACACATGACCATTCTGATAGACTTGGAAGTTGTTCTATATGATCAAACATGTCAATTAGGTGGGAAGTCATCCATGAAACTGTCGGGGTTCACAACACAAGGACTTTTTACCTTTCCAGCAATTTGAGAGCTTGTGTGAGGTCCAAAAAACTACGGAACTATTAGGAAGTTGTGCGCAGTGCCTAATGCAGATCCACTGGAATGCCGTAACACATCCAGGAAATTAGGATCTCCGAGTCTAGTATTGAATTATTGGCTTTGTAGTGTCAGGGGGAAGTCTAGTTGCAGTTGTGGAATCGAAGGAAAGGAAAGATGAGTCTGTGGCTCCACTAATGGTTTCTTTTCAGGAAGAGTTTAGTTGAGTTGCAACGGGTTGTGTTCACAAGGGAGCACACTTGGATACACTAACTCTGGCAATGGTACCTTTTTGATTGTCTCAGAGTAACCAATATGTGATGACGAGCAAGATTGTGACTTTCTCCACTGATTCTTCCTCTGTTGATGAGCTGAACTTGGGTGCCTGAAATTATGACAATGCCATGAGTTTCAGAATAACAATTGCAATGAACTTCACTCCCCAACTACTTTTGTCTAATCTCTGTGAATTTAGTATCATGAATCTACTTGTTTTCAAGAGCATTTTCGAGTCGGCGCCAATCAATATATTAAAAGGGCATCAACATTTCACCCTAATTGACCAAACTTCTCTAATACTCTTGCCAGATTAAGATGCCCCTACAATAACAGAAATGTGAAAGGCACTGAGTCTCAGCAAACGTTCAAGGAAAGAATGCTCATTTGAAATAGGACATTCCTAATGTCCTTACCTCAAAAGACTTGCAACTGAATAAAACATCGGTTTACATATCAAGAAACTCAAGAGAAAGTACTAGTTACATTATGGAGATTAGCCAATTATTATGTCTATGAAGAGAATGAGTGAGCATCTCACCTCCACAGAGAGAACAATATCATGAAAAGTAGGAACTTTGACTTCCTTGGTATTCTTCTGTGACTTGCTGAATGATGGTGCACAAGTCTTCAAAATCCTTGTCAGCCTCTTCTGCCTACTACTCTGGAAATTCTTCACATCATTGTGTTCTTCCAGACAAATAAGTAGCGATTCTGGTCAGGTGGAAATTGGATCGGGTTTAACAGGCTTTATTTAATTGACGTTCATATTTGATATGAATTTTAATTTGACACACAATTTGGGTATAATTTAGTTTCCTAATTGGACTGAGATCCTTTCGTGTGTAGTGAAAGAATATATTTCATTATATATTAAATCCCTTATGGAATGAAAACAGGTGAATGAACGTATTTTTCCAAAAATCTCTTCTAAGTTATTTCTCAATATCTTTCTTGAAGCATCACCATACACTCTAAATATTTGAGGTGTGTAAATGAATAAATAAATTTGAGGTGTGTAAACATTATTCACCACCACGAGTAAATGCTTGTTCATGATTTATTCGGAGCATGAAGTTGGAAGCCATATTTATAATGTTCGTGATTTGATAAAAAAAGAGATTTATAGACAAACTTAATTCGAGGCAAATGTATTGAAAATTTCGCTGCTGTGTGATATAATTGATTATTTGCTTTCAGTTACCAAACTGCGCAGGCAGGTCAATCACCGTTCTCTCCTCCTCCGCCAAAAACTTTACCCTGACTACAAGGAACAAATGAATTAAAAAGATGGGAAATAAAGGCTGATTAGCCAAAAAAATAAAAAACCCCAGCAACAAAAATAACAACTTTTGCTAATATATAGGTTTGCATAATAAAATCAGCAACAGACAAAGATCTGTAAGAACCCTTATCAGAGAAAATTCAAAACTGCTAACACATTTCATCATACACATATCAAACTCAAATATTACTGTAACAAAATACTTCAAGGCTTGCTCAGCAGTTCTACTAGCTAATTAAATAAAAACTACAAAATAATTTCAAAATGGAACAATTGTTTAAGGGACGACATCTTTGATGCATTTATGCCTAACACTAACATTGGATGGCAGCATTTCCATCAGTCATTGCTTAGCAAGACATGAAAAGAATAAATCCACACGGGCAACTAAAATAAAAATCTATGCCAATAATGTAGATTATCTCCAAAACTACTTAGGACAATTTAGGACATTCAGTACTATCACAACCCTCCTTGTACGCGACGCGACACGACTATTTGAAACAACACTTCACTTCAAACTTTTGATTCAATAAAGTGCACTGGAGCCACTAAAACTTAGTTTCCATGGCGAAGATATGCGCAACAACATTAAATATGATGATCGCACTGATATTTCTACTATTGGTCACACAATGTACTTTCAAACCTATAGGTAAATCTTGTTAATTCCCCATCTTCCCTAACTAATAAATAAACAAATAAAAGACATAACAAAAGTTCATGCATGTATATGAAGCCTCCCAACAGTCCCAGTATAGGTGTGGATTTGCAAGCGTGAATGCATATATAATTCACTACATAAAGGGTATCAGAGAGGAACCCAAGATCAAAACTTAACATAAAAAAAGCATAAACAAACAAAAAACATGAATTCCTAATTCACAAGCATGAAGGTGAAACAAATCTCGTCACTCAGCAGATAACTAATTAAACTTTTTTTTTCCCGTTTGCTTGAGTACTTAAATTTCCCAGTTCAGTCATGAAAAAAGATATTTACTTTACAAATGAGAAAAGAATGGAAACTAACAACACTTCGAAATCAACAAATAAAAGACCGATCGTATACGTGGCGTGCATGTAAAAAAAAGTATAAAATGCAATAAATTAAAAAAATAAAAAATAGAAACCATATTTGTTTTATATAAAAAAATTAGGAAATTATTCTGCCAGATCAAACAGATTAAATATAATCCAAAAAACTATCTCAATAGCCCGAGAAGGAATTCATGAAAAAAGTTCAGATCTTTAAGCTCATATTTTTAGCAATAACAGAAATGTAGTGTTCAGTACAACCAAAAAACGAAAGTAAACTGAACCATGCCTGCGGAAATTCAATTCTTGACATTCATATATTTGTGTATTTAGATGCATTCTTAACATTTACCTTGAATTGGGTATCCCACAAATGACAGAGAAAAGGGAGGTTTTTATGTAAACCACACTCAAATAAAATCTTTGTTGGAGAAGGCGGAGAAGAATTACCATAAAATATGGAATTCAAGTCAAAATTTTCCTTTTCTGTTTTATTTCTTTCCTTTATTCCTTTCAAACCTTTCCTTTATTCCTCTACTTTTTTGTTTTATTTCTGACGGAAATTAAAATAAAATAAACAAGATCAACGAAACTTATCACAATTCGAATATTTTGTCGTGATTTAATTATTAATGTTTCTCACATTTTTTAAAATTCATTTTAGTCCAAAACCGATCACATACGGAAGGGGTTTTGATGCACAATCCAAATACTTCCTCTAGTAGTATTTTGGGTAAATCTCACTTTACCCTTCTCTATTTTGGTTTAGTATCACTTTACCCCCTTATACTCTCATTCGTCTCACTTTACTCCATTGTACTCTAATTTGATCTCACTTTACCCTCTTATACTCTCATTATCTCACTTTACCCCCTTGTACTCTAAAATAATTAACCAATTTATCCTTACCAATTATTTATAGTAAAATTATTATAAAAAATTTTAAGATTGATAGACTTGTATTTATATTCTAATATTTTTTAACTTAATTAATAACACTTAATATTAAATTTATTTTAAATTTTATTATTCTTAAAATTTAATAGCTATTTTTTATAAATATAGTTCCTATTAAATTTCTATATTGTATGGTATTTTTTATTAACTAATACATTTTACTTATAAATTTTATACTTATCATAAATATAATAAATATATATAACATATTTCTAAAAAGTATTTTGTTAAATACATAAAATATTAGTAATAAATTTCTCATTGTTAGTGGAATTATTAAAATTTCATAAAAATAATGTTAAATTAAAATAAAATATAAATAGTCGAATTATTGTAATTTAATAGATACTATGTTCTATTTAAAAAATATAATCACTTTACTAATTATTTTTATTACTATGACTTGATTATAATGATTATTTTTGAATTCAACATAGTTTATATGAACTTATGATAATTCTATTAATAATAAAAAAATTATTACTAATCTTTTATGTATTTAGTAAGATATTATTTAAAAATATTTTATAATTTTGTGAATTTATATTGAGTAAAAAATTCATAAGTAAAGTGTATTAGCTAATAAAGAATATTCTACTATATACTACTTTAATAAGAACTATGTTAAATTAAAAAATTTAAGTACAATAAAAAATCTTAAATAAATTTAATATCAAGTATTAATTAATTAAATTAAAAAAATATTAGAATATAAATATAAATCTATTAATTTTAGAAAATTTTAAAGTAATTTTACTATAAATAATTGGTAAGGATAATTTGGTCATTTTTTTAGAGTAAAAGGGGGTAAGTGAGACAATGAGGGTACAAGGGGGTAAAGTGAGATAGAATGAGAGTATAAGGGGGTAAAATGAGATAATTAAGAGTACAAGGGGTAAAATGAGATAATTAAGAGTACAAAAATAGATACTCAACAAAAATAGAGGGGGGTAAAGTGAGATTTACCCTAGTATTTTTATCTTTACTCTTTTATAACAATAATCCTCTTTCTCTTTCTGTTTTATTTCTTACGTTATTTTCATAGAGAAAGAGTTTTTTTCTATTGTCAAAGTATAGAAAAGATTAGGAGGAAGTTCTCTTTTACATTAGTTATGAGGTGGTTTTCAGAAAATTACTCCCACCAAAATTCAGTTTACTTTTTGAACCTTTTGGGTCGAGTCAGCCCTCAGGCGACCTGTTAATCCATTTATCTTATATCTCTCACTCGCACATGAGGGCTGAACCTTCGTCTATTATGATCATGATTATACACCATTAATTTTATACAAACAAATGGATCGTGTGACCAGCAAGCATTTTAACAAGAGCATATACCGATTAAGGATATATAACAACTTAATTTCTCAAAAACACAAGGACAAAATATTTTGCTATACCCCAGACTTCTTTGCTACACTAATCAAAGTATCTTTGATTTCTTATACAATTTAAGAGCATACTTGATCTCAATACTATTAATGTATTCACAATTATGTTCCAAGCATGTAAGTTTGACATAATTGCTTGGCCAGTAAATACATATTAGGTGTTAGCCATAAAAAGTCTTCATTTCCTACTAGGATCTCTCAACTTCAAAAATAACTGCTTTCCTAGATATGTCCCATATTACCGAATCATCCATGGCTATTGGGAGCATGATAAAGTAGCAACACTAAATTAAAGTTTTGAGAAAATAGTTGAAAGTCATAAGAGTATACAATGAGGTTATACAAACCTCTAGGTCTCACACAATGAGGAAACATGGATCTTTTCACTCATTACCCAATGGTCACTTAGGCACACATGGTATGAAACACGTGTTATGATGCTTCTTTCTTTATTGGAAGTGTATGTCATATTTTCAAAAATAATACACCACACAGATCTTGATCTAAGTGTACCCCGACATTTAACCTGAGTTTTCTTCTCTTTTGTCCTCAACAAATCACTAATACCAAGAAAACTCACATCTGGCCATAATACAAATTTAATGGATAGTGGGACTCCATTTCGACCACTCAAATTTATAAGAGTAATCTCATCTTGTTCATTTATCAAGGCGACATCTTCTTTATGATTTTATATACAATAAAATCATAAATGTCTCATCTCTGCATGCAACTCAACATCAAAGGCGATTGCTCTTGTAAAAGAGCCAATCTCTACTTATCCGACATATTTAGACATTGAATGTATATCATCATAAATATGAACACATATATAACATTCCAATGTCTTAAACTTATGGGTTTAACTCTATAAACATTCTAAAGTTCAAAGAGATTGTATTCTATACAGTGACATAGCCCACAAATACATCTCTAGGTTGAGGCTAAGTGGGTAGCTACTATGAAATGCGTAGACATACTTATTTTTTTGCCATGATATCTCTCACAAAACTATAATGTGTGTTTGGTTTTATTGCATTGGGATCTTTAGTACTGTAAGCAATAACTGACTGATTATCTTCACATATTATCAGAGCTCCTATATAACTGCTTACAACTCCCAAATGGTACAGAACATCTTAACCAAACATATCATACTGCATATATATATATATATATATATATATGCCACAAGTTATACTCAAACTGTGCATAATGTTACACATATTTGCTTCTTGCTCCTCCAAGAACTAGCATAGTTGCCAAATAAGAAAATAAACTTGGAGGTGGATTTACACTCATCTAAATCACCTCCTTCGTCAATATATGTGTATTCTCTCAATCACAAAGAAAACTTTCATTTATACCAAAAGGAAATCATTTGTAGTTTTCATAAAGTATCCAAATATTCTCATCATTATTATCCAATCCCACTCATTAGGATTGGATTGAAACTTTCTGACCTATGGCATAAATATAACATAGGAGTATTTATGAGTTTAAAACTCTCCATTTTAAATCGTTCTAAAATTCTACAAATATGGCTCCCAGTACAAACTTTTGAGCGATTTGCATGGATTTTAACACAAAGTATTGAGTTTTACTAATGATGTCCTCTAACTCATAAGTTAAAGGATAATCATATCTCAATGGAATATACATACTCCTTATCTTCTTAGTTAATATGATATCATCAATAAAGAGATAGAATCACAAACCTCTTAATAGATTTTTTCACAAGAGAATAATGGTTTTTATCTCTATGATGAAAATGTATGAAATCACCGCATTATGAATCTCATGTACCATCCTCTTAAAAACTGCATTGGGTCATGAAGATTTTAAGTTCACAAACTTTATCTTCTTGGCCATCTACCATGGAATCTTTCAAGCATTCCATATAGGTTTCTTTATATAATTCTCTATGGACTAATTCTCCATTTGAGAATGCAGTCTTTAGTCTATTTGATGTAATTCTAAATCTTAGATATTCATAATAACAAAAAATATATAATAAAGGCATATATCACCATCAGTGAAAATAAAGTTTGTCTTCAAAAGTATAATCTTTTTAATCACTAGGCGAACTTTACACTTCATAATAATTATATCAGCCTTTGACTATATTTTGAAAACACATTAATTCTCAATAGCCTTTTGTTATGCTTTTGTAGAATCAAACATTTGCTGTTGTGCTAAGAATTGTAGCCAATAGCAACATTGCAACTCAAATATGTAAATAGTGTAATAACCTAAATACCACATTTAGCTATGATTTTTCCATGAGAGCAATTATTGCCACACAGGCTAACAATCGTCTCATCAACAAATTGTCACAAGAGTTATTGCTGCCATATAAGCTAATGATTTCATAGTTGCATAGTATTCTTTAATTGCTTAATTCAATTGCCTTTGTAGGATATGATAGAGTCTCACCATATTAGACTCTACATCATCTTTTGGAGGCTATTTTATGTTTACACAAAGTTCTGATTCAATTTTAGCTTGATCAATTGGATAAAATTACTCTCAATCAAAATAAGAAACAATAGATATTCTTACACCATAAGTGATAAAACTTGATCACTTAGATAGAATTGCTCTCACTTAAATTTGGAAGCAAAAACTATTTTTTATTATAGATGATCTATCATGTACATAACCACCATCTGAATTATTTAACTTAAGCAAGATTTAATGTTTTAAGATCTTCCTCCTAGAAAAATCACTCTCCAAAAATGTGATATTCTGTAATCTAATGTGAATTATAATTTCATCTCCTTGTTCACTCAGAACGTATACCCTTATACTATTTGGTATATCTTCAAGGTATACTTTTATTGCCTCAGGGATCTAATTTTCAAATTCACTTGAAAATTTATAATTAGAGATAATCAATTATCAACTTCTAAGCCAACTTAGGCCATATCATCTTGTGTCCATAGCTTTTATGGAATGAAAAATATCAATCATGAAGGTTTTCTAATACAGATGTAGACTCCAGTTAACCAAAAAGATCTTTCTCAAAGAAAATCAACAAGTTAACTTGAGTCTTTATGGACCTCGTTAAATCAAAATAATTTTCTATTTCTTCTTTTGAAACACCATTCTATGCAAGAGTGTTAGGAATAGTCAATTATCTTGTAACTCTTTCTTCATTACATAGATCATCTAAATGATTGAAAAATCATTCACGCCTTAGGTCTAGTCTCGAAGTATCAATTTGATTCTCTCTCATGTACTAAAACACTATAGTATTTTAGATTATGGGATTTCAAATAGATATGACCAAGGCACATGAATATTTTACAAATGTAATGAAGTATGAGACTCCATGCCTCCATAACCTTCACATTAATCTGATCATAGAAATCTATAAGAATTAATAGCAAAGAAAGCTCGACTCTATAGTCTTTTGAATGGTTCCAATGTGAACTTATAACACAAGTCGACAATCAACTGTAAAAGATAAACTCAATAAGTTTTCTCTTATCAGTTTGTGTTTCTACCTATTATGACCTGATTATGCACACAGAGTGCATAAATTAATGTTTACATTACTTAAAAAACAGACATTGATTGTAACATAATAATCAATATAGTAATTAAACATATATTGGTCATAATTTACGACCACTAATTATTCAAAATGTCTAGTACTACAATAAGTATCTTTTAGTAGATAATAACCAAGTCACAACACAAATTCAAACAAAATAAATAATCTTAGAAATAATTTTAAAAATCAAGTTCTACAAATTCTTGTACATTGGATACTTTGTAGAATAATAGCATGGCCATCTATAATTTTTTTCACATTTGATTTCAATTTAATTCTATATATATCCATTTTATAACAAAGTGAACTTGACAAAATTCCATAAACGCCTCTCAATATTTAATTACTATAAATCTATAATCCACATAGGATAAGATTTAGTAACATAGTGCTTCATGTGTAAATAACACTTATAGAAGCGTCATTAAGTGCTATCTTTTCAGCTCAATGTATTCACGAGTGAAATAAACCAACAATATGGTTACTATAGCACTTTTAGTCCTATACCACTATGCTTCATTCAGTAGTTAGGTTTGTTCTTCTTAGATTTATTTTCAATCTCTTTTTTATTCTTAGCTTTATTCTGATCTCAATTATATTAAGAGCCCGAAACGCTCTTAAAACTTAGTCTCAATCATAAGGCACAAGACATTAGCCTAGCAGCAACTAGCCACTTATCCAATTGCTTAATATGGCAAACATCATCCAAGAAAGTCTTTTTCATATTGATTAAATCAAATTTGACTTTCAGATATTCCCTATTATTAGAAAGAGATGATTAAGCTTGAACTTACTACTCATGAGCGAAGATATTGCTAGCTGACTATAAACTCTATAAGTATTTGATATCACTCTTAAATGCAAGGTCTTTAATGCATAAAGTGTTTCTTATCAAACTATTATCACTCATTTAATGTCTCAATTCTCAATTGTACATATATATTTCTCTTAGGTAGATTCATAGATCGATAGTTTAATAGTTTGATTCTCTCATTCGCATATGAGACCATCAATCATATAGTTTATCCAAATAGTATAGTAATGTACTCTCTTTTCTACTTTTGGTAAACTTGTTGAAGTTTCCTCTATTGAGTAGTATGATCTACAGTAAAGCCTTACTTGTCTTGGTTTATGCTCTTTAGAGCATTTAACTCAATTATAAGTATACTAAATCTATTGGCATTAGTGTCACAATTATTGCCAATAAATATATTTTAATAAATAAATACATGCACCTGATTTGGTTGCCATGGTCAATAATCTTAGAGATTTCGTAAACATGTCCATCTATACATTTGATTTCGTATTTAGCAAATTAACATTTATGACAATTCACCATAATACACATATTCAAAAGGTAACATAGTTTCTAATCATCATCTGTATCAAAATCTTTATTATCACAAATTTAATTTCATAGTACAAAAAATCTCATAAGTTCTATATGAGAATTACTAAAATTCTTCCAACCTTAGAGCTCCCACTAATTACACACCATAATTTAATTATACATACAATAACGTATCTTTTTATTCACATAAGGAGATAAACATATACCATCATATTGAATGGATGAAACTCAGAATAAATATGCATTCATAATTTTTATAAATTCCAACATAATCATGCATTCATAAATTTCAAGCATTATATAGAATGCATAATTCCATAGTATAAATTAAATATGTTATTTTAAGTCAATAAACATAACACATACAATCGATTATCTGCATGCTTCCAAAATTTTTAAGATATTATATGCTAATTATTGTTCACTTAGGCTTCTTGCCAAGAATTATTCTCAGTGCGCCCAACAACCACCACAAATAATAAAAAATAAAAAAAATATTAGATTTGGCCACAAAGCTAATCTTAATATTCATGTCATATTGAGTAAGTATTTGACATTTATAATGATAATATTTCAGTTTATACTCAATTTTATAGACTTATCAGAGAAAAATAATTTTTTTATGTGTTCCATAAATGAGAAAAATAAGTATAACTGTCCCAATACTCCTATTGAGTAGCCAACATCTCAAAATGATTTCCCAAGTTTTACAGAAAGATTTTCAGAAATTTTCACGCTCAAAAAATATTTTTCTGTAATTTTCACCAAATTTTAAAATAAAAAATTTGGGAAAACATTTTTATCAACTGAAAATTAATTTTAATTTATAGAAAAATAGGAAATTGAATTTTGAGTGTAATGGTTTGCTTTTGGGCCAAAAATGCCTATCGAAAACACCCACCCATACCTAAATCTCTCAAGATGGGTTTAGGGGCTGTTTGGCTGAAAATTTTACTATTCATCATTTTCTTCATCATTTTTTCAGAAAATCTAAAATTCAACATAAACTTCAAACGGCTATATCTCACTTATTTTAAAGCCGATTTTTGGATATAATATATGGTTGGAGAGCCCTTGATGAATAAAATTTAACAATATAAATTTCATGCAACAAAAACAATTCTTCATAGATTGAAAATTGAATTTTTAGTCAACTTGGAGCATAAAATATCTCATAATGTATAAACTAGATTATCATGAAACTTTTTGGATTACTTCTACCATGTAAAAGCATGCTTCCATTAAAAAATTACAGTGTAATGTGAAGCATATTAAGATTTGCCATTTAAGACCCATTAAATTTTATCAAACGGGTTGCATGCTTAATGACATGAAAAAATATTTTAACACATGAAATAGAGTCAAATTACATCAGGAATTCAATCGTATATGGCTCTGAAACCAATGACGAAAATTAAACAAAATAAACATGAGACAAGTTCAAGAAAATTTATCACAATTTGGATCTTTTGTCATGATTGAATCACTAATGTTTCTCACATCTTTGAAGACTCACTTTCATCCAAACCCAATCACATATGGAAGGAATTTTAATCCACAATCAAATGCTTCCTCTATTAGTGTGTTTATCTTCACCCTTTTATCACAATAATCATCTTTCTCTTTCTATTTTATTTCTTATATTATTTTCATAGAGAGAGTTTTTTTATGTTGTCAAAGTAGAGAGAAGATTAGGAGGAAGTTTTCTTTTACGTTGGTTATGGGGTGGTTTTCAAAAAAATCTCTCCAACCAAAATTTAGTTTCCTTTTTGAACTTTCTGGGTCGGGTTAGCCCTTATGGGCGGGTCCGTTAACCCATTTATCTTATAATTTCTTTTCTTTATTTTTGCTTAGATTTATTTTCCTGATCTATAGGCTGAATTAGTTTGTTTTCTATAATAGCTCATAAATTTACTATTAACAATTGTGTATTTCTATAGAAACCGATTTAATGAATCACTATAGAAATTCTCCAAACCTTTTTTTTGTTTTCATGGTATCAGTGCATTTCTACCAACTAAAAAACTTAAAAACCAAACTCCTTCAATGGGGTAAGATCTCAGGTGATAAGTTGGTTTTATACCAACTATTTGATATCTTTTTACTTAATAATTTATTTATTTTTAAGTATTTTATGTGTTTTGTGTTAATTGCATAGGAATCAAGACAATGAAAAGAAAAACTAGAAATGAAAACAAAAATTCATAAAAAAGGAAAATCTTGCCACGACTCAAGAAATTGGAGTCGCGACTCTGAAGTTGATGACAATCCAGTTTATTTGGTGTCGTAGCCTCAAATACTTAAGCCCCAACACCTAAATAATCTTGATTACAATTGAAGTCCAGATTACTTTAAGCCACAACATGAGATTTCCAAGTCGCGACACCAATTCGTGAGGTAGTCTAGATTGTTTGGCACCGAGGCGCCAGTTTGCAGGAAATTTTCCAAAACAGTTTGAGCCGCGGTGCCAGAGTTTTGAGCCACGGATACGACCTATGAAAAATTTAAAATATGATTTTTTAAGTCGGGTTTAGGGAATTTTTATGGAGAGATATAATAGGAAACATCCAAGACGAATTTAGGGACTTTATTTCGCTGAAAAACATAGAGAAAAGCAAGAGAAAACAGAGAAAGAGATTCAAGATTCAAGATTTGGTTTTCTTCTTCAAGATTCCAGAGTTCTTCTTTTCTTTTCCTTTTAATTACTTTTTTTTCATGAATTCAAATTTGTCTATAAATTTGATAGGCATGATTAGGGGTTAAGTTTCTTATCTAGGATTTTGATGTAACTTAATTAGGATAATTCAAATTTCTCTTTCAATTCAATTGAATGTTTATTTTATCTAGTTGAGTTTTATACATGGTTTTTAATACTTTCAATTACTTGGTCACTAATTGAATGATTTGCTAGTTATATTAACCTGAGAGGTGATATATGTGTCCAGTTACATGTGTAAAAATCATGAATTACATGTAAGATAGGAATATACTTGCATGGTTTGTGTAGTCTTGATTGAGATTTATAGAGTCCAATGATTTATTAATTGTTTAATTCACATAAGAATATATTGGGTTAACAATTAGTAAAAATTCTCATTATACCTTGGGAGAGGCTATTGAATAGTAGAGGGATTCTCTACTATCAACTAGGAATATAAATTGAAATTGATGCGATTGAGTATTCAAATTTGATTTATTATGATGAAATCATAAACTCTGGGTCTTCAAGTAATTGAAGTTAATTTTAATTTATTTTTACTAATTAGTTTAGTGTTAAGTTATCTTTATTTATATTAATCACCACTCCATTACGATTGCTCAAATAGAATTAGACTTAACCTATTTTGGTACTTAGTAATTTAACGGTTCTCATGGAAAAATACTTCACTCATCCACTTTATTACTTGTTTACGATAACATATTGTATTTACAAATTTTTCAATAGACCTCCCAACGATGATGTCTGAAGTTAGTCGATCTTGATTAACTGAGGATTCGACCACAAATACATCAAAATATCTTGGAACCCCTTTCTCCTCGAACATAAACCACTATTTGCAAATTACCCAACATAAATTGAATGGGTCTAATTTCTATGAGTGGTTTCAGTCAGTTTCGTTAGTGATTCGAGGAAAAAGAAAAGTGGGTTACTTTACTGGTGAAGTTTCTACTTTGGCGAGTACTGATGCGAATTATAGGATATGGAAAGCTGAAAATTCCATTGTCATGGCCTGGTTAATCATTCCATGGAGGCCCAAATAAGACATAAATACCTGTTCTACAAGACTACTCACGAGATATGGAAGGTTGTACAGGAGATATACTCGAATTTTGAAAACACATCTCATTATTTTGAAATTTGTCCCTCTTTCGGAACATAAGATAAGGATTAATGTTTGTAATAGAGTATTATAACACACTAATCGATCTATGGTAGGAGATTGATCTGTTTTACACAATTCCGTGAAAGTGTACTAAAAAGAGCGTTCTTTATAATCAGGTCCTTAAGAAAGACTGGGTGTTTGATTTTCTTTAAGGACTCAATAAGAATTTGGATGAAGTACGAGGTCATATATTTGGAACTAAACCTCTGCCATCACTCCATGAAGTTTTCTCTAAGGTTCGATGAGAAGAAAACATGAGAAAAGTCATGTTGAACATATCTTTACATAAAACCATAGAGGAACAATCTCAAAGTTCTGCACTCACTTCTACTCATTTCACAGACTCTCTGACTCAAAAGCAAAATGACAATCAAATATGGTGTGAACACTAACAAAAATCATATCACACAAGGGATACTTACTGGGATATCCACGAAAAACTACCAAACTAGAAACCACAGAATCAAAGAAGAAGCAATCTTTCAGCTCATATAGCCGAATCTGCTATTGAGACCAAGAAACCTAGCACGATTGCTTTCAATTTAGAGCAAATGGAGATTTTGAGGACCCTTCTTCATCAATAATAGACTCTTGAGGTTTCAGCCTCAACACCTACAACCAGTATTATCTCATCATCTTTAATATCACAGAAGAATGACCAAAAAATTGGATTGTTAACACCAGCATAGATCATATGACAGGGTCTTATATGATTTTCTCAAATTATAAAAATTGATGATGAGATAAAAGTCTTGATTGCAATTGGAAATACAACAATTGTGGCTGGAACTGGAGATTTTTTTTTTTGCTGTGACTTTATTTGAATCTGTCTTCATGTTCCGAGTTTAAGATATAATCTTCTTTCTATTAGTAAGTTAACTAAGGGGAAGATGATTGGTAATGCTAAAGAACGTCGTGGTCTAGACTATCTCACTTACTTCTCTAAAGCTAAAAACACCTAGTTTACTTTCTGTGTCTTGCTCATCTAATTAAGATGTAGTTCTATAGCATAAACATTTAGGACATCTTAGTTTTCCATATTTGAAGCAACTATGTCCACACTTATTTATCAATAAAGATCTTTTTTTTTTATTATGAGTCATGTATTCTTGCAAAATAATGCAGAAAAAATTATCCTGTTCATAATTACAAATCTTCAAAACCTTTCCATCTTGTTCACAATGATATTTGGGGAGCTGCTCGAGTGTTGGTCTAACTAGAAAGAGGTGGTTCATCACCTTTATAGATAACCACACTCGAGCCTGGGTCTATCTATTAAAGGACAAATCTGATGCCGAGTATGTGTTTTAAAAGTTTCATAAAATGATAAAAAAATATTTTCCAATGCAACATACACATACTCCGCATAGATAATGGAGGAGAATACTTTGCTCATGTTCTAGGAGACTACCTCATTGAGAATGACATATTTCATCAAAGCTCATGCATATCCGCCCCTCAACAACATGGGGTTGTAGATAGAAAAATCTTCATCTGTTAGAAGTAGCTCGATCACTCATGTTTGCTAATGCTATTCCATTTTATTTTTGGGGTGAGTCTGTGTTGACTGCTTCCTATCTTATCAATAGACTTCCATCAAAACCTCTCAATTTTTGTACATCAATCAATTATCTTCAAAAAGACTTCCCTCATATTCATTTACTCAATTCTCTTCCACCAAAGGTATTTGGGTGTTCTGTTTTTGTTTGCAATACTAGTCCCACTCGAGGAAAACTTGATCCAAAAGCCATCAAATGTTTTTTCATAGGTTATTCTCCTCCTGTCACAAAAATTCTTTGTGTCATATGATGTCAGTCTTCTGGAAGATCAACCATACTATTCCCATGATTCTTTTCAGGGAGGGAGGAAACTTAAATGAAGATAATTATTGGATACTCCAATCCCTAAGCCTCCATAAGATACAATCACATGTATCGATTAAGGGGAGAATTAGTCCAACAATAGGGTAAACTACATGTTTACTCAGGGAGGTCTTGAGTTACAAAGCAAAACAAATCATTAGAACTACAGAGGGTGTTGTTACAATATATGATCTGGATATTCCCATTGTTGTTAGAAAAAGGGTAAGATCTTATACTCAACATCCGATATCAAATCATTTGTCACATTATCGTTTGTCTAACACCTACAGGGCATTTGTATTTCTACTTAATAATGTAATAATTTCTACAAATATACATGATACCTTAAGGGATTCAAGGTGGAAGACTACAAATTTGGAAGAAATAAAGGTGTTAAACAACAATGATACATGGCAGGTTGTTAATATGCTTGAAGGAAAAAAGTTAGTAGACTGCAAGTGGATTTTTACTATGGAGGTAGGCTTGGAAGGAAAAATCAAGAGATACAAGGCACGTTTTGTTGCTGAAGGGTACACACAAACATATGAGCTAGACTACGAAGAAACTTTTGCACCAGTTGCAAAGTTGAATTCTAAATGGGTTTTATTATCTCTGGCAGTGGGACTCTCGAAGAAGAAGTATACATGAAGTTGCCTCCTGGCTTCGAAGACAAAGAGGAACTAGGTTCAGTGTGTAAATTGAAAATTTCCCTATATGGGTTAAAAGAGTTGCCTGGGGTATGGTTCACTCGATTTAACACAGTCATGAAAAGATTTGGCTACACACTAGGGCAGACAGACCACACCCTATTCATAAAATAGTCTAAAGAGGGAAGAAAATCAATCTTGATTATGTATGTTGATGATATGATGATCACATGAGATGACAATGATGAGATTTCAAATATCAAGAGTCTACTTCAGGCTAAGTTCAAAGTCAAAGATCTTGGAAAACTTTAGTATTTCCTTGGAATAGAAATTGCTAGAAGCCAAACTCGAATTTTTCTTTCTCAAAGAAAATACATCCTAGATCTATTCAAGGAAATTGGGAAGCTTAGTTGTCATCCAACTAGTACTCCGTTGGAAAAAAATTGAAAGCATAAATTTTTTTAGGATAACTCTCCAGCAAACAGAGAGAGATATCAACTTCTTATGGGAAAACTGATATATCTATCACTTACTAGGCTTTGACATTACCTATAATGTTAGTATAGTGAGTCAGTTCATACATGCTCCAACTGACAAACATTAGAGTGTTGTCGATCATATTCTTAGATATTTAAAAGGAACTCATTGCAAGAGTCTACTATTCAGGAAGAATGACAATCGAAAAGTTGAAGGATTTACAAATGCTGATTGGATTGATTTGGTTGAAGATACTAAGTCCACTACAGGATACTGTACAAAGCTTTGGGGAAATGTTGTTATATGGCGGAGTAAGAAGCAAGTAGTGTAGAATCAGAATATAGGGCAATTGCACAAGGGATTTATGAATTGATTTGGCTTGAAAGACAACTGTCAGAGTTAAATGTTCTATTTGATGGTTGCATGAAACTGTACAATGACAGTAAGTCAACAATAACAATTGTTCACAATCCCATTCAACATGATCGAATGAAATATGTTTGTATTGACAGAAACTTCATCACATTAAAGATCGAAAGTGGGAAAATCAGCCTATCTTATGTGCCAATAGGATCACAAGAAACAGATATTCTTACAAAACTGTTACTTAGGGTCGGGTTTGAGATAAATGTACACAAGCTGGGAATGATTGATATACATTCACCAGCTTGAGGGAGTGTTGGAAAAGGCTAACGAGGATTACCATAAAATATGGAATCTAAGTGAAACCTTTCATTTTCTTTTTTATTTCTTTCCTTTATTCCTTTCTTTTTCTATTTTATTTCTTTTCTTTATTCTTGCTGAAATTTATTTTCCTAATCTATACACTGAATTAGTTAGTTTCCTAGAATAGCTTCTAGATTTACTCTTAAAATTGTATATATCTGTATAAATCAATTTCATGAATCAATACATAAATTCTCCAAGCTTTTTTTTTCTATTTTCAAATCTTGGCGTCCATTGGAGTAAAAATAATTTTAGTACAAGAGATTTAACAATTATGTCACATCACATGAAAAAGCCATTTTAGTTTGAAATCAAATGAAATAGATTTTTAAAAAACAAACCAAAAACTTGAACCGATAAATGTTGAATATATCACAAGGGAAAAAAAAACAAACAAATTAGAAGTTAGTTTTTAAGGTAAATGGCGCCTCCAAATCTTAATATTTTTAGCATTTTAGCCCTTAAAAATAACATAAAAGTACTTTATTCCTTAACTTTCATTCATAATATCACTTTTCCTTAATGATATTTTCAAATCAAATTTTCACTATTGTCGTTAGCATCTTTTCCCTCTTTTTTGGATAAAAAAATAAGTATAAGACTTTATAATATTTTTTTGTAATGTCCATGACACAACAAATGATACAGTTAGATAAACAAGTTAAGTAGTTACAGATAGCGCTTAACTACAAATTGATTGGTCCAAGTTTTAGGAATAACCCCTAATTAACTTATTTTATTTTCTTTGTAATTTCTCTAAAGAATATCTTTTTGCTACATTTATGATGGGCTTTAATTAATTCAAGCTTAATTAATGGGCTCAAATCCAATGAGGCAATAAACCTAGGAGGCGTAAGAGGTGTACATACTCAATCGCATAGAATTATAGTCTCTTTGAAGATAACTATAAATATCCTACTCCAATTCATTTTAAGATACGTCATTTTCACTTAGCTATTAACTGCTCGGTGGATTCATTGTGCTATCTTTAGCTATATATTAATTTGACTTATATACTGACTTGAATATCGAAAAATTATACCCAAAACATCCCGAAGACCCCTAAGCGTCCGTTCATATAACAGGCGTGAACCTGCATTGAAGCAACATTTTGGATTCCTAGGAGCTGATTTTCGGTCAATTCAATTTCATCAAGTATATACCGCGTCAATATATAAAATTCTTATATTTAATATATTGGTGTAATAAGAGTGCACTTACTTTGATACAAGTAGATTGGCTAGGTTATTCGTAAATTAATTAATACATATATGCTATGAAAGCCCTTGATAAAGTTACTTTGATACAAGTAGATTGGCTAGGTTATTCGTAAATTAATTAATACATATATGCCATGAAAGTCATTGATAAAGTTATCTTCTCTACGAAGAATTTGATGTCAATGTGCTAAATTAAATTTCTACTAGTCGTGCGCTTATTTAGTGGCATATATAGGATTGTTTAATGTTTAATATATTTTATGGTAAATTCACAATGATTTCACATGAAACTAAACAAACACGCGATTTCAAATTTTTATTTCTTAAGAAGCATGAGATGTTTGATTAATTCTTTTGTGATGAATATAAATATTTTCTGAAAAAATATAACAATTGTGCGCTTTACTACTATTCTAGCTTTTTTGAGAGTATATGGTCTTAGGGGTTTTATTTATTTATTTATTTTTTGTGCAATTGGAAGCATACATTTTCATTCGTGGACTGTTTTAAAAATGGTGGCTAGTGCATGTTATATTTGCTTTAAATTTTATGATGCAAATGATCAGGTTTCTCCTAGAAAAATATTTGTATTTTGTGTGCTTTGAACAAAAAATTGAACTTCAATTGTCAAAAAGAAAGAAGAAAAAATGGGGGAAGGGCGGATGTTGTTGCTTAAATGCAGAAGCTTGCTACTACGTAGTTTGATGTTATTAGCTTCTTTTTGCTCTACTATTTGTTGTTTGCGGCTTGAAAAGATGGAATTCACAATGATCATACAGTTATAATGCCAAAATTCTTCCCTATATTTGGTATGGTCAAAACAGAATATCTTGGATATCTTTAAAGGCCGTCTTTGCAATAAGAGACTCAATTGGAAGATGGGTGAATTGATAGACCAAAGAATTCATTAATTTAGCCTTGCAACCAACGGAGACCTCCCCGGATTGTTAGTCCTCTACTTTAATTATTAACTTTTTTCAAAAATTAAATTAAACATCTCAAACTCAAAATGCATCTTTTTGTTTCCCCATTTTAAAAATGCTCTAATCAGTATTATACATATATACGTATATATTCTAATTATTATATTTTTAAATGTATTTATCCATATTCCAATCATTACATCAATAAAAAATATACATATTTATATCGTTCAATCATTATATTAATATAATAATATCAATGCCAATCTTCATCTTAATATAATATTAATATATGATAACAAAATCAAATTTAATATTACACCAATAACGAAATCAAAACTTATATTAAAAGACATTCGTAACAAAAAAATGTCTCATTCCCAAAATAAAATTAAATAATTTTTCAATTTTCACATATTTTTCAATACAATTCTCCAATATATTTTTCCAAAACACTTGAAAATAACACTATATATAAATTCCAATTCAGCATATAAGGGCAGAAAAGTACACACAAAAATGTCCTATAGCAAATTGGCAAATATGTATCTATTAGAGTAATTTTACAAAGTTCATGTATGAAAATACATTTTACCCATTTTGGGGTCTTCTGACATTGTATTTTGTGGTTGTGATCACCTTTTAATGGGAGCTAGTTTGATGCGCAAGGCGCAATTAATTGAGCTCGACCAAATCAAAACTTTGAAACTTGGGTTGTGTCCAATAGTTCATTGAGAGGGATTTTGGTGTGGTTGCATGAAGTTCGACCAAAGCTTAGCTTGTTGATAGACGTATAGAAAGGGACGATGATCAAGAAAAGCATGTCATGAATTTGGATCAATAATTTAAAAGCGATATTATTGAACCAGACAAAACAACAAGCAATGAAACCAAAGACGGAGTATGTCTTATCCTTGAAAGGGTAAAAATGACATTTTATGGAATATATTGAAATATAAATAGAACATATTTTATTTAAATAAATTTTTTTTTTATTTGGAGTTAAAATGACAATTAAGAATAATATTCCCAGAATGATTACAGAACTTAAACGCACTTTAATGGAACTTTAAACTGTAGTTGGTCGTGACCAAAAATCCATTGATTTTGCTTGGTGGTTCGAAAATGCCCGACTTATTAATATATCCGGTAAACTAGTAGGAGTTCATATAGCCCATGCTGTATTAATCGTAGGCTGGAACATTGAACCTATTTGAAGTGGATCATTTCGTACTAGAGAACCTATTTGAACCTATTTGTGTGTGTGTGGGTGGGTGGGTGGGGGCAAGTTATAGATACCTTTGGCAAAGGCATGGGAAGGCGTTCCATATTTATTTGAAGTAGGACGTAACCCTCGAGGCATGAGTTCTATTTCTCATGAATTTTTAATATTTAATATTTTTTAAAAAATATAAAATATTTTAAAAAATTAAAATAATGAGCTAAAATTTTAAAAATTGTAGGAAAACTTATGCAAAAAAAGGTAGAAAATGCATAATAAGAAAAATATTAAATCATTATTGCCTAATAATAGAATGTTGAATTTGAACTAAAATGTTAACTTCAACTCTTGCCAAAAATAAGATTAATATTCCTTAAAAAAATCAGACTTTTTAAGAAAAAAAAAAAAAGAGTAAAACACAACAATCTAATGTGGAGATTTTATGAAAGAATATGATAGTTCAAAGGGTATAATAATATTAACATTGAGAGAAAACAATGGCTCTGACAAAGAACTTGTATGGGTAGTCAGTAGTATGAAGGTCTTTATGACTTGTGGAAGAGATGAAGGATTTGACTTGTACAAAAAATTCTGACAATGGCCAGAGAAGTATATATATATAGAGAGAGGGAGAGAGGTAGAGACAAGATAACAGAAAAAAGTTTTGGAAGCCGATTACCTATATATATTACAAGAACCTATCGTTTTAACATCTTATATTTAGAACTTATATTTTTATCTACTAAAATTCCTACCAAATATTTTATAAAATTTTATAAATTTTTTAAAATATCTTATAATAGCTCATGAGCTCACGCAACCCCCCCCCCCCTCCCCCCCCCAATCTTAATATTCATCTTCAGTTTACAACTTTACATATCAATCCAATTGGGAAGATATATTCGAACATCTCTTTATCTAAAACCTTTTTGGATAATCTATGTGATCAATCATATTAAATCTCTACAATTCGAAGTTTAGCACATATGTTGTAACTAGATCAAAATGTCATATATAGTTGTCAATTGGGACGGTCCAGCCCAGGTTCGGCATGCTTGGAACCGGCTCAGGACCGACTCATGAACAGTAGAGGCTAACCGAGCCAATTTTGTATATATGATTTGGGCCCTTAATGGTCCAAATATTAAAATTCAGCTCAGGCCCGTGAATCGACTCATTTGGACGTGAGACCGATTTGAAATAGGCCCAGACCCGATACTTAGTAGGTGGATATTTTTTATATATAATACATAAAAACCCCAAAAGAAATAAAAAGATGAGTCCAACAGCAGTGGGCTAAGGAATTTTTTTTACATATTTCATACATATAAACAATTCAATGGATCACCCTAAAAATCAATCTCGCAAGTAATGTGTTATTTTCTAGCAAAGAGGCGAGTGCGACGGCAATAATTCCGTTGCATTCGGTTATTTTTATTTTTTAATTAATTTATTGTGTTATTTTTTATTGCAAGTAATGTGTTATTTTTTACCGTTGCACACAGTGAAGCTCTTCTTGGATTAACGGTAATATTACCATTAATCTAATATTTAATTTTTTTAAATGGTTGAGTTCTTTTTTATAAATACCCAACTTTTTGAATACATTTTCCCTACAAAAATTCGCATTATCTCTAATTCTTTCTCAAATAGCAATGAAAAGTTTTATATACACAATCAAAGTTTAATTAGAATTTAAAAATTGAAATTGCAAGAGGCTCTCAATTTTCAGCAATTAACTTTGAAAATTTTGATATTTATTTGGTAATATCTTTCTTTAATTTTTTTAATTATTCATAATTTTTTATTATATTATTTGTCACTCTTTGTGCATTTTAATTTATATATAAATTTTGTTGCTCACTAATTTGTGAATTGAAAATGAAACGATTTTTCCACAAAAATCTTCTTCCTCCATCCCTTCCCTTTCTCCTCATCGTACACCTACTATATCTTTTAATTCTTATGATCCTCCTATTTTTTCTAATACGGATTCGAGAAGAAAATCTTTTACAAATAATTTAAGTCCTGAAACACAAGAGAGATTAAGACAACTACTTCTCGAATTCCCAATAGGATCACCATAATTTCTAGAATCATTAGATAAAGAAACTGCACAACCGGATAGTCATCTGCCTAATTTAGATGATGATAATATAGCGACACCATCTAGTGGTAAATCTCCACGTAGAATAAAACTAGTAAAATTTGGAAATTTTTTAAATTACATAATGAACAAGAATGAATTGTTTGTATTAATTGTAAAAAAAAAAATTAAAAGGTAGAGGTACTGGCATATTAACGAGACATTTAACTAAAATTCACCCAAGTTGGGATGGTGAAGAACCATCTAGTGGATGTAGATAATAAATTTTACATCAAACTTCAAGTAGTTCAATTAATACTTATACTTATAAACAAGAGCAAATGAGATTAGAACTTGCAAAATTAATTGTTGGAGCTGAACTTCCTTTTAGATTTGTAGATAGTTATTGATTTGAATTTTTTTTGATAAGAGGTTGTCAACCTCAATTCAAACGTGTTTCACGTAATATTTGTTATAAAGATGGATATAAACAATATGAAGAAGAAATTATAGCTTTACGAACTCTTTTTTCTACTTTAACTTCAAAAATTTCTTTCACTTCCGATATGTGGAAGGGTAGGGGCAACTTGCATTATCTTTGTGTCACTGCTCATTGGATCGATGAAAAAAAAATTCTTGAAAAAAGAATAATTGAATTTGCATTGCTTAAATATTCACACACCGGTCTTCATATTTATCAAGCTATAATGGATTGATGTAATTATTGAAATATAGGAGATAAACTTTTATTTGTCTTTTGATAATACAACAAATGATACAAAAGCGGTTGAACATCTTGTTGGTATCTTGCAATCAATGTTTGATGGAATTTTTTTTCATATTAGATGTATTTGTCATATTTTGCATCTTTGTGTTCAAGATGGTTTACTTGTTGTAAGGCCTTATATAGGTAAAATTAGAACCCTATGTCACACATTATGAGTGCATCAACTAGAACTCAAAGATATAGGAGATTAGTAAAAAAAGTAAATATGGAATTTAAACTTTCATATCTTGACTTAGACATTTGATCGAGTTCTATTTATAGAATGTTAACCGAAGCACATCCATATTAAAAAATAGTTACACATTTATGTAATGAAGAATTGCATTGGGGGGGGGGGGGTAGGAGAGAATTTATTATTGAAACTGATTGGAATATTATTAATGTGCTTGCTCATCTTTTACAAATATTTGGTGAAGTAACTAAAGTTATGTTCGGTTGTTATTATCCTACAGCAAATATTATGTCACCTAATATGATTAAAATTATTAAATTATTTCATGATCATAGACTTGATGATAATGTCATGAAAATTATTGGAAAAAAATATGGGTCAAATATTATATAATAAACTCCCTTATGTATTTGTTTTAACTTGTATTTTTTATCCTAGATGTAAATTAGAAGGTTGTTTGTATATAGTTGAAAAATATTATAATTTTTTTTTATTCAGTAAATATAAATAATAAAAAAATAAAATAACTACTTTGATAAATAATTTAGTGGAAATGTATTCTTCAACTTCTCATCAATATGATTATTTTTCCACACTTGCATCATCAAGTAAATTTAGTGGATCTACATTTTCTTGTTTAGATGCCATAAAGAAAAATAGAAGTACGTCAAATATTATGTCAACATATGAACTAACACATTATTTACAACTTCCATTAGAAAATGATTGTGATGATTTTGATATTCTAAGATGGTGGAAATCCAAACAAAAAATTTTTCCAACTCTTTCTTGTATTGCACGTGATCTACTAACATTTCAGATGTCTTCTGTAAATTTAGAAACTGCTTTTAGTGTAGGTGTAAGAACTATTACAGATAAAAGAATTCGTTTAAGCCCAAAATCCATCAAATTTTAAATTTTATAGAAGGATTTGTTAGATCAACAATATAAAAAACCTGAGATGGAGCGTGTAGGAAAATACAAAATGTTGATAGAGAATAACTCCAATGACGAGATAGTATTTGAACCAACAACAATTGCCACCATCGAAACAACTATTGGAGAAGGACAAGATTTTGATTTTGAAGCTCAATATTATCCACGCTATGGAGAATATCAGCCAAAGCCAAAATTTTGTGTATGATTGGCAAATGATCCCGAATTGAACAACACTTGTTGATTTTATTTTCTTTTTTTGATGTAATTTTAAAGTAGGATATAAGTATTTATCATTAAATTTTGTATTCACTCATATACACATTCAAATAGTTCCAAGTTAATAAAGTTGAAGTATTTTTGTTGTCTCATAAAATAACATTAAGTATACTAGACTCAAAAACATAGTCTACTATACTAAACTAAAGTTAGAAAGTAAGTATATCATTAAAAAAATAAAATAGTACTAAATATACTAAACTAAAAAAATTCATAAAATAAAATATAAAGTTAGATAGTACGTATATTACTAAAGAAATATAATACTACTTAGTATACTAAACTAAAATAATTCATCAAAATAAAATATAAAATTAGAAAGGAAGTATATTACTATAAAAGTAAAATAATACTTAGTATACTAAACTAAAAAAATCATCAAAATAAAATATAAAGTTAGAAAATAAATATATTGCTAAAAAGGTTTAATACTACTTAGTATACTAAACTTAAAAAAATCGATCAAAATAAAATATGAAGTTAGAAAGTAAGTTTATTACTAAAAAATATAATACTACTTAGTATACTAAACTAAAAAATCAAAATAAAATATAAAGTTAGAAAGTAAGTATATTACTAAAAAATATAATACTAATTAATATACTAAACTAAAAAAATTCATCAAAATAAAATATAAAGTTAGAAAGCAAGTATATTACTAAAAAAATACAATACTACTTAGTATACTAAACTAAAAAAAAATCAGCAAAATAAAATATAAAGTTAGAAAGTAAGTATATTACTAAAAAATATAATACTACTTAATATACTAAATTAAAAAATAATTCATTAAAATAAAATATAAAGTTAGAAAATAAGTATATTACTAAAAAATATAGTACTACTTAGTATACTAAATTAAAAAAAATTATCAAAATAAAATATAAAGTTAGAAAGTACTAAAAAAATATAATACTACTTACTATACGAAACTAAAAAAAATTATCAAAATAAAATATAAAGTTAAAAAGTAAGTATATTACTAAAAAATATAATACTACTTAGTTTACTAAACTAAACAAAAATTCAATAAAATTAAAAAAAAATCATCAAACTTCATAAAAAAAAAAAAAAGAAGTCCATTGGGTCAGCCCATAAACCCAACCCGTAGGTGCAGCTCATTTAGCCCGTTCAGACCTAAAACTAACCCACTAGAATTAGGCTAGTAGGTCGAGTTGGGCCTATTAGAAAAAAAAATATTCAGCCCAAATCGGATCGCTTTAGATTCGAACTTGGATTTGAACAATCTACTTTTTTGATGGGCCAATATAATTCTAGGCCAATCCAATTCGGACTTGAACAATCTACTTTTTTGATGGGCCAATGTAATTCTAGGCCGATCAGATTCGGAACCTGCTCAGTTGACAATTATAATGTCATGAACTAGTGCATGATATATAATACTTATGACACTAATCATTTAATTTTTTAATCAGTATTATGCAATCATTGCATGTAGTTCCTAGGATCGATACAACTTCTATCTATCCCCCCACTTCCCCATTCAACAAATCTTGAATTGAATATTTTTATTTTCTTTAAATTCATAAATATGTACCATTTAAAGTTGAAAATTGCCCCCCTCCGTTGATGTTGTCAAAAAATATAAAGCTAAAATAGATTTAAAATGTATGTAAAATCAATCAATCAATCATTTAATAGTAAAAAGGCCATTTATGGTTTACTTGATAATTGGACACTTTTTTTTTTGATTTTTTTAATGTATGTGAGATCAATCAATTTTTCAACTCATGTGGCAAAGTGGGTCTGCCCAATAATGTAAGCTACCTCTATTTGAAATCTTTTCATTCTAGCTGTGTTTATATAAATAAATTAGTGATTAAATTAATTTTGTTATATGTTGTCGGTTGTTAATTGATTGAATCGGTTTAATTGATCAATTTAATAAAAATTAATTATTTTTTATTATATTATATAAATTTATAATATAATAGACGAATTGTTATGTATTAAAAAAAATAATCAATCAAAAAATATATTTAACAAAATTTAAAATTCAAATAACCACATACATATAACTAAATATTAAATTAAAATTTATTAAAAAAATTAAATTTAAGCACATGCATAATACTATAAAGTCAAAAATTTTAAGTTTAAAGTTTAAACTTAAAAAAAAAAAAAAAACAGCCAACTATTTATGCTAGATATAGTTTATAATACATGGTAATTCATAGAATACCAATTGAAAATTGCCCCTCTTGGTTGGCGTTGCCAAGAAAATATAAAGCTAAAAAAGAATTAAAATGTGTGTAAAATCAATCAATCAATTACACGTGAAAAGACCATTTATGGTTTAGTTGATAATTGTATACTTTTCTGATGTGTGTGAAATCAATCAATCCAACTTTGAAACATTTCCAACTCATTGGACAGAGTGGGTCTGGGCCCAATAATGTAAGCTACCTGTACTTGGAATTTTTTTATTCTAGCAGTATTTTCATTAATGAATAGAGGATTAAATTGATTATATTATTGATCATCAATTTAAATGATTAATTTAATTAATTATATTTTTTATTATATTAATAAAATATTATATACTAAATTTTAGAAATTAAAAAATAAATAAATAATTAATCAAAAAATATATTTAACAAAATTTAAAATCTCAATAACTACGTACATATAACCAAATAATAAAATTTAAATTTTTTCAAAATAAAAAATCAAGTTTAAGCACATATATATTGATAAAGCCCCAAACTTAGAATTTAAAGTTTAAACTTTAAAATTTTTAAAAAATAAAGTCGGTTATTTAAGATTGGCTAGTTTTTCAATTTTTACCGATTTATTGATTTATCCAATTAAAGATAATATATTCAGATTTGTGATTATTTATATTGGTTTCTCGATTGAACAAGTTGAACTAATCAATCTTTTAGAATGATATTTTCGAAAAAAAACTTTCTCCTTTTATATAGAAATGATAACATCGAAATTTTATATATTTGTTTCAAAATCTACCATAAACAAATTCTCTTTTTGATTTGGGAGAATCTTTATGTGCATTAACTGTTAAGTACAACTATTATTTTCATATAATATTTGTAATTATAATGCTTAATTCAAATAGGACTTCAGTTTTGAATTATCACTTGGATTACAAATAATGATAACACATCAAACGTTTTGTCATGTCCCAATTGCAAGATATGAGATTTTTCGCATATCAATACTATAAACTTTCGACGTGAGGTTTATAATTCTTTAGGCACACTCTTAAAATTTAATTTTTGAAAATGAGTTATACTCAAAGGTTTATAATAAATGATATCAAAATAGGTACTACGTGTATTGCAATCTAGCGGTGACGGAAATAACGGCAACATTGTAGTATTCACAGGGCACTAGCCAAAGGGATAGTGCATAGCCTGCCGTCATGGGTGTCGGGACTGTGGAGTGTGGACTAGCCAAAGGGGGTAGTGCACAACCTACTGTTGTGGGCGTCGAGACTGCAAAACATGGTAGATTATTATGGTTCCATTTATAAGATTTGAGACTTGTCCTAAATTAAAAGTATAGACTTTCGAAGTGGGGTTTATAGCCCTGTTGACATTCTCCCCTTAACAACTAATTTTTGAGAGTGAGCACTATCAAAAAATTTATAACAAATGGTATCAAAACAAGCACCACGTGTTTGAGTTGCAATCGAGGGGCGGTGGAGGTGACACCAGCATTGAGGATTCACCCGTGACTAGTCAAAGGAGCTAATGCACAACTTGTCGTCCTCAACACCAGGACTGCGGAGCGTGGTGATTGTCATGGTCCTATTTGCAAAACATGAGACGTGTCCCACATCGAAAGTATGAGTTTATACATCAAAATTACATCATAATATAGTTATATATATATATATCCTAAAATTCAAAATAACTATAATAATATATATATTTCCTACAATTTTGTATACTAATTTAGACGATAATAATAAGTAAAAATTAGGTTATTAATCATAAAAAAATTAAAATAAAATTAATTCAGTTCACGTGGGATTATTTTTGTGAATATTTCACCAAAGTTGGTAGAAACATTTACCAAGTTCTTATAAAGTCGAACCGATCAATACGTGGTGATCATTTTCCTTTTTGATCTAATTGTATATCAAGTCCGACTAAAGAAATCATGTACTTCTGAGGTTGAGGAAAAAGGGGGTCCTATTTCGTTCATATGCTAGGCCCAAATAAAAAATATTTAATTAAGTCATTATCATGGTCCAAACAAACGGTTGTCCCAGTGTCGGCAAGAAACTCTTATTTTCATTTATTCTTCAATAATATTAAGACAGGATATTAATTGACAAATTTTCGTCAATTACATATATCAATAAGAATTTTTATTTTATCACAAAAAAAAATTTGACAAGCATAATAGTGATATTAATAACTAGTGATTTATGTACAGTAGCAATAAAAATATGATCTTATATAATTAATTTGAAAATTATTCATGTGACAAAATAGCAGTTATTGTCATTAATACATATCTTTTATGGAATTTTCACTTTGTGATCACTTAATATCTTATTCCTAATATACTTTTTCTCTTGTAGTGTTCATGATTTTTCTTCAAGAGTATAGGTGATTTGCACTATAAGTAAAAAAATTAGTAATGACAAGATATTAAGTGATAATATCAAAACTATCACTAATTATTTATATTAAGTGACAAGAATTTTTATTTTGTTAATTATATTTTTCATGACATGAACTGCATATAATTCTTATTATTGATAATTAATGACAAATATCAAGTGATAATATCAAAATTATCACTAATTATTTATATTAAGTGACAAGAATTTTTAATTTGTCAATTATAGTTTTCATGATATGAATTATGTATAGTTCTTATTATTGACAATTAATGATACGTCACTGTTAAAATTGAAAAAAATATTATATTTTTTATAAAAATTATTGTTATTTAACACTATTATGAGCGACAACTCTATCAATTCAATATTTTATTACTAGTATTGTTTTTTTTTTTTATAGTGTAGCCAAAGTTGCAAAATTGAGCTCCAATGTTTTAAAAGTTTTGTATGCAAATACCATTAAAAAGGTAGTTATCAATCTAATTGTATACTTCCTATGTTTCATATTGAATCTTCACCTATTAATTGCCAAAAAGTTTTACATGATAGTGTTTTACGTTTTTACAAATTAATGGTTAATAATTATTTCTTCAGCATTTGGAGTGAAAATGTATTTTTAATTTAGGAAATGAGACATTATGGCATTGATTGATTAACATGCTCATTTCAAAAAATCGTATTTTGGAAGATTTTTTTTTTAAAAAATAAATTTGTTTGACATGTTTTCTTAGAATATTCTTGGAAATGAGATTTTTTTTTTTTTTTGAAAATTCGAACTCTGAACATAGATAAGGAAAGAAAATATAGGATTCAAACCCCATGATTTTATATATAAGAGGTGAAGTTAGATACCATAATTTTAATGAATATTAGTATTATTGAAAATGGGATGGCTCAATGAACAGTGGCATTCTAGAATTTGAATTGCACGCAAACTTGGCAAGAAAATTCCATTTTAAGAAATCTCATCTCTGAAAAATGGAGCTAAATTCCATCCAAAGCACAATTAAGTGGAAAATCTCGTCTCTAAAAAATAGAGTTACATACTATCCAAAGTACAGTAAGTGGTACCCTCATTTGTATTTACTCCTGAAACCCTCTTCCCCACATCTCTCCTTCATTTTCTCTCTCTGGACCGAAGCATTCCTCCACAACCACCGACTGAACATACGGCAGATTCCGGGTACGAATCTAAAGTAAGCTCTAGTTCCTTCAACTCCCAATATATATACATCATTAATATATATACATATATTTACAAATATATATATATATATATATATATATGCGACTATGTATCTAACTTCTTCATTATAAAATATATTTCAGGTCTATTTTATGTTAATATATATACAACATTAATATGTGTACAGATATATATGCGACTATGTATGTAATTTTTTATTATAAAAACTATTAAAGGTGTATCTGATATTAATGTATATACATTATTATATATATATGCTGCATGATAAGTAATTATTTGATTAAAAAATATTTTAATTATGTATATTACAATAGTATATATAGCCAATTAAATATATGTATATATATACATATACATATATATGCATCTTTGTATGTAAAGATTCTACTTTAAAATATATGAAAGGTGTATATTATATTATTATTTAATAGTACATATACATATAATTGATTGGGACAAATTGTTAAATGACAAATGTCAAAACTTTTTTCTAAAACATTTTACCAACCAAACATGTTTTACGATATTTTTTATAAAACTAATTATCCAACCAAATTAATATTTTCAAAAAATATATCACATCAATTATTATTATTAAATATTTTCTGCAAAAATATAATAATAAAAAAACACACATCTAAACCAACACCTCATTTCTCTAAAAAAATTCTTTTCAAGTTTTCTTTTAAAATCAATTATTAGAAGTGGACATATCATTCAAGCGCAGCCTATATGATTGCGATTGACTGGTATGCTATTATCTGGAAAATGTACGTTGACACTTTTATTTCCTTTTCAAAAAATGCACTAATTCTAACCTATTTCTTGGAGTGTTGGAAAACACAGAGCCTGTTTGTTTACATTTAAAAAAGGAAATTTTCTATTTTTTACTATTTAAAATTTCAAAAATGCATTTGTTTCAAATACAATTTATTTTTATTTTTAAAATTTATTTTTAAATTTATAAATATTTTACGTCTTTTTATCCACCTATCAAAATTATTTCCAAACTTACTCACATATCACATCTTTTAATGTAGAAAATATCATAAAATAAATATATTTTTATTTTCAAACATAAATACTATACATAGAACCATAATTAATTCAAACATAATTTTATTTTTATATAAAAATTTAATAAAATTATTTTTAATTTTAAAAATACTAGAGATATAAAAATAAGTTTGAAAATGAAACCAAACGAGCCCTTTTTCAACCTAAAAATCTTCATTCCAGGTATTAAATTCTCTATTGTCTTAAAAAAGAGGTGTAATCATTAATTTTATGAACAGTTAACTTCGCTGTTTACTATTAGACAACAATAAGTGGCTTTTCTAATATCCGTTTTTTTCCAACTTAATTTAGTATAAGCATAAGTCTTTTATTAAAGAATATACATATACGTACAAATATAATGAAAACATGTAAATATTATATTATATTAGAACAATAATTACAAAGGTAAGTGAAATTTATCATTTTCTAATTATATAAAAATTTACACTACTTGTATTGCATTATAATTTGCACATATCAGTAAAAAAAGTTATGTATATGAACATTTATACATGCCTACACATAAACATAGACGTATACACATAATATATACATATATATGTATTTGAGTATGTGTGTGTGTGCATATATATATATATCCTTATAACACGCACAAACAAATAAACAAACAAAATAGTAACCGAGCTAGCCGCGGGGTATAACTCAACTAGTGGAACAATTGACTTGAACTTACTTTTAGCGGCAGGGTGAGGGTTCGAATTTTGATGGGAACTTGCAGATGCATTTCAGTATGGAGCAATCACTGTACTGCCAGTGGGACCCTGCGACTGAGGTATTTCAAGTGATCACTGTGGGTTGGACTCCTTGTGCGCAGAAATGTACAGTTCTTGTTGGGAATTTGAGTGTTAGTTGAGGCATCTCCTGTGATTTACCCCTTCTAGATACTAGGGGCAGGTGTTTAGGAGGTTCAGGAGTAGTCCGACGGGAACCTGGATTATAAAAAAAGAAAAAGAAAAAGTAACCAAGCTAAATAAATAAAAAAAATAAGCAACCACATAAACAAATATAAATAAATTATGTAAACATATACACAAATAATAGTTATATATAACCATCAAAATAATTAAGTACTATTTTACTAATAAACAAACAATATATTAAACAAATTAAATAATTAGACAGATATTTCACATCTATATATGTATATATTCAATTAGACAAAATTACAAAATTAGCCCTGTAACTAAGGGAGGTGCCAAAATTAGTATTGTCTAAATTTAAAAATTCAATTTAATCCTGTGACTAAAAAATATTGCTCGGATTGAGTTCAAATTTCACCATAATCTAGAAAATCTGTCGAAAATTGTCATGTGAAAGGCATTTGACCGAAAAAATTTGGGGATTTATGGAATTCTGGCGGACATAACTTATGTGGACATCCCTTGCTGACTTGGCGTGCATGTGGATGAGAGAGGAAGCTGACGTGGCCGTAATATTCTTACCTCAACTACCCACTCAAATTAAGTTGCCAAATCAACCCATATTGGAGGGAAAACCCAAGACCCCAAACATCCTCCCCCTCACATGTGCAAGCTGTCTCCCAATTATTTTTTAAAAAAAGACGTTCAAGGTCTCTTGTTACTGCAAGAAACCCTAATTGTCTTCAAATTCAAAAAAATCCTCAAAACTAAAAATTGTCTTCAATCTCAAAATCTAATATCCAACTCTATCAATCAGTGAAGCCCAAGTTTGAAGCACAACAAAAGGAGAGTGGTGTTTGTTAGAAGCCAGAAACATGTTGATTTGCCTCCTCCATTGTATCGTGAGTTTTGTTTTCCCTTAAATAGTATTATATTCAATATTTTGTTTGATAGTTAACAAATAAGATGCTTAATATATTTTGGGATGTACATAATTTATGTCTTTTAGTTTAATACTAGGAAAACTCCACTTTTTTTATATGGGTGTGGACCAACCGATTAATAAAGTGAAGAAATGGTACCCCACAATTTTATATCATTTTTTTATTTTTGTTTTTGTGTTTTCTGTTGTTTCTTCTTTTCAACACATGTGGGGTATGTTTCTATTTTTTAGTTGTTAACTTTCTTTTTTTGTTTTGTTTTTGTTTTTGTTTTTTCTTGTCCACTATTCAATAGATTCAAGTAGTAGTTCCATTACTATTATTATCCATTTTGGGGGTCAGTTTGTAATTTACCTACGGCTAAATACAGTGGGGGAGATAGAAAGGCTTATGATTGGGTAAATGCAGTGACTATGAACAATGTTGATTTGAAAAACTTCAGTGATAGACTAGGTTTAGATGAGACTAGAAATTTCTACATTATAATTAATGGAGGTTTTAAGTTGCTAGGTGATGATAATAATGTAAAAAGGTGGTCTATGAAGCATGTATTGGCTAGGGAAATACATGTTTATGTAGAACATGAACCTCCAATAATTCCTAGCTAACATGATTCATCTAGGTTTTAATTAAATGAAAATACTGAAAATATATCAGAGACAGAGTCTGAAACTAAATTAGATGATGATGGTAGTGATGTCAATTTAGGGGACATGGGAGAGAAAGGTTGTGAGCAGGCCGAAGAGTTTGATATTGGGGGTGTGGGTGAGGAAATGTAGGGGTACATAAAGATGATAATGATGCCCAGAATGCTGAGACTTTTGATTCATTGCAGGATAGTGATTACAATATGGGCAATGAGATTACTCATGATGATGAACTGTTTGAAAAAAATGTAGACCAAGTGGAGGAAGAGGAAGTAGGAGGTGATACAGATAACATAGACAATGAATCAAGTGAATCTAATGAGAGTGGTGAGGAGGATGTTATGGATAATGGCAATGATTTTAATGATGGGCCTAGTCATCCAATTTTAATCCTGTTATAGTATTTGATCCTACTTTTGAGATAGGTATGATATTTGAGACAAAGAATAAGTTTAAAAAAGTTGTTCAATCACATGCAATTAGAACTAAGAGAACTTTGAAATTTATAAAAAATAATAAGATCAAAGTGTATATAAGGTGTTATGGGGAAGAATGTGAGTGGAAGATTAATGCACTTAAAATGAAAGATGGATGCACTTTCCAAATCAAAGAGTACAACCCTAACCATTCATGCCCACCAACCTTTCATGTAAAAAATGTCAAAATAATTTGGTTAAGTGAAAGGTACATTCAAAATTTCCAATCAGACCTAAAAAAAATGTAAAAGGCTTTAGGGTTGATGTCATTAATGATATTAGGTGTCATGCGTCAAGACATCAAGCCTATAGATAAAAAAAAGTCTTTGTTAATGATTGAGGGCAACCCTGACATTCAATACTTAAAATTGTGGGACTATGCTAAGGAACTTAGAAAAACTAACCCTGGTTCTACTATCATTTTTGGTACTGAAGAGCAGAATAGGGAGGAAAGATTCAACAGGTTTTATGTTTGCTTTGATGCTTTAAAAAATGGCTTCTTGTAGATGGTTGTAATTTAAAAGGTCCACATGGAGATGTCCTTCTAACTGCAGTTAGGGTTGATCCAAACAATAATCTCTTCCTAATTGCATATGCCATTGTATGTAAAAAGTGTAGGGATACATGAGAGTGGTTTTTTTCTATTTTGAAGAATGATTTGAATATTGTCAGACATCATGAATACACTTTCATGTCTGATAAATAAAAAAGGATTAATTCAAGCATTTGAGGAAGTATTTCCTGATTCAAATCATAGATTTTATGTGAGGTATTTACATAACAACTTCAAAAATGCTGGGTATAGGTGTTTGGCCTTTAAGAATGCATTGTGGAGGGCAGCCCAAGCTAGAACACCAGGTGAGTTTAAATTGAGGATGAAGGAGATAAGGGACTTGAATGAGAGTGCAACAAATTGGCTACATGACAAGCCTCCATCCCAATAGTCTAGGTCCCATTTCAGTGACATGTTATTGAATAATGTATGTGAAACCTTCAATTCTAATATTTTAAATGCCAGAGAGAAGCCAATCATCACAATACTTGAGTGGATTAGGGAATATCTCATGAAAAGGCTTCAATAAAATAGAGATAGTGCTGAGGCTAAATAGAAAAGAAAGTTATATCCCAAAATTAAAAAGATAATTGAAAAATATATGGAAAATGTGGTTGATTTTATACCTATTAAAGCAGATGATAGGCACTATCAAATTTTATGCTTTGATGGTAGTCAATACACTGTGGACTTGGATAAGTCTATTTGTACATGAAGGATGTAGGGGTTGAGTGGCATTCCTTGCAAACATGGCCTTAGTGCTATACTCAACCAAAATGAATTGTTAGAGGATTATGTGCACTCTTGTTATAGTGTTGAGACTTACAAATAAGTCTATGCACCTGCTATCATGGGAATTAGTTGTGAGCAGTTATGGGGTAAGGCATTGTTCATTCCTCCTTTACCTCCAAACTTTGGAAGGGGTGTTAACATACCTTCAAGAGCAAGAAAAAAAGGAGCCTGATGAGCCAAATGGCAAGAAAAAGAAGACCAGAGGAAAACATACATTGAAGATGAAAAGACAACAAGCCACTGTGAAGTGTAGGCTTTGTGGTGTCCCTGGACATAATGCTTCAACATGTCCAAGGAAAGAGGGAAGTCAGAGATACAATTTAGACAATCTCATTGTCAATATGGAAAGCAATAATCTAGATGAAGTGTTTGGTAAAGAAATTACCTTAGACAGAGCAAGGAATAAATTGATGGTAAGTAGTTCCTATTGTTTTAAATGCTTTACTTAATATTTGGTATATTATGCCAATTAATGCTATTTTCCTACAATTTGCAGGTGAGGAAGAAAACTAATGCTCCTAAAAAGTCTGTATTAGGGGCTATTGGAAGTAGTGAAAATGTAAGTAGTGGCATGTATTTTTTCCAGCCAATCTCATATTTGTTATATTATACTAAGAAATGATATTTTCTAATAATTTTATAGGTGAGAAATGATGCTCCCAACAAGTCTGCTGCAGGGGCTAGTAGTAGTGAGGAAAATGTAAGTAAATTCTATTATAAGTACAAGTCTGCATTATACTAACTAGAGAAATGATTGTGCATTTTTTAGGTGAAAAGGAAAAATGATGACCATTCAGCAGCAGGGGTTAGTGAAAGTGGAAAAAATTTAAGTACATTTTTGCTGAGTTTTGATATGTTATATTATGTTTGCTATATTATACCAAGTAATGATATTTTTCTGCATTTTGTAGGTGATGAAGAAAACTAATGCTCCTAAAAAGTCTGGAGCAAGGGCTACTAGCAGTGGGGAAAATGTAATTACATTGCATGTATTGCTTTCATCCAATCTCATATTTATTATATTACACTAAGTAATGATATTTTTTTATGTCTGCAACAGGTAGTAGTAGTGGAAAAATTATAAGTATATTGCTCAAAAAATTTATTAGTTTTGATATGATCACAGCCTATTTGTTATGTTATACTTACATTAAATAATAATATGTTTGTGTATTTTGTAGGTAAAACCTCCAGTGCCAGCTACAAAGCATAATACACCCCAAGTTGAGGTTACAAGCCAATATGCCCCTTTATCTCCATTAAGGCCATCAATTTTACCACCAGCAAGGTATTTAGGAGTACATGCAACTATAACTATTGAAGATGAAAAAGAGGCATTTAAGCCGAACTACAACTGAATCTTCATATCAACAGTCTCAAATGCCTAAAATGCTTGGTCCTTCAATGTACCAATAACTACAAATGTCCAAAAATGGTATAATGCAACCACCTCCATTACAACCAACTTTATTGCAACCAAGGGTACAAATCAGGGCACCTCCACCATTCATGGATGGACATTTCACATCTAGAAGTATCATCACAATGTCATTGAAAGCACTTAAGCATATTATAGTGGAAGGAGGCAAAAAATATTTGGACATTTCAAACACTAATTCTACTTTGTATCAACCAAGTCAAACAAGTAGGAAAACCAAGAATGCAAAAAGAAGTATGGAAGGGGTACATATAAAGTGATATAATTGTTTTTGGTTGGATTTTGTGAACCACGTACTGCATACATGGATTTAGTGAAGCAAAATGGCAGGAAATATGTTTTGATATTTTGGTGAAGAAAATGGCAGGATAGATGGCGAGACGGCTAGATGGATACTAATGTTTTACTTTATTTTGATAAGCCAAAATGGCAAGATAGATGGGTAGATGGATAGATGGCTACTAATGTTTTACTCTATTTTGATGAGCCAAAATGGCAAGATAGATGTTTTTGTTTATTTTGGTAAAGAAGTACTGGATATTGATGGTGGGATTTGCAATGAATCAATTCATATTTGTTTTGAAGTCCTTTATTGTGTTTTTTATGGCAATACTTGTTTTAAAAGACTTCATAGCAATTGATATACTTGCTTTAATAGGTTCAATAAGTCTTTAAAATACATTTTGGAATGAATAAAATTTTAAAAGGTTATATACTTGCTTTTAGCTTTGGAAATGGATACAATTTTATGTTCCAGATTTAAAATAAAACATCAAAACAATATGATACGATAAATAAAAAAGCTAAATGCATTGAAAAGATCAACATTACTACATTACATCCTCCACCTTCAACCTTAGTACTAATACATAATTTTTTTCAAATATATCATTACAACATTCCAGCAAACTTAATCAAAACTTCATACAAAATCCATCATTCAAATTACATCATGGAATCATCTTCAAACTTGAATTCACACTAGTCCCTTATCATAAGTTTTGCATATCCAACGAAAAAGCCAAAAAGTCAAAGGCATCAGAAGCAGTAGTTTGAGCATTTTTTTGTTGCTGCACTTCGGCTTTCAGTTCTCTTCATCTATTGCATTTATCCTCATTAGTAAGCTTGGAATTATTATCTTAGCCCTACGGCACATTGGAGGATCATCTCAAGCAAAGAATCTGCAGTCTCCTCTATGCAAATTCAAAACATCAACATCAAATAATTCTAAATCAATATTCTTACATTTTCCAATCTTGAAAATATCATCATATATTTTATTGAGAAAATTTATAACTGGAATCCAACTACTTATTCATATATTTATATTAAACTTTCCACATAGCAACACAAAATAAAAAATATTTTAACTTCAATTTCAATATTCAAAATTGCAAATTAAAAGTATTTTTGATAACCTTAGGCAAAATTCAAGCTGGGATTAAAAAATTCTTCCATAGTTTCAGTTTATTTTTTAGAAATTAACATAGAATATATTTTTTCCTCAAATTCCATAGTGAAAATCAAAGTAAACTTCTTACATTGTAGTGCCCGCAAGATTAAAATCTTCTCCCTAGATTATCATTAGTCCATGAGGTACGAAGCATGGCTCTCCTTCCATAATAGCAGTCAACGAAGCTGGTGACGTGTGAAACTTTAGACATCTTCGATATAGTTTCTCCCTTGCATTCAATTAAGGAGAAAATCCCATAGGGCTAAGGTTCTTGTCTGGTCGATTTGGGGATTTGGTGAAAATTGGGATTTTTATATCATTTTTGGGAATATATTATTTTCCCTCCAAATTCAGCTTAGGTGTGAGTTGATTTGGCAACTTAATATGAGTGGGTAGATGAGGTAGGAATATTATGGCCACGTCAGCTTCCTCTCTCCTCCATGTGCACACCAAGTCAGCAAGGGATGTCTATATAAGTTATGTCTATAGAAATTCTAGAAATCCCCAAATTTCTCGGTCACGTGCCTTTCACATGACAATTTTTGGCTGATTTTCAAGATTCTGGCAAAACTTGGACTCAGTCTGAGCAATTTTATTAGTTACAAGACTAATTTAAATTTTTAAATTTAGACAGGACTAATTTTGGTACCCTCCTTAGTTACAGGACTAATTTTGCAATTTTTCTTATCCAATTATATAATATACATGTGTGTGTATATATAACTACCAACACAATTATTCATTCCAAATTTTTTAAATAAATAAAATATTTAATAACTAAGTTAAATAAGTAAAGAAATATATAAATACATACCTATTATGCATGGATATGCAGGATAATCAAATAATGATAAGTGTTACTATGAATTTATCTAAGAATTTACAACCAAACATACTTTTTGAGATTTTTTTCATAACATTCAAACACATTCCTATTCAAATACATTCTCATAAAAACGATCATGTAATATCAACCGTCTTCATTACTAATATGCTATCACCTCGATTCCTTGATTCTAAAGCTGGATGTCAACTGTAAAGTGGGTTACTGTCTGTGTTACAGCAAGTTTTAGGGGTGTCGGATTGTTCCTGTGCAAATATTCCGATGCTTAAGTCAGAAATAGAGAGAGAAAGATAATCTGATAGCAAAGGACTTAAATCCATATAAATGGAAATGAATTGCGTAGCTTAGGAAAATGATTGAATGAGGTATTTGTGGCACTCCTGAAGAGGGTTGTTATCTAATATTGGGTGTAGTGCACGGACCACATGGGCCTTATGTGCCTATTGGAATGAAATTATTCAACTGACCCTTTTTAGGGTTATTTTATATTTTTTCTTAGGCCTTGCATCCTTGGGCCATGTCTTATCATAAGCCCCCACTCTCGGACAAGCCTCGTTGTTAGGGGTTGATTGAGAGTAGATCATTTTAAATTGGGTCACCTTTAGATAAATTGAGTGTTAAACCATTTTATAAGAATTTAGGACTGGGGTCTTTTAGGCATTTGAGAACTTTGAACCCCCACTTACAAGGCCTATTGGATTTTCTCTCTCTAGAGCATCTCTTCAAATAAGTTATCATGGTGAGTTATAATTTCATTTCATGTATTCTTTCTCTCTTCTTATCTTCTCATCTTCTCCTCATCTTTTTTTTCCTTTCAAATTTGGTTGAGTTTTCTTTAAGGCTTTTCATCGAACACATTGTCATGTATCAAAACTTAGACAAACAAAAAAGATTCCTACCACTAGGAATGAGGATGAGATCATGGGTCACGATAGGGTTTTGCTGCCACCAAAATCCACTCGAAACATTACTGCCACAGGTGCTTTGCACGTTGGCTGAGCTGATTTCCCAACTTGAGCAAGCAGCTCACGCTAGCCAGGCCAATTAAGCGGCTTAACCTGGATCCTTTCTTTAGCCCGCGACAACATCATAGAGGACAGATCCTTTGTAGGTTGAGCAGGTAGTTTAACCTACCTCTAGCCCATGTTGGTGATGAAGCCATCGCCATCACCTTGCGTCTCCGCTCGAGCTGCTAGCTTGAGCTCCCATTGGTAGCTGCCGCTGCCCATTGTTGTTGTCTGTAGCTTAAGCATCCAACTCAAGCTGCTCGTCTCATTTTGCTACACCTCGAGCACTTAACTTGAGCTCAAGTTGAGGTAACCGAGTGTCACTATATCTGGGCTCGAGTGCCATCGTGTCCTTGATATTGGGGTTGATGCCTCTGTCTGTGCCAGTTTCTCTAGGGGAAGAAAAGGTCCCAATTGAGGCTGCTAAGATGAATGAGGAGGCTCTGTAATTGAGGTTGTTGATGTAGTAGGTCTTTAGCATTTCTTGGAAGAGCGGTCTTACTTTTTGCGCTAGTACTTTGGATATTTTAGTTTTTTCATTATCTCGGTATGTATGCACCTTTTATATTCAGTCCTCAGACTTAGTTGTTTTTCATGTTTTTAATTTCGTAGTTAGGGCTTTGCTTGTCAGAAGTGATGAGGCTTTATTACTTCTTTGTAATTTAAAGTATATGATGTTCTTCTCTTCCCATCACTTGGCTTGTATTCTATCTCGTCGCATATTTGTGCCATGAATCTTATTAGAATGAATAATGGGCTATAGTTCTTAAGTATTTCATCTCGATGGGATCCCACTTAGTCATCCGGGGCTAGGCATAAGTTAACCTCAAGGGATGAGGGATTATCCCGAGGGAAGTTGAACTATGGGATTCCGAGGTTGAGTTGGCCAGTCTCATTTATGACCTGAAGGGAATCTCGTCGAGCTTCAGGCCATAGTCATATATGTATTCTATTAAATACAAGAGTTAAACAATCACATCATAAGTAAGTAGAAAATGAGACTTTATTATCATTTGTTTGCAAACAATCTGACTAAGTAAATGATGAGGTATCTCATTTCGGTTCCACGCAAGATACGACTGATGTAGTAACACGATGATGATCTATCCCCCCTTCTCGAACTAAGGCCGCGCTCACAACCTTTTTGCCAACTGCTAAGTAAAAGAGCAATGTTTCCCCCATCTTGAGCTTGGTAGGCAGGGGTGGTGATAGTAAACACTTCTTTAAGTCCTCAAAAGCTTGTTGACATATCTTGGTTTAATCAAAAAAATTTCTTTCCTTGAGCAATTTGAAGAAAGGTAAGCCCTTATCGTAGACCTCGAGATAAATCGATTAAAAACTGCCAACCTCCCTGTCAACTACTGGACTTTCTTTATGGTTTGAGGTGGGGATATATCCATAACAACTCTTATCTTCTTCGGATTCACATCAATCCTCTTTCAGAAATCATGTATCCAAGGAACTTTCCACCCCTCACTCCAAAGGCATATTTGGCGGGGTTAAGCTTCAAGTTATAAGCCTTCAATACATTAAAACATTCTTGTAGAGCTCGCACATGATCTGAAGATTGCCTAATTTTGACAAGCATTTCATCAATATATACTTCCATACCTCTATTACTTAGGTTTTCGAACATTCAATTAACGAGCCCTCTAATAGGTGGTTCCTACGTTCTTCAATTCGAAAGGAATTACTCGATAGCAATATATGCCCTGATTAATTACAAAGCTCATTTTCTTTTGATCTTCAATGACTAGTTGGATTTTGTTGTAACCATGATAGGCATCCAAAAAGTTAAGCATTTCACAACCTAAAGTGGAATCCACCAATAGATCTATGTTAGGGAGTAGAAATAGGTCATTCGAGCATGCCTTATTTAAGTCTGTAAAGTCATTCGAGCAGCTTGTCTACTTCTTCCTTGATATGTTTACTTCTCTCTATTCTACAGGTTCTCTTCCTTTGCTTCATTGGCCTTATGTCGGGGTCAACACTGAGGCGGTGGACTATTACTTTTGGGAATACCAGGAAAGTCATTCATTCCGTAAGAAAAAACTTCAATACTTTCTATAAGAAAGGTGACTAGAACTTTCTCAACAGCTTGATCAAGACTAGTGCCAATCCTCATCACCTTCGAAGTGTTATTGGTTACGAGCTCGATGACTTCAAGCTATTCAATCGCTTCTTACCTGGCTTCATCCAATTTTCTCTTCTTTGTTTCAGCAGTTGTATCAGATAATGGCCCATCTTCAAGGGAATGTACAATCTTTTGCTTTCCTTTGAATCGGAAGCCCTAGACCATACCAACTTGCTTTGGACCACTTCCCCACTAGATAGGACACTCTTGAAGCAAAAAAGGTTGTGAAAACACCTTTGAGATTTCAATCTCAGTTTAGGAAGGTACCTTAGCCTTCATGCCCTCGATCAAACTATCAATTGACCAATTGGATGGATAAATAGAAAAAGAATAGCCTACGCTAGCTGGACTACTGAAGAACTACAGACAGACAGATACGAATTCTGCCATATATTTCAAATTTTATATTTCTTTCAATTCAATTAATTAGTTATAACTAATCAGATATTCCTCAACTTTCATTTATAAAAGGAGAAGTTAAGAAAAAAAAAAGAATCGACCATTCAAGTATCCCAAATTGCATGGGAGAAATGGCAGGAAAAGAAACATATATATGGTTCCCTTATCTTTTTTAGTATCGTCTCCGCCTTAGCTTCTTATTTGATTATTAACTTTGTGCAAGGTATTAGCATAACTTTCCCTTGCTAACCTCTTATCGCTAACTATTTTTCCTACTCTCTCAAGCATTGGGAACTTCGGTTTCATGTGATATGTGGAGGCTACAACATAAAATAGATTCAAACTTGGCCTTTCCAAGATCATGTTGTATGTGGAAGGGGTTGTGACTACCAGAAATCTAACAATCTTTATCGTTCTCCTAGGGTATGATCCCAGTGACATCAGGAGAGAGATCTCTCCAAGTGTCTCCATGACTTCTCATTTGAATCAAGTGAAAAGGGTATTAACTTTTCTCAACTGCACATTATCAATCCCGAATTGTGCAAAGGCATCACAAAATATGATTTGCTCAGAGCTGCCACTATCAACCAAAAATTTCTTCACCCAAAAATTTAACATCGTTCCTGATATGACTAGGGCGTCATTATGCTCATATATGCTCGTCTCTCAACCTATCTAGATTCGAGTTATTTAATATGATCTCTTTTTTCAAAGTCTGCACATTGTAGATTCACTCCATTGAGTAATCAAATTGAACATGCACCCCATCAATGACGCGTGCAAGTGTTCTCCTAACATTGTGAGAGTCTCTACTTGTGGGGCCTCCAAAGATGACTTTGATCACTCATATTATCGGTAAGTTGTCATCTTTTAAACCCCTCTTCTTGCTCCAACTCATGTGATCTTAAGGTGGATCTCTTATCTTTGGTGTGTCAAATTGCTTGCCATGCTCATCTTTCGACTTATCAATAAACTCTATCAAATACCCCATCCTAATGAGCTTTTCAATCTCATTTTTAAGGTGATGGCACTTCTTAGTTGTATGACCTCTATCTCGATAGAAACAACAATACTAATTCGATTTCTATCATTTGGAACTCTCTCTCATAGGTTGAGGTGGCTGGACCAAACCTTGCTACTCTACCACAACAAATATATCTAATAATCTAGCTTTGAGAGGAGCATACTGGTTATATCCGGGAGGAGTGGCGTGTCTCATCTCTTCTTTCTTTCTTCTCTCATGTCTTTCCTCCTCTTGTTGTTTTCTCTTATCTGTTGCAGTCACACCAGTAGTTTCTTCAATTTGAATATATTACTCTGCCCTAGCTAACAACTCCTCCAGGGTGCTCGGTGGCTTTCCAGCTATAGATTCCTTAAACCTTCCATGACGAAGGTTTTGTTGCACTATCCTTTCCAACAGCTAAAAATTGACATGAGGAACCTCATGCACTACTTCAACAAAACACATGACATAGTCGCGTATGACTCTCATTCTCATTGTGTGATTGAAAATAAATAGATTGCAGTCTAGGTATAGAGAATTGGTGCAAGAACCTCAACATTAGCTGCTCAAAGATAGTAATACTACCAGCAGGCAGTTGGTTGAACCGTGTCAATGCGTGCTTAGTAAGAGTAGTGATAAAGATCTTGCAAAACACAGCATCACTCAAGTCATAGAGGTTTGCTT